>OZ023152.1:2722841-3322841 GCA_963675895.2 Styela plicata
TTTTCTAATGACAAATTGCAATCTATTTTGGGCAAAGTTGACCAAAATCGATTCGAATTTTGTTGTTGCAAATAGGGAAAATTCTGCTCTTACGAATGGAGAGTGAATTTAATATGCTAATATTAGTAAATAGTAACTCTAAATTTCTTGATTTGTTTATAATGAGGAAGAGTCGTAATTGTAAAAATGGTATATATTTCTTATTTATATGAATTTAGTGATTGGATCCCATTCAAAAAAATATCTAAATTTGAGTTCTGAAAGATTAGATTTTGCCCAGTAGGTCTCTTTGGTGGTTTGAAGTAACGAACCTCAACCTATCCATTCTCGATTCCAAACACCATCTCCAGATAGATAGTTCAGCGAACAATTGATGAATAATTCCCATGAGTGTATTTGCTGGTACGACATTTTATAGTAGCTCCTTTCTATTAGGTGGTCGTTAGTTGATTCAATTTAGGCAATGATTCCGGCTTGCTCAGAGTGAATTTCAATAATAAAAATATATATATATAGCTAATGTCGTGTCCATTGTTAGTAATAATTTAATATTTTAAGAGGATTTAACTTTCTCCCGTCGGTCGTAAATATACTCGGATAAAAATCAATGTCAGATACATGCACCACAATTAGTTTTGGAAAAATTCGATGTTCTTAAACCAATGAGAAATTTAGAAAAATAAAACCTGGTTTCGTGAAGTGTGACCTACAATGAATCATACCTATATGAACGTGTTTGACGAGTTTTCTTACTTGACTTTGAAAAACTTATCTCACGTTACTTTTAAAAGGCTAAAGCTTGGAATACGTTGGTGTATTGGTCATCCTACCTGCGATCGTCAAATGGTCAGCGGCGATGTATTTAGTTTCAGACAAAACATTCTCGTAGGCGACAAGAGTCATTTTAACTTTGTCCAGATTTTCAGTTTTCGTTTTCTCGCCATTAAATAAGACTCCAATTGGATTCTGAAATCATAGAGATTTGGAGTGTTTAAATAAAAAATCATTGTGGACGCGATGATTTACCTAGTTTTTTTTCAACCAATGAAGTTTACCCTTTTTACCTAGTAAATTTACCAGGAAACTTGGTAAAAGTTTATCTAGGTAAATAATGTATTCTTGAAGTAAGAAATATACACGCTAAATTATGTATACTAGTTAAACCCGGTACTCTTGGCTAGAATTGCCAATACTAGAATAGTGGTTATCACGTTGGCATTGCAGGGATCGATGTAACTTGGATAGCCTCGACCGAATCGGAAAGGTCATCTTTCCAACAACACTAACCCTAAACTAAAAAAGTACAGTAAATTTACTGGTCATTTGCACTAATAGAATATTTCCAAAGTTTAAAAAACGCCCTGTTGATGAGATTTATGACAATTTTGGGCTGTTAATGAACCATACTTTCCCAGTGCGTTCCATCAACAGCCTATATTTGGCCAAAAACAGTTAATTTCTTTTTTCTATACGGCCAAGTAAAGTTATTGTCAAAGACCAGTGATTTTGTTGCATTTTTGTTACAGTGTACAGAGACTACTTCAGGGTCATCTGATCAGGTGATCAGGTGAGTGGCTACTAAAAAGGCAAAAGCATAGCAACCAGGTCAGAAACGCGATGACTTATGGTGGTTATCATGTTGGCATCGCTAGGAAAAGGTCTCGTTTTCAAGTTTTGGCAAGTCCGACTTCGTTAAATTATGCCTACCACTTAACCCAGAGTGTAATAACTTGTATAGACTTTGTCAAACCACAAATACCATATCTTTTTTGTACTACTATTTCTGTTCGTTCGTCTGTGAAGTGATTTCTCATAAAAGGCCTTGTGAAAGCCTAGTTTCCGATCAGAATGTAGAACAGAATGTATACACATTTGTATACAATTAATTTATTATATTGAATGCTCCATGGAATCAGAGTATTCATCAAAAACTTCTTTATACCATTTCATAGAATTTATACGCGATGTGAAATGACTGACTAATTGTTCTAGATAATAGCATCCAGTTTACCTAGTTGAGCAAGTCAATTTTTAAAAGTATTTTTCTAGTTTCACGCTACCGAATTTTCTGTTGGTTTTTACTAGATAAGTTACAAGGAAATATGTTTTTTCATATAGTTTTCAACCAGGTACTTACGGAAATTAACTGGATATATAGTTCGAAAAACTAGACAAATTTTAATATATTCCTTATAAAAAAGCCGTAATGGACCGTTCGACGATTTTAATTTTCAAACTTAAACGAAATAGCACCTTTATTTGAAGTTAAAAACTAGGTTACCTAGTAACACTTAATACCATTTAGTTTAATTAAGAACTATAGTTTGTCGTCAGTAGTCTTACAGATGAATAATAACCATGTACTCACGATATAAGTATGTAGATCTTCTGCCCATGCTTCGTCAATAAAAAGCGTCTGGTTTATTTTTGCTCTGATTTTCGTATCGGTTGGATACAGATTGAGTTTGTTCTGTTTTGCACCATATTCATCGCAAAGATACATGGCGATCGCCCGACTGTAAAATAAAAGTAAAAACAAAAATACAGGGGAGTAGTGTTGGCAATTTAAGGTAACATTACCTAGTGAACCTAGTGTATCTATTTCACCTAGTTTTTTTCAAGATACGTTTACTAAGTTTCACTGATATCTGGTTTACTTACGTTACCTCATATCGAGTTTTCTATTTGAAGTTTCATCAGAAAAAAAGCGCTTTGTAAACAGGTAAATTAACCGAATAGTAAACTGAAAAACTCGGTACATAGTATAAAAAATAAGAAAACTATATTTTCATTATAAAAAAAATTGACTGTTTAAAAATTTTAATGTTCAAATCTAATAAATATAAATAAATGATTGGACATAACGAAAACTAATTTTGCCTGTTTTTTTAATCGACTCATTACCTAGTTTTCAAAGTAAACCTAGATTATCTATTAAATCTTAAACTGATTCTGCAGTAAATTTAGATACAAGAAGTCGTCATTACTATAGTTGGGAGTAAGACAAATTTGTACTGCTAGGACTTTTAATCAAATTTATCACATTTATCAAATTCTTTTTATTGGAAGTGAAAGTTGGAATGCACGTGGGAAAACAACCTTCTCCACACGAGCTTACCAGTCAACCTAAATAATTACACAAATTATATTTCAATGCAGTACGACTGAAGTGAACCTACTGTAACACACACACATACCTCTCGCCTAATGTAAAATCGCGATCCCTGATTGCTGGTATTTTATGCCGCCAGTTAATTTTCGTAAATTCTGGAGTTTTTGTTTCTTGTTTCCCAGGATTTATGACCTTTCCTGTATAATCAACACCAAGAGCCTCCAACACCATCCAAACACCGCGACATGGTGGACTGATGGGCATGTAGTAAAACTCAACAGCCATTCTGCTAAATTGTCATGCGTATATATTATGTACTTTGTATTCTTAACCTACGGTTAGACATACACGCCTAGAATTGAATTTACAGAGAATTAAACGGATTTTACGTTTATTTATTAAGCTGAAACAACGGACAATGGACACCAATGCTTTGATTTGTCGTTTCCGTTTTAAACATCTGATTTAGAGCTATTATTTACAATAGGAGCAAGTACAAAAATCGAACAGATTTATTTTCATTTATCATCAAAATTGATACGTTCCGAAAAAGCGTGAAATAGAACACAGTTGGCATTGCATTTAGTATATATCAATAAATCATTTTATCGATAACCTATATTGATCCGAATTTTGTTTTAAAAGCATGGGTCACAGATAGACCGCGCCTGCACGGCGCGATCAATCAGTGACTCATACTTAATAATCTGGAATGGGCTGTAAGTAGAATATGCGGTATGTAATATGTTGCAACAATTCTGCAAACATCTAACGGTAAATATTATTTTCTCTGGCATGGGCCACAGATAGATTGCGTCTCAAATGCGCAGACAATTGATGGCAACCCAGTTATTACTTAAATAAGGTAAAGTAGAACGAATTAATTGCAAATCCAGGTAAAGTATTGCTAGGTAACCTAGTTTACCCCTCAAAACTAGGTGGTATACAGAATAAAAACAAGACAAACTGGATAATCGTCGTTCGACTGCATTCAAGTCATTTTCAATATATTTGAAGATTAATATCTTCAATATCTATTTTGAAATTTTTTTTTTTTTTAAATGAAAATTAATTTACCTATTAGTAGGTACCTAGTTGTAAATAAGGTAAATTTTTTTATTTTACTTGGTAAATTTATTAGATGAAATTTCAAACAGAAAACTCGGTAAAAGTGAAACCAGGTAATTTATATTTTGTTGAAACTAGGTAAAAATAATTTGGAAATAAACTCGGTAAACTAGTCATACTAGGTAAACTAGGGACTTTTACCTTGAATTGCCAACACCAGCGCATATTCATGTTTTGTGTTTTTTTTATTTCCCGGTGCTGCTACTCACCTTGCTTGAAAAGGGTAAATGCAGTGAAATAAAATGTGGTAGTCAGTGTACGTGCTCCATTTTTTAAGCATTTTTAACTTATACCTGCTACACACCAACAAAGAAATTTTAATGCATTTATATATATATATATATATATAGCTTACTTACTTTTGTTCTCTAAGCATCCACAATTATATTTCAAGTTTCTCTCTCGTTGTTGTTGTTGGAAGCATCGACCCACTGATGGACCGCGCCTCTATGGAGCGATCAACAGTGACTCATACTTGGCAGAGCATTCTGAGACAAGTTTTCTGATTTGGAAGTTACCAAATACAAAGTCGTAACATGTGCATCTGTACTTTTGAATATTTGTCTAAAATTTCAAATAATCTAGACTATAGGTTGAAGAGATCTGTTTGGCAACCCTATGTCATCGTGAATGATGATATATCGCAACCCATGCGCATTGCTATATCACCTTATACCAACCATTCTCGGATCAAGGACAAATAAATGGAAATTGCAAAATTATTTCGCAACATTAATTCAAAAAACTGTATTGCATGTATTTACTTCATTGCATGAATTCGAATCAAGTTAAGCTTTATCTTGAACCTTTATTTTACTCTTTTTGCGATAAATGCAGCACACAAAAGATCAAACTTAACTTCTACCTAACTGACACAAAAACCAGAGCTAAAATAAATTAAATGCTTTTTATTAACGAAGCATGGGCAGACCAACTCCAATCTTATAGGGTAAGTACATTATTTTTAATCATTATTTAAACTAGTGATGACTACTCATAGTTTTTTGCGTTAACTAGTTTAACAAAACAAAATAATGCAATACTAGGTAACCTAGTTTCAATTTCAAACCCCTTATTTTATAATTGATATATGATTTGTCTATTTTTATACTAGATTAGCCTAGTTTTTTGAATCAGGTACCTAGATAATAATCGCAAATTCCTATCTGAAAACTAGCTAAAATTACCAATTTTGACAGTAAATTTCTCAGGTTAAACAAAAAATTAAAATATGTTTGAAACTATCTACGAATGTATTTTGAAGCTAACTCGGGGAACTAGGTATACTAAGGGTTTACCTGGAATTGTCAAGACTTCAAGTCAGACATATTTTGGATTTATGTTATCAACATGGTTAACAAGAGGCATTCATGAATCACAGAGATAGAGAGTGAGCACAAGCGCAAATGTTTCCTTTGAGAAAAATTGTGATCGATGTTTTTACACAATGAGCTCCATAAATTTAGTTTCCTCCAATACTGGAATGTGGCAACTGGCTCTTGAAATTACTCTTGATAACGCACTCCCTTGTTCAACATTCGGATACTGAACCTCTTCAAGAACTAAGATCGCAGTTTGCGTGTTACCACTGATTTATCAAACTGTGGTGTGATATATAGCAAATATTACTAAGCCAATAGTACACAAATCAACCTAAACTGCTTCGGGATCAAATTTTTCGCATTTTAATTGATATAACACTATCAATAAGTGCTCATACGAGATCTATGACAATGACCCATTCTTGAAAAACACCTTTACACTTGGTTCTATATTCCCTTTTTTTGGATTGGATCACCCTTAAAAGGGCACTGTACCAGAAGCCATTCAAAAAACGATAATAATTATTGTTGTTGGAAGGATATGATCTTGCAGATTCGCCAGAAATTTTTTTTAGTGCCTTATTTGAATGCTGGGCATGAATTGAGGAGCCGGGCTTTCCGGGACTCGAAACACAGATGCTAACATGATAACCAAAAGTTTACGGGTTTCTGACTCGAATGCCATATATTGTTTTTGGCTGTCAGGGATGGGGATTACTTTGTTCTTATTCTTGCATTTCATTAGATGCATAGATCTTTGCATTTTAGTAGTTTCAGGGGAGTTTTCGAATATGATACGTCTCCTGCTGCCTTGTGCTTTCCAGGTAGGAAAAGAGCATTGCAGGGCATTGAATATATTCCAATTTATTAGGAATCAGACTAATTAGTCACTGCGTAATATTTGATACCTTCTTTCCAAAAATGACAACATTAGGAAAATCACCTTTCCATTTTATCAGGTATTAGTCTCCGAAAACCGACTCATTTTCCACCCATCCACGCACTAACAAGATATTCGCGTTTCAAAACAATGGTCAAAGTTACAATACCCTAAAATTTATTTTGAAACTTGGAAAACGTGTCTAACAAAAATTAATAATGGTAATCCGTATAAAAATATCTGTTCAATTATGTACAATACTGCAAGTACACAACTGACCACTAATGCAACGTGCAAAGTATGCTATCGTTAGCTCAAGATGGGATTTGCTTTTGATACTCAGCGTTGCTATATTATCCAGCAGTACTGTTGTATGAATTATTTTTCTGTAGTTAGTTACCAAGCACCAGTCCGCCACAGATAAGTCTGCGGGTTTTCCAAGTTCTAAGTATGAAATTATATATACATCTAGACTTTATACCAGCAACATCATATTCTCCAGTCTGATTGCCAGCACCCTAATTGAGCAGATTGCAGCATATATAAAAGTATGTGGAACAAAAGGAACACTACTCAGGACCATGATTTTCTAGATATCAATAACTAATTAATAATCTCACTTTAAAATTTGTTACAGCAGGCACTTTTTTCATGCCTTATGCGCGCAATTTTTTGAAGAGTTTATTTGACTTTTTATTTTTTTATCAAAAAGTCAGACCTGGCGTGGACTCTAGCCCGAAACCATCAACAAGCTCTGGCGACATGGTAACAACTAGACCCCTCGTGTGATTTAAGTTGTGTACTTGCAGGAACTAATATGCAAACATACCGTTGATATGTTGTCCCAAGCATGTCCCGGTTAATTAGCCAACGATGGGTATACATTCTTTATTACACGTTTCACGTTCACAAATGCGTTGAGATTGATACTACAACGCCTCTAAATGCATTCTAGCTTGTAGCCTCCAGTACGAGCTCGATACAGCATTTACATTTTGACTTAAGATCAGTCATATCCTTTTTGCTACAATACAAGATGTAAGCTTTTCCCTTCAAACTGTTACGTTGTAAACGACCGATATATTTACGTTTTTACTCACATCGTACACTGTCCACCTCGCCGGGAAAATCCGACGAGCCCTAATTATTAGTTTACTCCAATCACTGGCAAATTGGCCGCTTTCGTTCGCTTTTCGTGTAGCGTCGTTGGCACAGAAAGTGCCGCATGTATTGATCCATTTTGAAGACTTCGTTTGGAACAGTTTGTCTATCTAGCGTTGTGCCATAGGTACTCGTTCGCTATTAGTGGCACAACCTTGTCGCTGACTTTGTGTTGATCGGAGAGTGAGAGCCTTGAGCTTTATTTTCTTTCTTCAGTTCTCGTGTATTTTGTTTCCCGTCACACATGTTGAACTTGCTTTGTTGTTATGAGTTATATCGAGATGTATTGATGTTCATTGAGTAATGTTCTGTGCAAGCTTTTGATAAATTTGTCTAGACTTGATGCCAGTCATTGATGGACTAATGATAGAAGCTTATATTATTGACCTCGTGGTGCAAGTATGTCTATAGCAAGGGGAAGTGAGTGTGACGCGTTCGATATGTATTCCCTGTACCACGTCTGTAGAATCCAGGCAACTAAGAAGACGTGAAAACAGCATCAAATTTATTGACAATTAATTACAATATGATAATGCATGGAAGCCTCGCTTGTGAAACAATCAAATATAGTGGCAATGACAATATGATTCTGTGTGAAAGTTTTACAGCTAGAATGTCATTAGCCATTCGCGGCACACTGACCTGGCTCCTTCGTGCCGGACAAAAAATGTGGCAACATACTGACATATATTTCGGGTTTCGCTCATAGCATTTTCTCCCTTTATGAATATATTAATAGCGCTAGAGCACGTGAATAGAAAACTACGATATCTATGGTATTTAATATCATATTCTGAAGAAATATATATTGTTATTTTTTGCACATTTCTAAACAACCGACAAGTATGAAAACCAATATTCCATTAAAGTAATAGTGTCTGAGTAATATATGTTGTTGAATGTGGGTCGTTTGTCGGATCGTGCAGCGGCCAAGATGTATCTGTAGATTTATGGACTATTCAAACTATTTTTGTGCTTTCATGCTTGGAGTTTGAATTTAACACTTCTAATTTTCCAAGTGATTCTTCGCAAGTCTTCTAGTAATATGATAATTCTGACGTTGTTTTCTTCCAACCTGCCATTTTGGAATATTCAGCATAATCACAATATCCTGTTATTCGAAGCAAGATGGCGGTAACGTAAAGAAAGTAAAGAAATCAAAAAAATTAGACCCTAATTTTATTAGGAGCGTTACATTTCTCGTCTGGTAACAGAAAAAACTTTTGGGAGTAGCAATGACAATTTATCGTTAAAACTGAAAACTGTTGCGCGTGGGCATTAAGTGCAATTTAAAATATATTACTTTCAAGTATGTTTACGCTAATATTTGTTATTCGTTACGAATAACGAATATAAACCTCTTATTTTTCATAATGGAGATAATTTTGTATTTTTATGGAATCAGCGATTCGATTCGAAGAAATTATCGGAATAAAATTCGAATTCCAATTGATTCGGTTTTGCCCAACCCTATACAACCTATCTATTTCCATACGAGTCATCTTTAGTCGGTTCCTATTACATACTGCTGCTAATCGTATTTAGAGTGAGTTTCAATAAAATACAAAATGAGAGGTAATATACCATCGGCAATTTCGATAAAAAGGGGCAATTTTTGTTAATTTTCATTACATTTTTAATTTTATGTTGATAAAGATCAATAGGACATTGGATTGCCGCTGTGGCCTGGCATTTAATATTTTAAAACAGGTATACATATCATGACCGTATGATACTTTGTTTGGTGTACAGTAGTTCCGAAAATAAAACCGAGTAAAATTATCCCCGAAATACCTAAGGCGTTTGAAGCTGTTACTAAGTTTTAGTTATTTTCAAATAGTTCGATTTTTTGTCATCAATTTAATCCAAAATGTACTTAAAGCCATTACAACAATCCAGGCCCTTACAGAAACGTTATTCGTTGTTCTTAGTCGAGCAAATATATATTCAAAGACATATTTAAGTGATTTCCAAGCAGTCAGACCATCTTTTGTTAAGTATGCGTTACTGATGGATAGCGTTGACGAGACGCGGTCCGTCTGTGGCGCATGCTTGACAAAATAAAATGTGTGACTGAGCAGGCCCGATATAATTTGTGGTTATCTATTAACATATATCATTTGCTTGGACAATCTTCTTATCAAATATTCGTAGTGACGCTGTAACAAAGGTCCAGTTAAATCGTATCGTAATCGCATTTGGTTATATAATAACTTTTTCAGATAATTTGCTGCTGATGGAACATGTCGTTTAAACGCAGTTCGCATAGATGATTCGTTTCGAACGGCCAAATTATTCGAAAAGTCAAGTAAAATTCGCCTCTTTGAACTTTACACGCATTTTCTATCGTATATTTAAGACCAACAATTTATATCATTGGAAAGCGAAATTGATATTCAAGTTACGAATCCATTTAGGGTGCAAAAATAAATATAGTTTCGTTAATTCTTTGTTTGGCTCGTTACCACCTGGTTTTGCACTATATTAAAATGCTGAAATCATTCTATCTATTCTAATGTAACGTTCATACAACCGTACTTAATCTTTCTATTTTAATAGTTTGTTAAACCCTTATTTCCAGCTAAGAAAATATTGATGAAAGAAGTTTTGACAAGCTTGTCTCAATAAAATATTTTGTTTTGTGAAGCATGAATCCCTGATAGTTCGCGCCTACGCGGCGGAGTCCAAAACAAGCGGTGACACAATTTGTTTGCTAAATGACTCTTTGAGAGTCTGATGATAATCTAATTTCTACCTTTTTAATTGAATTATTATTGTTTGAACACATAAATAAGCACACTATACAATGTTTATAATATTTATTGTCACTTTCTGATATTATATGTTAACGGCTATGGTGTAGTATATTTCTAACCAACCACCCAAATATGAAGATAAAAATTCTATTTCAGTAATATTGTCTGAAAATATTTTGTTGAATATAGGTCACGGGTTGAATCGTGCTGGTGTCAAGATATATGTGATATATTTATTCCTTAATTCTTGTAATCTCATTCTTGAAGTTTAGATTTGTAAAACGCCTCTAATTTTGCCAGTGGTTCTTCACAAGTCTTCTTGTGATAAGGCAGTTCCGATATTGTTTTCTTCCAAGCTACAAGTTTGGGATATTCTGCATAGTCGCAGTATCCGGTTAACTGTAGCAAGCTGACGGTGACGTAAGCAAAGAAATCTAAAAATATATATGCAAAAACCTCAATTAGTGAGCCACATTCATTAGATGGTACCAGTTAAAACTTTTGGAGATTGTAATTCATTGATCCCCAGTTCCTGATGGACGGACAGCCGAATAAACGCAAACAGCAATGAATTGAAGTTATTATAGGCAAAATCACAGTTTGTGGTTACTTCAACTATCAATTTCTCGAGGGATTTTTTTTTTGGTTCAAATAAAAACTATAGGATCATTTAAAAAGTATTCTTTTTGGAATGAAAGTTCCTATGTTTGCCTAGGTAAATTCAAATATGAACCAACCAAATCCCATTTTCCTACTTTTCCTACCTGCAATCGTCAACTGGTCAGCAGCAATGTATGTTGTTTCAGATAAAGTACTCTCACAACTGGCAAGCACAGCTTTTACGTTGTCGAGATTTTCAGTCTTTGTTTTCTCCCCACGAAAGACGACTCCGCCAATATTCTGAATTTGAAGGAGACATGATTTTCCATTGAAAGCATCGTATAATATCGCAATGTCGATATTGTTAATATCACTTGTTTTGTCAAGTACGTTTTGAATTTCCGTTTCATCCGATGTATTTTTAACATATTGGGAAGTAATCACACGAAGAAAGCTTTTTTATAGCCTCTCATTTAAATGGATGATTTTAAAAGAACCTGTGCCAGCCGCCATTTATACACGAACAGGTTTAGTATCGTGAAAATATACGACCGGGTTCAACCGAGCTTACCCAAGATATTACATCCTAGGTTGACTAGTGGCAGACATGCACAGATTAACGAGTCGGAGTTTTCGGGAACCTCTGATCTCTACCCAACGCCCCTGTTGAAATTAATATATAACTATATAGCTTGTTTCTGTTCATTAGCTCCTGTTTTGGTTTGTGAATATAGGGTTATAATTTGGCATTTTTTTATTATGTTTTAGGTAAAATAGGTGTTCTGGAATAAACGTTTATTAGATGGGACATCTATCAAAAATTGACAATTTCCATGAACCAATTATTTGGTAAGCTAAAGTTTCGAACAGAAAAGAAAATTAATGGGTAAATAATTGGACATTATTTTTGTTTTAAAATTTCAACTCGCGTCCATATATTTTCAGAGTAAAATGGCACACAATTTTCAGATTGAAAGTAGAAAAGTGGGTTTGAATCATGATTTGAATTATCAGAACTTTTTATTGGCAAAACAAAAGTGATGCACGATATTGTATATATCATTTTGTCAGGAATGAGTCATGGATAAAATATACTTTGAAAATGCATCTCGATAAGAAATTGTAATTTATTCAGTAGGCTTCATCAGTGACTCATATTTAACAATACGCGTTTTGATTCATTTTTTACCCGATTAGAATGATTCAAGTAGTTTTTTGGGGAAAAATTCACACAATTATTCCTAATATTTACAACAAATTATTGATGACTGATTAAATAATAAATTTGTACTCACGATATAAGATTGAAGCTGCTCTGCCCATGATTCGTCGATAAAAAGCATCTGGTTTATTTTAGCTCTGATTTTTGGGTCAGTTGGATACAAGCTGAGTTTGTTCCTTTGCGCACCATATTCATCACAAAGATAAATAGCTATTGCACGACTGTAATGGGATTAAAAAAACAAGGATAACAATTACAAATCAAATTGATTATATTAATCCATATTATGTTTTGATAAATATTCCACCAAGTTTAAAGAAAGACACTTTTTTGTACAAGTTTTAATTTTCAGTGGCTCATGGCATTAATGATAAAGTGAAAATAGATTGCTTGCATATATTTTTTTTTTTTTTTGTAACCTAAACCAGCAAATAACTGAAATTCAGTTATTTCGGCAAATAACTAAATTCTCATTAAGATATAAATGTTAAAATTTACGCTTCAATCTGAAAAGGGAAATTGGCAGAAGACCCGACATGGCCAAAATTGATTAAAAAGCGGTTGAACACGTGCTTTCAATTTCAGAGTGTAGCTTTTTCATAAATTGACAGACATTCGTATCACAGAAACGAATTTTACATCTCTACGTACCTCTCGCCTAATGTAAAATCTCCATCTCTAATTGCTGGTATTTTTTGTCGTCGATTGATTTTTGCGAATTCCGGTGATTTTGTCTCCTGTTTCAAGAGATCAATGAATTTGTCTGTATATTCAACACCAAGAGCCTCCAATACCATCCAAACACCTCGACATGGCGGACTGATAGTCATGTAATAGAACTCAACAGGCATTTTGCAAATATGATATAGTTTGATTACACTCAACTGTAAAAACCATAAAAAAGAACACAAGTAAAATCATTTAGGAAACGTTTAAAAGTACAAACGCCAATGACACCATTTCTCTTGGTTCAGAAAAGAACTGAAAATGTGAACTCAATCAGATCAATTCTGCCAATAAACATTAGCTAAGTACGGCAAGGCGCGCTCCACTTGTGACGCACAGTTGAAAAATTAAAATTGCAGTTCCAGCGTAGTTGGCAAGACCAATTGAGTAAAGAAAACGCTTCTTTCGCCGCCGAAACCTTGCAAAAAGGGGTAGAGCATTTGGATTTTGTATTACTATAATTCAAGGAACATTTAACGCGTTCATATTTAAAACTATCAAATTTTAGCGGTGTCAAAAAATAATTCGTCGATATTTAATCCGAAATATACTCGGTCATTTCAACTAACCAGGCGCTTACAGAAATCCTATTCGTTGTCGATAGGCGAGAAAATATTCTGACAAATGGTACAAACGGTGTAAAGCATGACCGATATATGAATTCAATCATGGCTAAAAATGCGCATCGTCATTGAGATCGGTTATTTGCTACTAAGTAGAAACTACAAAATTAACATGGAAACTCCAAGTAAATTACGACGAATTTTTTCAAACATCCAGTATAACAGACATTGCCAATAATGAGATGTAGTTAGATCGCGCAAAATGTCGCATTCTCATTGCATCTTATGCTGCTTTTAATGAATCATGCGCAATGTATAGTTCAATAAACTTTTACCACATTGGAAAGATGTCAAATCTAAAAATTACTTTAAAATAACTTAGATTTTTAATATAAAAAGCGGTTACCTACTAACATATTTTAGTTGTTTGCTCAAGCATCCCATAAACCATGTGTTGACGCTCTGCAAACACTAGAAATACGATTGGAATGTTTAATATATTTTGTGCTTGATCAAACTTACTTTCACGATTCGCTTCCCATGTGTATCTCAATTGACTAAAAATGCTTAACTTTGTGTATTTTCAATGTGTGAATTTGAGCGTAAAGGACCCAATACATGCTTGAGTGATTGCATGCCATTTACCTCAAGTCGCAGTGCATTGAATCAATAAACTAATGAAAAATCGTAAAACCTAGCAGGTACAAAAATATCACTGAGTATATAAGGCACTATTGTTAGGCCTGGACAATTCAATTAGATGATTCGAATCGATTCGATGCACAATTTATTCGAATCAATCGTAAATATTTCTTAGAAACAAAAACTTGCTAAATGAATTAGATTTTTCTTTTTTAACGATTAAATCCAGTCGATTTTTGTTAAATTTGATCAAAATCTGCATCGATGCATCTCTAATGACAAATCGGCGTCTCTAATGACAAGCAATACTCAGGACTTGATAAATCCGCATCCCTGGTGACATAAGGTAAACCAATCCGATCGCACTTGCGCGAGGGAGTCTAAACATTTGTTTATAACATTACGCTTGCTAAATGGCTCTTTGGGACTTCAATCATAATACTTCCTACCTTTCAATTGAACTATTATTGCACGAACACATAAATAAGAACACTGTGCAATGTTTATGATATTTATTGTCACATTCTGATAATATGTATCAATTGCTATTTTTTGTATATTTCTAACCTACCACGCAAATATGAAGATAAAAATTTACAATATTATGGTCAGAAAATATCTTGTTGAATATAGGTCGCGTGTTGAATCGTGCTGCTGTCAGGATATATGTGATATATTTTGACCTAATCCTTTGTAATCTCATTCTTGAAGTTTAGACTTATACAACGCCTCTAATTTTGCCAGTGGTTCTTCACAAGTCTTCTTGTGATAAGGCAATTCCGATATTGTTTTCTTCCAAGCTACAAGTTTGGGATATTCAGCATAATCGCTGTATCCGGTTAACTGTAGCAAGCTGACGGTGATATAAGCAAAAAAATCTAAAAATATACATACAAAAACATCAATTAATGAGCCACATTCATTATCCAATAAAGTTAAAGCCTTTTGAGATTATAATTCATTGATCCCCAGTTCCTGATGGACAGCCGAAGAAAGGTAACCAGTAATGAATTGAGGTTATTATAGGCATAAACAAAGTTTGTGTTTGCTACAACTATTAAATTCTGGATGAATTTTTTTTTACTATATTTTCTAGGTAAATTCCCATATGAACCAACCAAACAAACCCCATTTTCCTACCTGCAATCGTCAACTGGTCAGCGGCAATGTATGTTGTTTCAGATAAAGCACTCTCGCAACTGGCAAGCACCGCTTTCACGTTGTCGAGATTTTCAGTCTTTGTTTTCTCCCCACGAAAGACGACTCCAATAAGATTCTGAATTAAACGGAGACGTGAATTTGCATTGAAAGCATCGTATAATATCGCAATGTCCAAGTCCTTTTATAGCCACTTATTTGAATTGACACTATTAACAAGATCTTGGTACCAGCGGGCTATTTATAGACAAACATTTTTAGTATCTTGGAAATATTGATCTGGTTCAGCCGAGCTTACCCAAGATATCACATACTAGGTTAACTAGTGGCAGGCATGGATAGATTAACGAATCGTAGTTTTCTGGACCCTTTGATCTCTGGCTATCGCTCCAATATATGTTTCAACTACATCTTTATTAGTAACCCATAGAGGTAACTGTAACAAGATTATTTGTTCCTGTTAGCTTGCTCATGTTCACTGCCTCCTGTTTGTGTTTATAAATGTCTGGTTATAGTTTGGCATTTTTTATTATGTTCTAGGTAAAATAAGTATTCTGGAAATAAACTTCGAATATTAGAAGGGACTTCTATCAAAAGTTAACAATCTCAATGAAACATTTAATTTGTAGGTTAATGTTTCGAACAGAACGAAAAATAAATGTGTAAAAATTGGGTTCCAGATATTTTCAGGGTAAAATGACACAAAATATTCAGATTGAAAATAGAAAAGTGGGTTTGAATAATAATTAGAATTATCAGAACTTTTTATTTCAAAATTTTCAGATTGAATTTCTATTCTACAAATGGCAGAAAGCCATTTTGACAAGAATGAGTCAGAGATAAAATATGTTTTAAAAATGCATCTCAATCAGAAATGGTAATTTGTTCAGTATGCTCCATCAATGACTCATATTTAACAATACCTGCTTTGATTAATTTTATTCCGATTAGGATGATTCAAAAAAGTTTTACAACAAATTAGTGATGATTGATAAAATAACAATAAATTTGTACTCACGATATAAGATTGAAGCTGTTCTGTCCATGCTTCGTCGATAAAAAGCATCTGGTTTATTTTCGCTCTGATTTTTGGGTCAGTTGGATACAAGTTGAGTTTGTTCCTTTGCGCACCATATTCATCACAAAGATAAATAGCTATTGCACGACTGTAATGGGATTAAAAAAAGGATAACAATTACAAATCAAATTGATTATATTAATCCATATTATATTTTGATAAATATTCCACCATGTTTAGAGAAAAACACTTTTTGTACATGTTTGAATTTTCAGTGGCACACGGCATTAATGATAAAGTGATATATTTGTTATTTTTTTTTAACTTAAACCAATTTTCAGAAAAGAACTGAATTCTCATAATGATATAAATGTTAAAATTTACGCTTCAATTTGAAAGGGGAATATGCAGAAGACCCGACATGGCAAAAATAGATTAAAAAGTGGGTAAACACGTGCTTTCAATTTCGGAGTGTAGATTTTTCATAAATTGACAGACATCAGTATCACGGAATCGAATTGCACATCTCTACATACCTCTCGCCTAATGTGAAATCTCCATCTCTAATTGCTGGTATTTTTTGTCGTCGGTTGATTTTTGCGAATTCCGTTGTTTTTGTCTCCTGTTTCATGAGATCAATGAATTTGTCTGTATATTCAACCTCAAGAGCCTCCAACACCATCCAAACACCTCGACATGGCGGACTGATAGTCGTGTAATAGAACTCAACAGGCATTTTGCAAAAAATATATGGTTCGATTTTGCTCAACTGTAAAAACCGTAAAAAACACAAGTGAAATATATAGGCACAAAGTTTAAAAACTTGTGAGTAATAATGTCCATGACACCATTTCTATTAATTCAGAAAGGAACTGAAAATGTGATCTCAATCAGATCGTTTCTGCCTATGAACATGTTAGCTATTAGTATGGGGCACTTGTAAAGCATGTTTGAAAAATTAAAATTTCAGTTTCACCGTAGTTGGGAAGACTCACTGAGCAAGGAAAACGTCTCCTTCGCCGTAGAAACCTCGCAAAAAGTGATAGAACGAACATGCGAAGTTTTTATTGCTATTATTCAGGAAATTTTTAACGCGTTCAAATTTATAACTATCAAGTTGTAGATGTGTAAAAAAAAAATCGTCGATTTTATCCAAACTGTACTCAGTCATTTCAACTATTCAGGCGCTTACAGAAATCCTATCCGTTGTCGATAGGCGAACAAATATTCTGACGAATGGTACAAACGGTGTAAAGCATGAACGTTTATAACTTCCAACATGGGGAAAACTACGGTATCAACGTGGAAACTCCAAGTAAATTACGGCAATATATTTTAACATACAACTTTACACACAACGCCAATAATGAGATGTAGTTAGATCGCAATCTCATTGCATCCTATGCTGCTTTTATTGAACCATGCGCAATATATAATTACATATAATAAACTTTTGCAACATTGGGAAATCGCAAAATCAAGAAATTACCTTGAAATAAGTTAGATTTTTAGTATAAAAAGAGGTTTTCTGTTAACCTATATTAGTTGCTTGTTCAAACATCCCACAGACCATGTGCTGTCGCTCTGCAAACGCTATAAACACTATTGGAATGTTTAATATATTTTGTGCTTGATTGAACTTACTTTCACGATTCGCTTCCCATGTGTATCTCAATTGACTAAAAAGGCTTAACTTTGTGTATTTTCAATGTGTGAACTTGAGCGTGAAGGACCCAATGCATGATTGAGTTATTGTACGCAATACATTGCATAAACAAACTAATAAAAAAACGTAAAAATCCAGCAGGTACAAAAATATCGCTGAGTATATTATGCACTATAGCGAGGGGGGGAATCCGATTCGGTGATTCGAAGCACAATTTATTCCAATCAATTGTATATCTTTCGTAGGAAACAAAAAATTGCTAAATGAATTAGAATTTTCATTTTTAACGACGAAATCCAATCGATTTTGATCAAATTTGTTTACCATCATCACCATCACAGTGTGTCGAAGATAAGGAGGAGACAAGGAGATTGATTGATACCCGATTTCATTGATCAGATTCAAGTTTAATTGAATTCTATGATTTTGAAGTTACGATTAGGAAGCTACACGTTCCAAAATTATATAAATATATCATTTGTTCCCAAAAGAAAATGGGTCTAAAAAAATGAAAACGATTGATTGATATTGAGCATTGACCGAGACGAACAAAAAGTCAGATAATTTTATGGAAAGTTTAAATGTTCTTTCCATATTTAAATCTATTTATACAAAAATAACCGTACTTCTCAATATTGATTTATAGCTATCCCGATGAAACTTCGAAGATGATAGCAGTATCATCTATATTTATTGGAAGTCGTAATAATACTTATATATTGACTTGCCAAGGCAGTTTCCAAATCGGCGAAATGTCTTCATAGATATTGGTAAAGGTGCATGACCTCAATATGAGAGACAATGAAGGAGTTTCCCTGAATGATGTCATCATGGCATGCTTGCACCATCAATATTTTTTCATGTTTTCACGCCGGCAAAGACGAAAGGGTCCAGTTGACAAAAATTCATAAAAGCACCACGTTAGTACGGAGCAGCGACCGGAGGGAACCAAAAACTGCCACCTGTTTATATGACATAGAGCTACCTCAAAATGTATTACCGTCAACTGCACTTTAAATGGAAAACATTCCCGAAGAGGACCGAACCACTATAATAAATCGCAGTGAGTGGTATACGCCTTGAGCATGATAGAACCCACTGTTTCTTTGATTTTCTATTGATTAGTATATTGCTACACGCAGGAAATATGTCGGAGTAATTCTGAAGCCCGCAAAGAAATGAAAAAAAATAATTAGAAAGAAGCCGGGAACCCATGTATACCCACCTTTGTAAGCAAGCGTCCATGTACACCAATATTTGCTACCAAAATTATACTATCTTAAACATGTCACACAGAACATTTCAAACGAACTGACATTGAGAACCAGGCGAATTTGTTCCACAGACCAATATTTTGCAAAACAAAACAAAACGTATGTATATACCAGAAAAAATAATCTAAAAAACAACGGACAACGCAAAAAAGTAGATTAAAAAGAAGCATTGAAACAAAAAACGGATAACATGCGACCTTTTATCACCACATGTAACCCTTTATTTCGAAACTTGCACAACGAATCCTCAATATATCAATATATTCTTCGCAAACGTGATGGCCTAAATCATATATTCCCTAAATCACCACCAGCATACCAAATTGCCAAACGTCGCAGTACTAGCTGGTTCGTACAGAACTAAAATCACTAAAGCAAACACCAACGTCTAGTCAATTGCCATTCCGCAAACATCATATTAATATATTTCATAATATGCCCAAATGATGTATTCTTCCTGTTTCCTCCGCGCCCACTTGGTACTTCCCACCACGTTATTTTGCAGCTGAAATTAAAAACTACGCTTCCTATGAGTAAAGAGGCTTCTTTTTACCACAATTCTTATTATTATGAGGACTGCGACTTTTTTCGTGACTTCCTACGCGATGTGCCGTGAAGTGATGTCAGGCAAGAAAACGTCTACGGCATGTAAGACTCCGGTTTCCAACACTGTACACATTGTAACAAAAGTACAGTGAATTTACTGGTAATTTGCAGTAATTGCTTATTTTCAAAGTTAAAAACGCCATGTTGATGAGATTTATGCCAAGTATGGGGGGTTGATGGACCGCACCAGCGTGGTGCGTTCCATCAACAAACACCCCATATATGGCCAAAACATTGAATTTTGAATTTTTTTCAATAGCGCCAGGTAAAATTACTGTCAAAGACCAGTGATTTTATTACATTTTTTGTTACCTTGTGGCAATGACGACAAATCAAAATCCAACTGAAGATATGAGCTGGTACATTACTCCATCATTTAAACTGACCGTGTTATCTAATTTCCGTACTATTTGTTTTATTTTTTACCGTTTTTAACTGTGACAAAAATGTGGTAACATCTTTCACTGTTATTTCACTAGGGGATAACGAAATGGAACTATATGGCCAGTTATGGGCTGTTGATAGAATGCGCCGCTCGAGGCGCGGTCCATCAACAGCACATACTTGGCATAAATGTTATCAACAATTAAAACATTTATGCGTGGGATAAGGCAGTTATAACATGATCGGTACTTTCTATCAACCGTTCATAGTCGACTGAAATAGTTCGTTTAGAAGTTTTAGTTCAATATCCGGGAAAATGTTACCGTGAAAGAACAGAAGTTTCACCTAATTTTTGGTATAGTGTTAACGGTGTGATCAACGAAACATATTTGGTCAAACAATTTCTGGCTGCGTCTGGAAACAAGGAAGTGATTAATGATTTTATCATCGCACAGATACCACTCACTGCCCTAAACCCGGCAGTTCAGTTTCGTTTTGTGGTCTTTCCCAGAGAGAGTGCTTTCAGAGTGCAGGTAGTTGCCAGTATTACATTTTGAAATGGCTATTACCAACTCGCCTGGTCGATGGCTGGCTTCGTATTTGTGCTGACTCAGACCTTGCTCAGAGAGATCTTCGATAAAAAATAGCACAAAACAGTATCGCCAGTTCAGTATCCGCAAGGCACGATCAGGACATACATACTGGATTTATATCTACAAAATGAATATCGGTCGCTGTTTTATTTGATAGCAATGTTGAATAAATACGAACTAGATCTAGAAAAAAAGTCACTATTACTGAGGTTAAAAACGTAATTTATTGAACATTCTTTCCAGAACTTTCTGCTTCAATGACCTATAGACCAACTGTTTAGGTGATTATTTTTCTATTTTAATATTGTTATTCATATATATTGTGCTATTCATTCTAGGTCTGGGAAAAACCGAATCATTCGGAATTTAAATCTGGTTCGAATATTTTTTCACATAAAAAAAAGTACAGTAAAGTACAATAACAATACCTTATTGGACAAAAAATTTACTTCTGGGGATCAGGGTAAGAGAACAGAATTAAAGATAGATTCAATCAAAATGAAACTACTCTGGTTACATATGACGTTGAAGTATGATATTTCACTTTAATTTACAATTTCTGTTTCTACGAACAATTCTTCACTGATTCTAATAATTTATGCCTCGAGTCGATTCGAATTACCGAATCAATCCGCTCAAACCTGAATATTAATTCATGGACCTTTTCATACATGGCCTCACAAGGTTGGACTTGTCTGCAACACATATATCTTCCAGTCAAAAATTTGCCTCGTCATGTATAGAGATGGGCATAACCGGATTTGGAGTTCAAATCTGATTCGGGTAATATCTCCAAATTGGATAGAATGAGCAATTCTATATATAGTGAGGCGCGATGGCCTAGTGGTTAAACATGTTGGCATCGCAGGTTGAAGATCTCGGGTTCGGAACCCCGGCGAGTCCGGCTCGCTTATCCATGCCCACCACCCAACCCAGGGTGTAATAACTTGGGTAGGCTAAGCCGAACAGGAAAAGACGATATCTTTCCAGTAATTATAATCTTGTCCGTCTATAAGTGGCCGCTGTTACAGGGCCTTGGACAGGGTGATCCACTCTAAGAAGTGGCTATAAAAAAAAAAAAAAAAATTATAGGCAAATTCGAGATGCAAATTAATTTACCATTTATTATAAAAGGAAGAAATAAATTTAAATTTTTTTTGTATTTTGACCATAAAATATGAAAAGTTCACTCCATTTTGCAAGTTTTTGTTCCTATCCCGGATTGACGGCCAATTTGAATACTTTGTGCTTTGAATCACCAAATTGAATAGTTTATTTCTTTATGTTTAGTAGTTCGTCGATCAGATAGAAGCCCCACTTTTGAAAATCAATATCATTATTCATGATTTATTTAATCACTAAATATTACACTATAATTGGTAAGAGATATTGTACTTTACAATTCTCGTATTTGTTAATTTTTTATGATACTACAATGTTGGTTTTGCGATGAAACTTCAATTTGATGTAAAAAAGCATAATATTATGTTATTTGCCCCTCAAAATTGTGAAAATACCATGCCAAAAACACCATTATTATATATCTCATAGTTTCGCTCAGGGCAGGTACCACTTAATATAATCGATTACAGTGGTTCAGTTCTGTTTCTATTTGAGTGCAGTTGTTGGTAATTCATTATTTTTTATTTTCTTTCCATACAAGTGGTCATCAGTTTGCTTTTTTTTGAACACTACTTCCGTCATTGCTCAGAGTGGATTTAAAAAAAAAATTTTGCCAGGTATGAGTAGTGGTACTTAATTTTTTAGCAAGGAATGTTTTGACCCAGTTAATTTTGTTACTCATGGGCCATAGATGGACCGCGTCTAGATGCCGCGATCCATCAGCATCCCGTGCTTAACAAAACATGTTTTGGTTGAAATATTTCTGAATTATGATTAAGATTCGCGGGTTTATGATTTCTAAGGTATAACTAAGTTGATGAGTCATCTCCAAACATCATCTATAACAGGTCTGAGCAATCGCATGTCTACTTTCGAGTTGAAAACTCTGTGGCGTATACTGGAATGAGGTAAACGCTTCAATAAGTAAAAGCTACTAGAAATGCAGAATGAGCGTAAAAACACTCGAATGTTTAATGTGAGCGAATAAAAAGAATCTTTGTAAATGTCTTGTTATAAGTGTAGTTTTTTTATTGGCTCCATGATCGCGGGATTCTTACGAGGGTTACCAGTTATGAAGAATAAGTAGTCAGGTTCGTGACACCGGATAGAAACAGGTCTTTTATTCGAACAAGGAAGTGGTGTTGAATAGATCTGAAGGATTTTTTATTTTCTCTGGCTATTCAACACTCTTGTTGCATGTTAATTTTGTCTATTTTTGATTTCCTGGAATTTCACCCGTAAACAAGACGAAAAAGATATACACTAAATTTCGTCATAGGTTTGTCCCCTCTAAAAAAAGTACGGTACAGAAAAAAAGTTACAGAAAAAGTCTATCCAAGAAAACCATAGTGTGCGCAGGGGACTGATGAGTACGGATACACCATTATTGAAGTGTTGTGCTTGAGGCATTAGCGAAATAATTGAACTTTTCTTAGAAGAAACAATCTACTCCAAACTAACCTTCAGACTAGTGTTGTCAATTCTGTGTAAAAGTATCGAGTTTACCTAGTATACCTAGTTTACTGAGTTTATTTTCAAAGTTCTTTTACCTAGTTTCATAGATATCTGATTTACCTAGTTCGACTTTTTCTCCGATGTTTTCTGTTTGAAATTTTACCTCGTAAAAACACTACGTAAAATAGTTCAATTTACCGAATTTTCACCTCGGTAACGTAGTACAATAATTCAGAAAAATCACATTTTCTTTATGAAAAAGCTTTGAAAATTTATTGTTGGTAATTCCATTGTCCAAAACCATTAAAAATGCATTAAATGCAGCCAAACAAGATTGCAGAAGTTCAGGGCCTCGTTCTGAAGCATTTGTTTGAAGACCTTCGGTTCTGTACAAAAATTGCAACTCATTAAAACTGCCTACTTTTTCCGTTTATTTCAGCGTAAGACAGTGATTAAATACATAACCAATACGAGATTGTGGAATATTTGATATGAATAACAAACTATCCGTATCTCTTTTGTTGTTAGCTTGTTTATACAAGACTCTTGCAATTCCAGGTAATATTGGGTTATTCAGTAATGCTACGCCAAAGTGTGCTTATCCGAGTGTTGTATATTTGGTGTTTTCAAACTTATTTATATCATCAAATTCTATCGACATTCTCAATTATAATTCGTTTCGTTGTGAAAATAATTTGAACACGCCATCATCGTGTTAAATCAAATGTTGATAATGTATTTGAATCAGAATAATGTGGTGATCCTAGCTTAACATAAAATGTAGGAATTGAAAGAGTAAAAATAGAGCAAAACAGACTTATAATGCAAAACAGAAAATATTATTTCCGACGAATATTTTGACAATTCAGGTCAATTTTCCCTGAAATTAAAGTGACTAAGAAGTCGCAACGACTAAGAAAATTTTCGACAAAAAACCTTTATATTCCGCGGCAATATTGCTGCAACAGGACTTTTCTGCTCAAAATACAAGTGTGTAATGTTTTTAGCAAAATAACCAAATTTGTAACAATTTGTTTGAAAAGGTTTATATTATCATGCGATATTTATGTGCATATTACTAGGTGAAATATCATTGAATATAAATATAAATGATGGTGAATTATCAGATTGTTCTGAAGAGGAAATAATACACGTGAGTCAGCAATTAACATATACCATAAGATCTAATATTTCTAACCCGGTCGGAAAATATGAAGACATTATTCTGTCAAGCATGAGCCACTGATGGATCGCGACGTCGAGGTGCGGTCTATTTGTGGCTCATCTTTGAAAAAATAAAATTACCGTATTTTACATATTGTTTTAAACTCGGTGAAGCATGAGTAAACAATTCCATAGCTATGTATCAAAATATTAAATCGGAAATGTGATTTTGCCAACCATAAGCCACAGATGAAACGCATCCAGCATTTTTGATTAACTAAATATATAGTAGTTGTAATCTTAGCAACGCAGCAACGAAACAGCAATGAAGGTTTGGATTCTAATCTATCTTTTTTTATTGACATGATTGTTGATAGCATGCGCTCGTTCTGCTTGAGGCGCAAATTCAAGCCTCTATCTCTACCTCTACTTCTATCTCTATCTAAAGTTTTTGAATCTCGAGGTTGCTTAAAAACTTAACATTTCATAATTCGTACATTATTTCTGTTCTGGAACAGTTTTCTTCTTTCATTTTAATGTAACTCTATATACTACGTACACGCACACTTTAATTACTTACCAACGTTAATTCTCATTTATTTTTCATTATAGGTGTCCAGCATTGAAGGTAAACAAATAGCAAAGTAAATTTTAGTTCAAGCAAATATTTCAACACAAATTCACAACAAATATAAGGCAAACGATGCTGTAAAATGAGAAAATATTTTTAAATTTATTCAAGTCGATAACTTTCATTTGGCTTACATTGTACGGATAGTTTGTATTTGTCGTGCTTGTTACGAGAGGAGGTTGTTAAAAAGGGCAATATCCAAAAGTCTAAATGAGTAAATTAAAAAAAATCGAAAATTTCTGTTTATTATAATATATAAATTTTTATACAATATATTTCAAAATAAAAGTGTGAGAAAAATGAGAAATGAGAAAAATGAGAAAATGAGAAAAAAAAACGAGAAAATATTTTTAAATTTATTCAAGTCGATAACTTTCATTTGGCTTACATTGTACGGATAGTTTGTATTTGTCGTGCTTGTTACGAGAGGAGGTTGTTAAAAAGGGCAATATCCAAAAGTCTAAATGAGTAAAATAAAAAAAATCGAAACTTTCTGTTTATTATAAAATATAAATTTTTATACAATATATTTCAAAATAAAAGTGTGAAGCAAACTTAATTAGCCAAAATAGTTTGCAGCAGAGACCACGGAGCGATCAGGCATTCAATTTTATACCGTTACTTATAGATATCAAGCAGAAACTTGCAGAAAAATTGCTGCATTTGTCATCTACTCATGACATCAATGGCATCACCATATTAACCTCTCTCGACAATAATGAAGAAATTATTGAATCTAGTGAAGTCAGTACTCAACACGAGGTAGCAACAGAGTTATCTCCTGCAACAACTTTGAGCACCGATTCTACATCGAATTTTTCCTCAATTTCGTTATCTACTGACAATATAACAACAACCGTTTCTTCTTTGCAGATCACGAGAGGTTCGTTAATTAAATAATTTACTCGGAGGTTTGAATGTTAAGATGTAAAAATAAAACAGTCGAATAACACGAAAAAAACATATAGAAGTAAATAAATTTAACGTATTTTAAAACTGAGTTACTGGCGACTCAAACTTGTAATTGTGAATACGCATATGAGCAAAATTATAGATTATATTGAGGGACTAGTTTTAAAAACTGAAAGTATGACCGAAAAATAACAAATAGAAACTTGAAAGTGGCAAATCGATGCGCTATCTTACAAGGGTAATTCCTAAATGAATATTGTGCGATGTGTCCTTTCGAGATTTGTATTTGTCTATTGAACAAATCGACTCAATGATGAAACGTCCAGTTTGTGAGATCCTTTAAGTTATTTATCTTTTTTGTGTCTGACTCTTTTAAATTAGGAATCGTTAAAGCAAAAAAATTGAAAAAAAATATAATATGATCTCAATACATATCCCTCATTTGGATTGATTTTTCAAGTTTTATAAATTAGATATTACAACACCATTCAGGATATCCATTACTGAATCTAAAACCATTTATTCTTTTCAACATTCAGAATGTAACGTTTTTATCAACACCATATGTTATTGGTCTTATTTTTTTGGACATCGCATGAACTTCACCGAAGCAGAGCATTTTTGCGACCAACACAATTCCACAATAGCCACATTTAGAGACAAAAATGCATTCATCAATGTTTCAGAATATCTTAAACAACAGCTTCCATCATGGAACTCATTCGCAAATTTTTGGATAGGAACAATAATTGATCCACTGGTAAGTTTCTGATATTTTTTTTATGTATTTTCCACAATTTGCATATCGACCACAGACTGTATTTTTGGTTGGTTTGGTGGCTTTTTTGGTTCATGTTTCAAGCTAGACAAAACAAGCTACAACAAAAAAAATGTCTTCTTCGACTTGTGTTTGTTAATAAATTATTTTTAGTTTCCTGTTGTGAGAATTAAACCCAAAACCAAAAGTCGCATTGAATGGAAATTTTTTTAAATCAAATCAAATTTTTTAAATCGTACAGGTAGGTCTACGAAATATTTTCTACTGAGCTTTTAGTTTATTTTTTCCAATTATTGGGTATTATTATTGCGTGGATGACTCTATCAGACGGAACATATTCCATTTGGACGGTTTCAAAATAACATAAATTTTCTTGAACAACTCGACCTAATGTCATTTTTCTTAACATTCCTAATTTCTAAAATAAAATATTTCTTAATGTTAATATTATTTACTGTAGAAAAATAGCATATGAAAGCACTGAATGCATCAAGTGTGTAGAAAATAATTATCTCTTGATATTTAGTGTAGGGGTCCTACGCATTGTAATTAGAAGAAATTTCTTATTACAATATAGTAGAGTTTATGAGGCGCTAATTTGCAGAACACAAATCGTATATTGAGAAAATTCGTAAACATATTTTTAGAATTATGTTGCACCGAATGATACTTATGTGCGTTGGCCATTCGCAGCACGTTCTCCGCCTCACAAAGATCCTGGTTGGAACAATACTTATTTGTCTGTGTCTGGACTAAGCATCGTACCTGCAGTGATGATCAATAGCCTACCAAACGTCAAAAGAAAAAGAGTACTTTGTTCATATACCTTATGAAATGACTTCAGCAACAACTGCCAGTGTGAATATCTCATTAATAAGAATAACTCATGTCAATAGTTTTTTTTTTTTGAAAATAGGTTGTGAAATCCTTTGACACAAAATTTGAACTCGTGCAAGTTTTTCGTGTTCTTTTACTTAAAAAAGCCCACCTCCAATGAGAAATTTCATTTTGTCAAGCATGAGTCACAGATGGACCGTGCCTAAGCGGCACGGTCCCTCACTGACTCATACTTAACAAAATATATTTAGTCGACATATTTTTGACTGGATTATACCATTGATCCCTTAAAGAGGAACAAGATGAAAAACATGCGCCATTATTGCACCCTGGGTTGAGTGGTAATGGTCGACTATGCGGATTTGTCAGTCGAGATCCAACCCACGACCCTTTACCTAAGAAGAATTGGTCACTGATGTATCTGGCGAGACTGAACACACAAAAGTCAACGTTGACTTACATTTGATAAAATGATGTTAATGTCAGAACTGGCAGAAATTATACCTTCACGAATTCTACATAAAAAGCAAACTGAGGGTTGGAAGTCATTGGGGTATAGCCAGGAAATAATTCTGGACGACGACGGATATATAAATTGTCCAACTATGACGTTACAACGATCATCTAAAGTCGAACCAACGAAGATTGTGAATAATTCCTTCAATATTGATACATTTGGATACATTTTGCTTAATTGTCCTTGCTTTTCTAATCTTGATTTAGAGACGAAAGAGAATATATAGGGGGTAAATGTTATAAAACTGGGTGTTTTCTTCCATTACTAATTTTGAGCCATACTAAAAAGGTACCTCTATTTATAGATGTGCACCGATTGGCAAAATTCGGCTGATCATCGATTGATGTATCTTTTCGAAAATGGTTTTTCATCAGAAGAAAATTGACTTACATGAAATTTTTCATGTCGATTTCAATTATCAGTCTATCATTGTGCAAACACCAAATTATTGATATTAGTAAACGTGTATTTACTTTTTTTTTTTTTTTAAATATTCCAACCATGATTCACCTTATTTTGTGAATTTTGGAAATATTGTATTGATGATTATGCTGCCTGTTCATTAAGGTGATTCGGTAAATCTTGCTGTTCAGCTAAACCGAAAAAATGACTACACTGTATTTTGCATACGTTAAAAAACCTCCGCGAGACCATAAATCCACTATCTAACCAACACGCCTCTCATGCGTCCAACCGGTCTATTCCAGACCCCACAATCTGCCTAACCTGTCTATCTCACAATCCGGCCCTCTGTCTAACCCCATATCCCACTCTCTACCAAACCTTTCTACATCCATAGTCCACTTTCTAGCTAACGCGTCTACCCAACCCCGGACCCCTCCCTTTATCTAATACCCATTTCTCACGGCAGGAATACAAAAGAGGCAATTAAGGTCAACAGGTCAACATCAAATCAACAGGTCAGTCGAAGGAACGTTACGTTCCTCAGACATGACATAGGCAGATCAGGCAGGAGCCCTTCTTAGCATGTTCAGTCTGTTGGGTGTGACAGGTCAGTCGTGTGTGTGTGTGTCAGCTGTGGGGTGTGTGTCTGGGGTAGTAAGATTAAGTAGGGTATGGGTTAGTGGGAATAGGCGGGTTGGGATCTGTGGTGCACAGAGGGTAGGGTTTCAGGAAGGGCAGTTTAGGTAGTGCTTGTGTTTGACAGCGGTGGGTTCTGGAATAGTTGATTTTGGGGAGGGGTCTGGGCTGAAGTAAACAGGTTAGGTAGAAAGTGGGCTATGGGTTTAGGTAGGCTAAACAGATTAGGTAAAGAGCCGGCTATGGGGTTAGGTAAGTTGAACAGAGGGTCGGACGCATAGTGGGCGTCTGGGTCAGATAGCGGGTAATCGTCTGGCGGAGATTTTAAACGTATGCCGTTCGTAAAATAGGGTTTAATCATTTTTTCGGTTTAGCTGAACAGCAAGATTTACCGAATCACCTAAATGAACAGCAGTATAAACCATCCATATAACATTTCCCAAGCGACACGAAATAAGGAGAATCAGGGTTGGATTTTTCAAGGTAAAAACAAGAAAGTAAATATACGGTTACATATATCAGTAATTTTTTATTGGCACAATGATCGACTGATAATGAAATCGATAGGAATAATTTTATTTCAGGCAATTTTCTTCTGATGAGAACAGTTTTCTATGTGTATCTCAGTAGATGAATAGTTGATTTTGTCAGTCTGTGTCCATTAATAAATTGCATCTCCAATAAAGATATATTTTTGGTCAAGCACAATATTAGTACTAAATGAAAAATATTTTTACCTGAAAGGAACATTCATAACCTTTTACCCAGATATGATGCTCTTTCATCTTTAAATCAAGTTTAGAAACGCAAGCACGATTAAGCAAAATGCATCCATAGGTATCATTATTGGAGGAATTGGCAATCATCGTTGGTTCGACTTCAAATGATCATTGTGATGTCATAAAGAAACATTTCAAATTTTCGTCCCTCCCAAATTATTTCCTGGCTATCCCAACGACTTCTAGCCGTTCAATTTCTTTTTATGTAAAATTCGTAAATATATGAGTCCCTATCAGTTCGAAGATTAGCCTCATTTTATCAAATATCAGTCAAAGTTGACTTTTGTGTTTCTGTCTCGCCAGGTATACCAGTGGTCAGCGTTCGTAGGTTAAGCATTGCTGGTTGGTTCCTGACTGACAACTCCACATAGTCGACCATTACCACTCAACCCAGGGTGCAATAACAATAACAGGTTTGGCCAGGCTGGGAGACGCATGTTTTTCGGTCTGAAAGAGATTAATAGTATAATCCAGTCAGACCTATTTAGACGAAACATGTTTTGTTAGGTATGAGTCACTGATGGGCCATGCCGCTTAGGCCCGGTCCATCTGTAACTCACGCTCGGCAAAATAAAATTTCTGCCTGAGAGGGCCTTGATTTAGATAAACGATCATGAGAAACATGCACGGGTTCAAATTGTGTAAAAAAGAAACGTATATAATCTATTTTCAAATGAATAATCATTGAAATTCACTATCTTATTCTTATTGACTGTTAATTGTTGCTGAAGTTATTTTATAAGATATATGAACAAAGAACATTTTTTTTCTTTTAGTTTGGTCGGCTATTGATCATCACTGTAGGTACGATGTTTAGTCCAGACACGGACAAATACGTAATATTCTAACCAGGATCTTTGTGAGGCAGAGAACGTGCAAAAAATGGCCAACGAACATAAGTATCCTCTGCGCCAGTGTTTTGTGTTGTTAATTCTGGCAACGTTTGTTGTGTTGTTTATGGCACGGTTAATTGTGACGTGCCCATCGCACCATGTGCTTGTTGATTGTTTAATAAACGTCAGTCTGGGCTGGACCTCGAAGAGGTTGTGTATGGTTTTGTTGTCTGATTAGGAATGGGGAGTCTTGGCTATTTACTGGCGGTGGAGTCACATAATTCGATGCAAATTAGCGCCTCGTAATCTATTCCAGATTGTACAATCAAAATATTTTTAATTACGATGTATAATGTCCCTACACTAAATATCACGAAGTAATTATTTTTTACTCAATTGAAAAAATCTATAAGAGATACATTTTGAGTGCTTCCATATGTCATTTTTCTTCAGTATATGATTTCAACATTCAAAAATAAAATTTTCTAAGAAAAGCTTCAAGAAATGTCAGGAAAATGCCATTAGGTGGAGCTATTTAGGTTAGTGTGGAATTGTGATGGTTGCAAAAACGTGCTGCTTCTGTGAAGGTGATGCGATCTTGAGAAAAATAGGACCAATAACATATGGTGTTGACTAGTGCGTCATATTCTGAATGTTGACAAGAACAAATGTTTTAGAATTAGTCATTGATATCATGAATGTTGTTGTAAAATCCGCTTTATAAAGCTTGAAAAATCAAACTAAATAGGGGTTATATATTGAGATTATACTACTTTTTTACTTTATTGTTTCCTAATCTTGAAAAACCGGACACAAAAAAATAAATAATGTAAAGATGTCAGAAATTGGACGTTCCATCATTGAGTCGATTTGTTCCATACACAAATAAAAATCTCGAAAAGGCACATCGCACAATATTGCCATTTTTTCTGCAAGTTTCTGCTTGATATCAACGATTAACGGTGTGGAATTGAATGCCTGATCGCTTCGTTGCCTCTGATTCAAACAATTGTGGCTAATTAGTTTTCCTTAACACTCTTATTTTGAAAGAGAACTGTATGAATATTGAATTTATCACGATTCATCACAGAAATGTGTGTCAAATAAGACATAAACACCATTTTCTTTTATCTACTTTTTTAAATTAAAAATCAGTTTGTCCAACCTGGAGGACGCCTAAATGGAGCCAAGGACAAAATGCTTTGAAGAATGTAAAACAGGCTACGGCTACTGCTGTGTAAGCATACAGCTTTGTCGATGGTATATCCATCTGTTCTAACAGTCTACGAGCCATAGTGCTGCACTAAAACAAAATCACAGTAAATTTATAGGTCAATTGCAGTAATTACATATTTCCAAAGGTAAAAAACGCTATGTTGATGAGATTTATGCCAATTATGGGCTGTTGATGGACCGCACCTTCGCGGTGCGTTCCATCAACACCCGATATTTGGCCAAAAACGTCAATTTTGACTTTTTTCAATACCGCCACGTGAAATTGTTGTCAAAGACCAGTGATGTTGTTGCATTTTTTTATTCCAGTGTACATATAGCTCCAACTACAATGTGCCGCCGCTACACAAGTCCTGGTTGTGAATACAAATTGAGATGCTTGGCCCATTCAAATTTAAAACTGAATTTTCTGTTATATTTGAATAAGTCGTCTTCGTCTGATAACTTTATTATGTATCCAGAATAACAAAATGCAAAATACTATCTTTTTTCGAGGATGATGCACCGACAGAAGAAATCTTATTGCAGTTGAACACAGACCCTATATATTGTTATTTCATTTATATTAAAAATTATTATTATATTTTAACTGGGGATGATAGCAAATATAATTTTTTTGTCGAAATTTGCTAAAATGTCAAATTAGGGCAAATGTATCACACATCAGAACTATGAATATTATATTTATTCACACTCGTTTTTATACACTGTAACAAAATGCAGTAAAATCGCAGTTCTTTGATAGTTATTGTACTCGGTAGTATTGAAAAGACACTAAAAAATTGCTCTTTTTTAAAAATTATTGGCTGCTGATGGAACACACCGACGAGGTTCGGTTCACCAACAGTATATACTTTGCAGAATTTGCATCAAAAAGACGGTTTTGGACTTTGAAAATGCATCAACTACCGCAATATAGCGGTAAATTTACTTCACTTTATTATAGTGCATACTTTGCGTATTTTGCATATATTTACAACTGTTACAGTTTAGACCAAAAAGTATGCGCAGTCCATATGAAAACGACAACTATTTTGGCATTTTTATTGAATATGTTCCTATGCCACGTACTTTTCTGCAAATGTAAATTTTTGGGAATATTATACACAGTCTGTAATGTGACCTCGACGGTGCGTTCCATGGACAGCCCATATTTGGCAAAAGTTTAATTTTATAGTTTCATTTCAATATCGCAAAGTAACATTACAGACAAAACGCAGCGAATTTTCTGCATTTTTTATTGCAGTGTATTGAATTAACTAGGTAAGCCCTACCATAAAAATATAAACAAAAATATCGAAACGTCTTTTAATTTCCTCGTATCGCCTAATAATATTATTTAAATAAAGCTGCGTTACTTCCGTTGCATCAAAACAGAATGAGGTAATGCTTTGGTTTTTCATGATCAATGTAATACACAACAGTTTATTGATGTCAAAAGAAAATTATTATAGCTTATTTCATAAAAATCAACTAGCTGTGAACACAAATAATTCGTTCTGCAATAATGAATTTCATCTTCTTTAGCTTTGTAGCAGCCGCGCTGTCGATTTGCCAAGGAAGCAACGAAAAATGCGTTCTACCTGTTCTTGAAGGAGTGAATTGGAATATGGTTTGTATCATATGAATGTAAATATTGTGGTTTTGGTCAGTATTGGCATACTGTAACAAAAATACAGTAAAGGCCGGACTTTTTGACTTTGTGATATTGAATTGAATCTATTAGAACAGCGTTTTAGACCAATTATGGACTGTTGATTGAACTTCGTTTTTGTTTGTATGTGAGATTAAAATATTCAATGGTCAAGTATGCAATAAAAGCGATTATTTATTGAAAAGTCTTGGTTTTAATATGCAATAAGATTCTGTTCAAATTTTACAATTCTGACTCTATTTAGGAACAAAATATCAGGCGGAATAGTCTGGCAAATTACTGGGGTCTATAATTACTCTGAAGTTCTTGTGAGAAAATCTTTATATGCGACATGTTCTTCCTAAAAATATACCTTTTTAGTTACCAGGCACGTGGTACCATATTTTCAATGCCAAAGACCCAATTGAAATTGGCGTACCCTGCTTTGCCGCAACTGGAATAAGAGCTCCAACATTACACGATGTCTATCTCGAGTTCCGAGCTATCACAGCTATGTCCAGGTGAGGAATGAATATATCCGCTATCGTACTGTAGGGAGGGGGAAGGGAAATAATGATATTCTCGATATTAATCAGTTTCAGGAATTGAAATCTTGGTATGGGTAAATTTATCGTACTTTAAAGCGAATTTTGAGTTTATTTATACCGATATATGGTAAAAATACTAGTTTTTAGCAAAGTTTTGTGTTAATGGTAAACGGTTTTGTGAAAGATAAATAGTTTTAATATAGCCCCCGACAGATATCACTATCCCAAGGAGATATTTGCCATAAGTGGATGTGAGTTGATTCCTTTTAGGCGCCACTTGGAGGAGTGAATAGCATGAGCAAAGTCGCAGATCATCGGTATTTGATGTTCCAATAACTTCATTCCTCGTAAAAAATCGGCATGTTAACTACTTTATACATGTTTCGTTTTTGTTTTAGAGATTCGATGACATACAAAGTGCTCCCGATTCATTGGAAAATTAACAGTAGTTCGATTATTCACCCGGATGTAAAATTTGGTCGGTATTATTTTTGTGGTGATGTGCCGTGTCCTCACTTCTTTTCACTCAGCATGTCAGTCAAAAACATTTGATCAAAGTTGCTTTGCCAGGCATGGGTTACGAACGCCCCTGAGTGATAAACAAATAAATGACAACAAAATTACACATAAATTTAATAAAATAAATTTTATTCAAATTTTATTTTTTAGAATTTTTCTGGTCTGACAACTGGCTTGAAAATGGTAACGCGACCCAAGGTAATTCTTTTCATGATTCAATCTCCATGATGCCAACTACCATTTAAAGAGACAGGATCTTCAGTTTAGGAAAAAAATCTGGTTTTACATTAGATCCTCTGAATGTAGCTTCCAAATTGCGAAAAACTGACTCGTTCTTCAAACCATCCACACACGGACAAGAGATTTGTGTTAAAAATAATGTTCAAAGTTACTATACCCAAATATTTATTCGAGATTCGGGACCACGTTACGTCACGCTGTCTTCACGAAGGAATTTTTGCCTGAGATTAATAAAATCCCGATTTTGAATTGATAATATCAGGAAAACTACTCAACGGATTTTGATGATTTTTTAATCAAAATGTTAATCGTTGATTGAAGTTTGATTGATAACGGTACTGAAAACACGCATTTTGCATGTATCTTCAACGCCTCATATTAGTTCATAAAGTAAATGACCGACTCTCAGCTTATAACAAGTTACCAGCAAACAACACCTCATTCTCCTTTTACCAGTATGGACCATATACACTGTGATATAATTGCAGTAAATTTACTGATGGTTTCACAGTTATTGTGTATTCCCTAATTTCAAAACGCCTTGTGTGTGTTGATGGACCTCACTTCGGCGCAGCTTTCCATCGACAGCCCATATTTGACCAAAAATTTACTGTTTATTTTCCGTAATTGCGTAATTCCAAAATTCAAAACCGCCTTGTTGATGAGATTAACGGCAAATAGGGGCTGAACAATCCATAATTGGCCGTTACAGTGATATAGTTGCGATAAGCATCCTTATTCAATATATGATATCGAGCTAGAGGTGTCGGCAATCGAACATCGTGTGATTACGAAATCGAATTATATAATTTTTGCCGACCGAATATTCGAATCATATTCTCCTTATAAAAAAAAAGAAGTTTCTCCAAAAAATTGTAAAATATACCAAAATTTCAAATATTTTCTGAAAATTAATGCATTTTAGGAATCGAATACTTTTTAATTCGCGAATCACGAAACAAATCAAATATTGTGGACAGTCTTACATATAGTATTCAGTGCTTCTGGTATGCCTTGGTTAACATAGCCCATCTAGGTGAAATATTTTTATATATATTTTATCAATTACAGAAATCCTACAAATATTTGTTAAAGATGTTAGCTGCTTTACTGATTATGAACATCATTTTACTTGTGTGCAGTGCATTGACGATGGTAAGTATTCGAAGTTTACAAAATGTATCAGTATTAGCATCCTAATATGTTTATCGTGATAATTGAAGGCTATAATATTAGGCCAAATTGATTACAATAATTTATTTTTTATCACACTCTGTTTTGAAATCCTTGTAAATCTCGAAAAGGTTGGTCGTGTGTAGGGCTGGGCAAATTCGATTCGGTGTTCATAGCACAATTTATTCGAATCAATCATGAATTCATAGTAACAAAAACTTTCTAAAAAAACTAGAATTTTCATATTTTAGACGACAAAATGCTATCGATTTTAGTCAAATTTGACCAAAATCGATTGCATTTTGCCGTTAAAATAAGAAAATTTGTTGCTCTTAGACAATTTAGTGTGAAATGGAAAATCCCTATAAACTATCAATTTCTTGATAAACCTGATGGAGACAAGTTGTAATAGTACAAATGGGATATTTGTTATTTACATGGAATTAGTGACTCCATCCGAAAAAAAATTATTTGAATCAGATTCGAATTCCAAATTATTTCGTTTTGCCCAGCCCTAGTCGTGTGTCCAGTCCCAAGTGGTGGACAAAACGAAGCGCAATGGACAATTAGATGATTCATATATTGTCGCGATGGCCAAGTGGCTATCATGCTGCCATAGCAAACCGGAGACCTTGAGTTCGATTTCGTTAATTCAAGCTCACCACGCAACCCATGGCGTAATAACTTGGGAAAACTCGGCCAAAGCTAAGAAGTTCATTACTCTCCAATACAACCAACCCTGTCCACCTATGAGGGGTGGCTGGTTCAGGGAATCATTCAAATAAGTGATTATAAAAATGTATTTGATGTTTTTTTCCAAGTGTGCCTCATTACACAATATTTGGTACGGTGGAGACTTTATGGTTGAATTTTTCGTTTCTTTGTGATAATTTGTTATTTTCTAATTGATCAACTATCTCAATTAGTACACAATCTTTATCAAAGGTTTCAACGTATTTCGCATATTTTTTATTTTTCAAATTGAACGGAAAAGAAAAATGTTGAAATCGTTCAAATAATTCTCATGTTTAGTATGAAATCTAAAACACCCATCACTGACATATTTTTACAAGGCTTGTGTATTTGCAACATTACGTGAGTAGCAGAATTGCGAAAAAGACGCAATAGGTATATTTGATTTCACTCCCAGCTTATCTTAATACAATGACGATGACGAAACTGGACCGAATGAATATAACTGCATTTTTTCAGTATAACGTGATGGATATTTTTTATTTTATTTTAGAAAACCGAAATATTTGGTCTCACAGCAGAAATCCACATCCGACTGCTGCTGAAGTTTTAACAATTCGCAACAAACTCATAGAATTTGGACACGGGTGGGAGAAAGTCAAGTTGTTTACCTCTGGATGTAGTCAATTTGAAATGCGAGATGATGTCATTGTTTAAAAATCTTTTTCTGGATTAAAGTACCGTTTAAAAAACAATAGTGCCATATATTTGGATACGGTGCTTACGACTACTTGGTCTTTTGCACCAGTCTACGGCTTTAATTATATATATACATTATTATAGACGTCTTATATTTTCACGAATTTAACCTCTCAGACACACCCGACTTTCCCCAGTCAGTACAGCATTTAAAAACTGTCAGCAATTACAGAAAAACCAAAAATCTGTTTCAGTCCGTTCTAAACTGATTTGCTAATATTTTGTTAAAGTGTATCATCCATATTTTAAAAACAGAGAGGAAAACGGTTGAGTAGTGTTGACCTTTTTTATGTCACGGAATGTATTTGAAACACCGCGCGTAAAAAGAATACTGTCCAATAAATCAACATTAAATATTCATAATATCATAGCAAGAATTTCATTTTTGTGAGTGAGAGTTCCTGCAAAACGTCAATTTCTGCTAATATGATACTTGAAAAATCTCAATGTTGAAATAAATCCAAAAACCATTAATGTTGTCACGCCAGGGAACTCGATGTTTCTGTGATAACGGTTTAATTATATTTACCCGAAACAATAATTTCCGATCACGTAGGTACTGTTCGGTTTAGCTGAGCATAATGTATTTATTATCAATAAAATATAAGATGAAAAAATGAGTGAAATAAAGTTGTTCAACTGAACAGTTTCGAAAAAGAAGACGTGGGCTTAGATTCGGGCAAGGACATCTTGTTCTGGGAAGACAGTAGTGAGTTGTTGTGGATGGTAGGCGGTTAGAGATAGGTAGACAGAGATAATAGGGCAAAAGATAGAGGTTTGGGGTGCCCAGAATGGAAAGTGGGTGGGGAGCTAGGATAGGAAGGTTATACTCTCTCGATTAATTAACTAGACGAGGGGGGGGGCTGGAATAGATAGGTTCGGCAGACTGTGAGGGGTACGGGATACTTTATAAATATGTTATCCTGCAAGTGTTACATGCATGGAATTCAAACCCTACTTCTTGAGGCTATTCTCTCAAAAAACAAACTAAAGGCGACTGTTACCCAGTATCTTTTTGAAGGTTTGAGAAAGCTTAGTAGATTGTAGTTTTCGCAGCCGAGAGAGCAGGAGGCCTAAAAATTATCTCCCGTTCGACAACGAAAAGATTCACACTTTATATTCTCACGGAAAACATATACAATTTTTGTACAAGCGACAAGTATATTTAACATCGAGTAAATAGCAATACTGAACATTATGGCCAATCAAATGACTTTCAAACAATAACATTTTCTCTCATATTAAATTTATTACATCCTGAAGGAAACAAAATGACTTTCTCCCACCCATGTCCAAATTCAACGAGTTTGTTATGGATCATCAGAAAATCGGTTGCAGAAGGATGTGGATTTCTGCTGTGGATCCAAACAAATTTCTGTCCTAGAATAAATATGTTGTCAACGTTATACAAAGTAATGATTTTAATGCTTAATTTTTTCCTCCGTTCATGATATAAGTCTATTTGTACGTAAATTTATATGTGAAAGTTTTTTTCCTCATTTTTTACAAAAAATAACATAGGGCTAAATAGTTTAGTCAAAACGTCACATATTCCAGAAATTTTTTGTTTCTACAAAATGATTGAAATGTTTTTAAAATGGATTTGTATGATTTTGTGGACGTATATAGAAAATAATATGTTCGCAATTTGCAATTAATATTCGCGGCGCGATCCATCTGTGGCTCATACGTAACGAAACCTGCTTTTACTGGAAAGGAGCGCATAAAATTAAAGTTTTTTTTGCAAAAAATGTTTAAGGTATGCATCCAGTCGACTGACTCAGCAAAAATTACGCCAGCAAATAACTAAGAAGCATCACTCGTATCGGTGCTAGCAGTTTTGATTTGAGTGTTGGAAGATTTTAATATCATAATTATTATAGCCATTCACTAGAGTTGATCACACTGACCAACGCCCTGTACCGGCAGCCACTTTTTATCTTTCCAGTTCGGCATAGCTTTTCCAAGTTATTACCCCCTGAGTTGAGTGGTGGGCATGGATCAACGAGCCGGACCCCGAGACTGAACCCGAGATCTTGATGCCAACATGATATTAAATAGGTGATCAATGTTAATTTGAACCGAATACTTCTATTAATTTTTATCACAGGGCATTCATACTACTTTTCAATATTATGGTTTTCTTTTTCACCATGAATGTTCAAAAAATCGTATATATTTTAAAAACCTATAAGCTCACCATCATCGAGACATTGTATACAAGAATAATGATATTTGTAATCAGTAAAACAGCTCATATTCTTGTCAAACATCCGCCTGATTTCTGTCAAAAATGAATTTATGCAATAATGTCTTGTAATTTTAGTATGAATTGCGATCCAGGTAGTAAGAAGTCACGCCATAACAAGCACTCGCGAGAATGAGAGCCCATTAGAGCCTAGCGGTTGTTGGGTAAAAGTTCCCAGTCCCTTCATGCACAGCCTCTGCCGTAGTAAATAATTTGAAAATGCAGAGAAAAATCCTTTCCAAAAACTTGGATGTCTTGGATGTATGTATGCGCAATGCACATGCAAAATGTGACACGCTATTCGCATAGATAAGTACATCTAACGGGGCAGAAATTTATTGTTGTTAAACATTAACCACGAACAAACCACGTGATCCATCAGTGAATCGTACTTTACTGGGATATTCGGGTAGTTATATTACCTTCAGCTGCCAGTGAATTCTTTGTCTGACCAGGCCAGAGATATTCTGTAACGAAATAAGTTAAATCCTTGTCAAGGTGAGAGAATGTATTTCACAAATAGTATACTTTTTCTATAGTTATTAAATCATATGTGGTTGATCGCTTTATTCTGAATTTATGTTCAGGGTGAGTAATAGAGTTTTCACTGATGTCTCTTATACTTTGTCAAAATGCAAAGTGAACACAAACTTCACGTTTTAAACGATCACATATATGTAATGTTTCAAAACACGAATTGTGTGAATATGAATATTGGCAGAGTAGATGACTTTATGTCCAATAAATCATTATATCATAACAACAGGTATGTGGCTAACTGTAAGTAATAGAGGAGCAAGTACTGCTTTAACATGCCAAAAGGTTGTATGAAATATAACTGCGAAATACCTGTGCACTAATATAGGTGTGTGACCGTGGAATTTAACATTCACAGTCTAAAGTAATAGTAAATAATGCATGTTTACAAAACGGCCGATCAAGTATAAACGGCGACTAAGAAGGATCAAAAAAGTGGTAACTGGTTGTGCCATCGCACAGTGCTCATGTCCCTGCACTTCACCCTAGCAAATCAGTTTCATATGAGACTACTAAATCTTTGGGCGTTGGTTTCGGCTTAGATCTATTTTTAATAAAACCAAAACAGGGTATAAGTTCCTTTACTTTAAAACAGAAACAAACCAAATCTTTTGTCCAGTTGCACTATCGAACTGCTGTTGTGTGTCCAATGGACTGGAAATACTGTGTATGTCAAATCGTCTCTGAAACAAAGAAATATGAAATTGTGTTCAGATTACATCATATGTATTTACAAACATGAAAAAATGTAATTGAAGTTTGATCTATTAGATTTTTCTTGGTCCAGTATTTATCATTGACGGATCACGCCTGAGGATTAATAGTTGACAAAGTATGTTTTAACGATATTTTCCCGAATAGAAATATAGCAGATTCCACTAACTACATTCAATATTATATCGGAATCAATTATGTTTGGAATGTTATTGCATACAGTACAGTTCTTGTTTTTTTTCATTTCATGTAGTTTTTGTTTTTTTGTACAGTTCTTGTTTTTTTTCCATTTCCATGTAGCCACATTTGTGCTGCATAATTCGTTCCTGGGCCGCAGAGATGAGTCAATCCACGGTAGCTGCCAAAACTTACCACCAGATGAAAGACGTGAGTTCGGACCCCAAGAAATTATGTGCAAGATAAATGAACGAAAAAAGGTTCGAGGAGCAATACATGCAATACATAAATCACGTAATCAGATGATATTTGAAACATTGTTAATTCTGTATTGTGAAATAAAGTTCATTTCATTCCAACCTTGCTTAAAAAGTAAATATAATATTTAAAATTCATGTTATGATTTCTGTCGGCAGCGAGTCTTTTGACTCAAAAAAAAAATAAAAAATTAAAATTGGAAAATAGAACATTTCAAGTTGTTTTTTTCCACTATAGTAAAACAATAAACGGCGAGTGGTATTGGCTAATTTCAAACCAATACCAATGCTAGTGATCCGGAAATAAATGATACCAAGAATGAATGACATTCTAAAATATTTGTTTCCCAAACGTCAAAAATAAACAAATCGTTCATCACGTCATTTAGGTTATGGAAAAACCATTCCCACAACAATTATATACTCACTCTGGCATAGAATGAATAGCTCGAAACTCGGCATAAACATCGTGTGAAGTTGGACCTCTTAAATCTTTTACTGCGAAACACGGTACGTCGTTTTCTAGCGGGTCTTGGACGTTGAAGATATGATACCATGTACCGGGTAACTGGAAAAAATTGAATTATTTCACCGTATATTGTCAGGTTAGGACATCTAGCCATTGAAACTTTTTGGGCAAATCGAGGGAAAGAGAGACAGCAGAGATGCAAAATATTTTTATGGCCCGAAAAGATATAAGGTAATGGGGATTACCTTAAAAGGTCTTAATGGAATACAACTGATACGCAAAAGTAAACAGGTTTGGAAGTACAAAATGAAATATTAATTGCATGCAGTGATAGGTATTACTTTTTTAAAATATTATTCTCCGATCATAAATTTATTTTCTCAAGCATGCGCCGTGGATGGAGCGCGTCTCATCGACGCAATCCATCAGCGACACATACCTAACAAAATGTGTGTTTGACAAAAATTTCAAATTTGGTCTATTATACGAACCATGTTCCAATCTATTACTTCAAGAACTGGCAGAAAACATTCTTCGTTTCTTGATTTAGAAATCGAAAACAAAAACGTTATCAAAAAGATACTTAAGATATTCATTATAGTACGCTACGACTTTCTCACTGCACTAATTTAACTCACTCAATTTTAGTTTTAATAAACTAAACCCTGATCTGGAAAAGGAAAAAGTGCCTGTACTCAATATTGATCTGAGCATTACATCAGTAGTTTACTTACTTCATGAATGATTTGTGAGATAATATCCTACATGTGCGGGCTTTAGGGTTGCCCTTACGTATTTCCTGCATGTCCATAAAAGTCAATATTACTGAAATCAGGCGATAAATAGTTTTAGCATCGCCCGGGGCAGATAACACACACTCTATCTTACTATAGCAATTGATTTCTGTTTAGAGTATTACAGATTACAATACAATTGCCTGCACTCGCATTTTTATTATTATTTAAGAGACCTCAATCGTTTGAGGCCCTTGATTGACAAAATAAAATTGGTTATCGAATTGCAGCGAGGGACTAGCATGCTCGACCGTATTCAACGGCGTGTGATCAATATGATTGGCCCCAAACCTTCTTCCGGTCTGCAAACCTTGTCACATCGTCGCAATGTTGCCTCTCTTGTATATTTTACAGATAGTAGGGTTCATGTTCAAAGTCGCTTTCTGTTTCCGTTCCTCCGAGCAAAATTTTGAATCGGCCCATTCGATTGGCTTTCAATTTACACTTATTCACTGTGGGGGTTCCACAATGTCACAAACAGTTTGATGTAAGAAGTTTTTTCCAAAAATTCCTAAATTAAATTTAAAACTCGCTTCAATAGACATCTGTCAGGGATTCCATGTAGCACTTCAGGAACACTTTTCGAGTAAGATATATCTCCTGCAGCCTGCCTTGTGCGAATTTTGATAAAAAATCTCTATATCGTCATCATCGCATGAATTACTATCGGATATTGGTTCAAATTTGGCTAAAACGATTGTATTTTGACGTTATGAAAATGAAAATTTTCGCTCTTAGACGTGGACTGTGAATTAGAAATAGATTGCCTTTACATATGTTTATGCCAATATTAGTAATTCGTATTTTTAATTTCTTGATTATCTACAATTATATAAACAAGTAGTGAAAGAAAAAGAAAATTTGTTATATATATATATATATATATAGAATTAATGATTCGATCCGATTCGAAGTCAGATATCAGATTTGAATTCCAAATTCGGTTATGTCCAGTTTTAGATACGAACAATATTCCAATTCATTCTTTCAAGAACGGGCAGAACGAATTTTTCGTTGCTTGGTTCTCAAATCGACAGTGCGGCTACAAAACTAAAGAAGATAAAATGCATTAGTGCAGAACGAATTCGTCGCTATAGTCACTGCTAGGCGAGAAACTGTTGTGTATGACATTGATCATGAAAAAATAATGCAAGAATTTTACATCATTCTGTTTTAGATCGGCAACTTTACGGAAATATTGCAGTTTTTTCGCTTTATTTATTATTATGCAATATAAGAGAATTGTAAAACGCCTTTGAAAATGATATCATTTTTATAATAGCGATTAGTGTTGGCAATTCTACGTATAAATCATCGTCGTATAAGTGACGTTATTCGGTTCGTTTTAATCACTGCTTACGGCTAGGGCTTGGCAAAACCGAATCACTTGGAATTCGAATTTGATTCGAATATTTTTTTGAATCAAATCACTAATTCTTTGTAAATAACAAATATCCTCACTCGTTTCCCCTGGACGTGTATAGGCCATGGGTCGGCGTCAGCACTAACGTGAATCATCGTGTGCCGGAGAGACGACGTCCATCAAACCTCTCGCGTAGTCTCGTGTAGGAGTCTACATTTCAGTATGGTAGAAAGTTCACTGGTAAGTATTAAGTACAGAAAGCTGCAGGGTCCGTTCACGTGGCGTCATAATACTCTATTTTCCAAAAGTCTGGGGATATGGAGCAAAATTGGCCATACACAGAGCCACTGATTTGAGTAGATACTTTACCTTTTTTCGTTACATCCAAGTAACGCCGGAATCAGCGTGTAAAAAGAGTCAACACGGCCACTCACGGCTGTACGGCATCTGCAATAGGCCACGCTGAAAAAATAACCAATCACGTGAAAATCCAGTCAATACTCAGTCACGATAACGATTTGGCCTGGTTAAATGTATAGATTATTAGTTTCTAGAACCATAACTTACCTGTTTAATACCGCTGAAAATGGCGGAATATTGCAAAACAAATTTTGCCCAAAAGCAACTCTGCCAATATTTTTCTATGGCGAAAAGACGTTTTTGCCCTCCCAATGTTTTTTTCGTTTCATGCAGTTGAAGTTATTATGTTGTCGCAGTTTTTATATAACGGTTGCTCTTCTGCCTCGTATCGAATGTGAGTTTACACTCCTATAGGGCTTTGCACGACTGGCGGGATGGGACGTGAAGAAACAACATTTTTCAAAAGATTGGCGAACAAACTGTCAGAGAAACGACAGCATACATATGCAAAAACTATATCTTGGCTGAGATGTCGATTATCGCCCGCCATTGTTCGCTTCAGCGTGATGTGCATCCGTGGAAGTAGATCTACATTCCACTACAACGGCTATAGACAACTCGCAAGGATGGAAAGTCGAATTCCAACGACAATATAATTATTTCCTTTATTCGTATTTTATTTATTTTCTATTGTCTAACACATTGATATATTCATTAAACCTAATCTCAAATAGATCTAAATGTTTTGTTTGCTCTCAAAATGATCGAATGTGGAACAATTGCAAATCTAAATGAAATTATTGGCTTTTTCGCCTATATAGGTTTCTGATTATCCAAAAAATATCAGGAATATCCTGCTAAATTCGTGAAATGGCAAACGTACACTAAAAATTCCCGGAATCTGGATCACATGTCTCAAACTCTAGATAGAACTTGGCGAATTATGATAAATGTCACTCAATCGCAGGGCCATTCAGGAGTAAGTAGAGTAGAGTATATTTATTTTGATTTCCTCGTACACAATAAAATGCAAACAAAAGAGAAAAAAATCGCGGAGGTGAGGAGTGACATCATACAACCGCCTTAAAACAAGCAAACCGTTCAGTTGCGTTGAAAAATGTAAACAAACGCACGCGGAGCGTTAACGGTTAAAATAGAACAAACCTAAAAAAACACAACCTGTGCAAGCTGTATTGCGGCCTTTAATGTGAGGCGGTTTATTGGATATTCACGGCTTGCCAGCATTGGGCTTTGTATCAAATAAAAAAAACAACCGTTAGTCTCGTGGAACGTTATTTATAAAAGACGTCGCTTCAGATACTTCGTTAAACCCTCTAAGATTGAGTACCAAAAAGGAAAGGTCATGTTTTAGCAGAATTAACGACTTTTGTTGCCTAACTTGTTAGTTTGAAACTGAAAGTAGGGTACAGAACAAGAACAGACACTTTATTTTCGCCAAGCAAGAGTCACTGATGGACGCGTCGGCGCGATCCATCAGTAACCCAAAATTAACCAAATATGCTTAAGCATTTTTTTTGACCGGAAGTATAATGCAGAATGTATATGTTTAGTGCGCGCTCGCAGCTCGCAAAGGCGATGTTCATTGTTATTGCCGCAGTCTGTCCCGAGGCAGCGAGGCGTCATCAAGCTCGATGGTGTATCAGGTCTTTACGTCGCTTTCGCTTTTAGAGCAGAACGTTATCAGGTTATGCTAATCTATAGTTTAACTTGAGCATAATGCATATGTGAAATAATTAAAGGGGAAAAAAGCACATTTTTTACGCCGGTCCACTTCAGAGTAACCAATTGGTCCAGTTTTACTATAATGTAAATAATTTTATTTCCATTACTTTACTCAACCTCAAGTTATGACTGGTTCGCTTGCAGTCGCACTAGGAGCAAGAACGCAAGATCGTCGGCACTGATCAGCTGATTAATAAAGACTGCAATTGTGCAAGATTCTGCAAGATTTTGCTTTTTTGATATTGAACAGTTAATCAGTAATATTCAACCGTCTACGACGGGCCTATTTTAGCTTAAAGATGAAATGGTTATTGGAGACTTATCATGAAGCCATTTATGAGAGGGCAGGTGAGTGTCATAACTTTTTAGTATTACACTAGACTATTTTTATATGAAAAAAATCAATATAAGCAATATTTGGAAATGCCTCCCATGCAGAATCATCATTTATTGTTTTGCTGCCAAAATAATGACTTCAAATTTGACACACTAAGGATCTTACTTGTTGCTAGCCTAGTCCAGAGTCCAAAGATATTCAGAAACACATTCTCCTGTGTTCAACTAATATGGTCACTCAAATGAGCTGGTCACTTCGGATATGGTGCTTTTAGTTGAGTTTTTGTCTTGAATTTTCAAAAGTCTGAAATCTCCTTTTGTATGTATTAGGTAAATAAAATGAAACCAAGTTAACTAACTAACCAAATAAATGCCCGACTGAGATGAATGCACATTTCTAATTATTACAGTTTAATCTACTGTGTGTTGTGTGTGTGGGATGTATTGGACAGACCCATCAGTGATGTTTTTAATTAAACTTATTCCATTTTTTTTTCGCTGTTGATTTTTTGTTTGTTGTATTTTGAAGAAATCCAAATAAATATTTCTATGTCTAAGGCCGAAGACTAGACATCACATAGAATTACAGGCATTGTTCTGTTGAAAAGTCGTAATAATTGATGATCTGAATTAACTGAGGCTCGAACTCAAGACTTTCGACTTATAATGCCCATCATTATGTTATTAGGTATCTGCAATGCCTAATTTTAAAACTTTTCACAGATCCGAGAACGGAAACATGGTTCTTAGTGAGCAGTCCATGGCCTCCAATGATAATAGGCATTGTTTATATTGCTGTATGTGCAAATTCCGAAAGGCTGATGAAAAACATTCCAGCAATGAGTCTTCAGACCAGTACTTATGGTGTATAACTTCGCACTTGTTATCTTATCAGCTTATATGGTGTATGAGGTAAGTGCAGTGCCTTTCATATTTTTGTCATTTTCACCTTCGTCATAGCAGCCTGCTCAACATGCACATTATATAAGTTATTGCATTTATACTGATTTCAATTTTTGAGAATTTGTTCAAAGCAAGGCCAAAAGCTGTGCCTAGAAGGAACGGCCACCCATATGACTGAGAGCTACCACAAAATGTAATACAACAACTGCACTAAGAGAAAAAACACGCCAAGCAGAACCCAGATGCTATGATAAGGAGTGGTATATGCCCTGGGCAATGGATATTTCATCTAACTCCCTTGTTTCATTTTAGTCGCCTTTTTTGATACATAGGAAATGTGTTTGAGCTATATTGAAGTCCGCATCTATTATTAATTCCCAATGATTTGTACAAAAGATATCCTACAGAAGACTTTGCCTGGTCTGTTGTCAATGTACTATCATAGTCAATGAAGTTTTGTAAATATTGGAAATAAAATTTTCCCAGTAATAGGAAAGTAAAGCTATTTTTATTCATAGTTTTGATAAATAGCATAATTTTTCACTATTTCAAGAACAAAGTTACCGACATTTAGCTATATTTTGTCAATTTTGCAAGAAACTCCTGATCGATGTTCACACAGAAATCATATGACTACATTGCAGTATAAATCAATGATATTTTTCACTAATTTTTACCTAATATCAGAATTCGGTCCAAGTTATCACTAACAATCTTTTCATATTTAGTTTCTTGTCACCAGTATCCTGTCAGAGTATAGTTTAATATGTCAACCTGTTGATTATTCCAACAATCCTTTAGCAATGAGAGTAAGTAAAAACTTTATATGTATATTTAAAATTTTAGAAAAGACTGAGTTATATAGAATTTGTTTTTATCATATTTTGATCGCATTTTCTTCGTATTTACGATGCATAACAAATTGGAATATTTTTTCTCCCAAAATTTGCCCCTTCTAGACTCTAGAAATATTTTAATGTATTTTGCTGATCTGATTTAAACATGTTTTCCCGAAGCATCAGTTACGCTTGCTCTGACTCCAGAATGAAACTTCTGGTTTAGTACATATATTTTCCAATTTCATTGAATCTTTTTCACACCATAGCCAAAAATGAGTACAAACAGGAAAATCATTTAAAATTTATACCTTATCTAAATCTCTTTTTAACAAAACCTCTAGCATATATATATATATATATACCGGTATACACTTACAAGATTTCATTCCTAGATATACAAATGCACCGCAATCTGGCTTGCAAAGCATATTTGGTCAATATTTTTTGTCTGGGTTGGTATTTTGCCTTGCCATTTATAGCTTTCGTATACAATGTCTTGAAACGGTCTTTACTTTATTTTTTAGATTTATATGCGTTGATAAAAAAGCAGAATCCATAGCTTGTAAGAATGTTTAGTCGTTTACCTGATCGAGAAAAAAATTTCAAAGAGAGTTTTGTTAAGCTTGAGTCACTGTTGGATTACGTCAATGAGACGTGGTCCTTCTGTGGCTCATGCTTGACAAAAGAAAATTTCTGATTGTGTATTAGTGTAGTTGTATATTTGTTGTTGAATCCTTCATTTTTCTTTAGATGGCGAATGTGTGTTGGTGGTATTTTTTCTCAAAATATATTGAGCTTGCAGATACATTGTTCTTTATTTTGAGAAAAAAATTCAACCAAGTTTCCTTCCTTCATGTCTACCATCATGCGACTATGTTGATAAATTGGTGGTTGGCGATTAAATATGTTGCCGGTGGAAATTGTGAGTTCGTCATATTCTTGCTAAATATTTTGTCACTTTCATTTTTTTCACAATGTAAAACTTGAAATAAATCATGATTTTACTGAATAATCGGTTCCAAAACCAGCAATGATCAGATATTTCAATTTGCCTAATTTATTTTAAACAATATTCTGATTTCAATTTTCATGTATCCCGATTGCTAAGATTGAAATAAACAACATGCAATTCAGTTCTCCAATTTTTATAGAGTTCTCATGTTTTATTACTTTATTAAAGACTAATTTGATCATTGCCTTATCATAATAATATGTTGAAAATTTCTGCTCAAATCTGGTTGCTTCACATTATATAAAAAAATTTATATTTATTAAAAACTTTATTTCTATTTAATTTTCAGCATTTTTGGTTGGTATGCTCAATTCATTTATACACGTTATAATGTATGCATACTATGGAATCGCAGCAATCGGACCCCATATGCAAAAATATCTGTGGTGGAAAAAGTATGTCACAAAAATGCAATTAGTAAGTTGGCTTATTTTCAACTTCCAACATTTTTATTTGACTATGTCTGATTCAGCTATATTGTGTACTCATTTCTGTAGCTCAATTTGAATAATGTTTTTTGGGGGGCAACCCTGTCCTATGTCAGCTGCAGACTAGAAATTGTTAAGCTTAGTCATAGGAAATTGTTTTATGTGGGGTTGAATTACTTTTTTCTTTCTAAAATTCGAGTTGTTAAAAATATTCTACTCAATTCATGACATTAAAATTTCATTTTGGTTGAAAAATCAATTTTCGCCTCGGTCAACTCGAAATGAAAGTTACGCTTCAGATTGGAACGAAAATTTCTGTGCCTCAATCATCTGTGCGGCAATCCTAAAGACTCAACATTTTGTGCTATGAGAGATTGTTAAATAAAGTGTCTTACTTTATGCTGCTGTAATCCGGTCAGAAATGTTAGTTCGGCAAGTAGTAGCCATAGATTTATCTCAGGAAAATGGCAACGTTTTTTTGACAAGGATATTAAGACTGGCAAAATTCTTGTAAATATTTTTTCTAATCAGTAATCTGATTAGGAGAGCATGATTGCCTCCATGTTCAGGCAACTGTTGAAAATCACCAATAAAGAGGTTAATATCTTCCGTTTCTCAGAACTTTGGATGGTTGAAATTTTTTTGTTCTTACTACTAATACATTAAGTCCGGAGTACAGCAACAAAGTTGTTCAAAGTCTTTAAAATCATTAGCACTTCTTTTTAATAGCATTTGACGCTTCTTTAAAATTCGCAAAATATTTCAGACAGCTGAAAGATATTACAATTCCTCTACCCCGTTAGCTAGGTAATTTTTTATTCAAAATTACCCCACTATAATATCCTGTTTTTCTTTCTCAAGGTTCAATTCTTCGTCATGCTAGTTCACAGTGGAAATATATTGTTGAGTGACTGCGATTTCCCCAAGTGGATCAGTGGTCTTGTTGTTGGTTATCAAGTGACTCTTATCTTATTATTTGGAAAGTTTTATCTTGATAATTATCGTAAAAAGAAGGAATGATTTAATTCAGTTTTTTCTTAGTAGGGATGTCACTTTCGATTCCAAGATTTAGATTGATTCGGATACATGTCCTTTTCAAAAACTCGTTACTGTGATTCAAAAAGGAATTTGATCAAACATATTTAACGTAATATATATTCAAACTTTTCGACAATTGAAATTTATTTTTCGAAATTTCAACAATTTTTACCTTGATTTCTAAATTGTTTGAAAAAATATCTATTGGAAAGTGGCAACCCTATGTTCTTAGACTCAAGTAGTACATGGTAATGTTTGAAGATTTTATTCAAATTTTGATTCTATCCATAGTTGAAATTGTTAATTTTTTATAAATATCTGTATAGTCACAAGTATAATGTAATAAAATTGTGTTGACTTGTAATCTTATCGAACATATAAGAGCTTGCCACAAAGAAATTGACTCTATCTATTAGATAAAAAACACGCATGACAATATATCAGAAAATGGTTGTCAAGGTATTTTGTTTTGCAGAGTAGGGGCCACTGATGCATGGTCTGATATGTACAACATAACAAAATCTCTCCTAACTCAGATTATAACTTTGAGAAAAATTTTTCTTTGTAAAGGATACAAAAATAATAAAAAGTGCACATATTTGCATGGTTCTTGTTTCCCTAATAAAGATTCTTATGCATTCCTATATATTACTATTTTGACTGTGTTATTTTGTCAGATCTATTTCAAATCAGTAATTTTGTTTTGTCAAACATGAGCCACAGATTAATTGTGCCTAGGTGGCCGATCCATCAGTGGCTCAGACTTGACAAAAAATGTTGAAGCAAAATTTTTCAGACTGGGTCAGAAATGATAAGTAATATTTCTTGAAAGCTGATCTTTCATTTTAATAATTTGAAAATGCAATTATCTTGTCGAAAGTAAATGCATTTTGGAATATCAAAGATCTTAACACTGAACTGTAAGTTTAATACCTTTAGATTTCGAAGGGAATAGCAAACTGAAAACTAATATATAATTTCAAGATAATGCAATTACATAGATAATTTTATTTTAATATACCCCAACACTAACACTGTACTAGCAAATTCATAAACTTTTTTGTAAGTGTTGTCGCCCAACTGAAAATATTTTAAGAATTTTAAGAACGACAAATGCATTCAATTTTAAATTTATCAAGGGTCGCCTTAAATATCCGATACAGCTTTTTAACCAACAGAAACAACAAAAAAGTGTATTTTTTATACGAAGGATAGATTCAAAAAATTTAGATCCTGAAATCAGAAGATTAAATTTACTGGTAATTTGTTACAAATTTTTTGGTTATTCTACTCATCTTGTACTTAACAAGATAAACAAGATTGTTGCAATGTTTACTACACATTCTGTAAATTTTTTTTTCCTGACCAGAATATTTGCATTGTCAATGTTGTCAAGTTGAGAAACAAGTACTGATACCGTTATGCAATTTTTCGAATGGTTGTAAGCCATACAGGAATGAAATTTCCCAACACGTCCCTGATGCATCGTGCTCACGTTTGACAAAAAATTCAGATTATGCACTCATCAAATTGTGTCCTACAACTCGTTGATTTTTGATGAACATATTTTTTATACAATATACTCTGTATGCTCAAGAACCTTTTCAACTCAATTTATTCCAAAATATAATTTCTTGTCTTGCCTATTTTCGCAAAGCAACAAAATATTGCAAAGATTTGAAGATTTTTCAAACGCTTAATGTTTGTTCTTGTATTGTGAGTTAAAATTCAGGGAGTGATAGAAATTTGTTTATTTCAAATTTCAATGTCATATGTTCAATATAGCAACTATTTGCATGTCTATGTATTTATAATTTATTCAATGTTATTTAAATAGTTTTTGAGAAGGAATGTGTTAAAATTCTCTTACAACGTTCGTTAATGCACCTACGGTATTGTAAATTCGGTTTGTAAATTTCATGTTTCTTGTTAAAATTTCCTATATTTCAAAAGAGAATTCTGATATATTGATGCTGACAATTTTGCATTGCAGTACAAAGTACTGAAAATTTCTCATATTTCAGTCAATTTTGACTTTTATCAATTTAAAATTGCACGGTTACCGCAACTTTACCAACCTTTTTAATGCAAGAATGATTAATCACTGATAGTTACATACAGACTGGCAAAATACCAGCTACTCTGCTACTCAGACATTCGATAAAAAAGATTTAATCTGAAGTCTTTGCTAGAAAATAAAAAGTCTCTCTTTGACAAGAAAATGACAATGGGTTTGATTAGGTGGTGTTATTGTCCATCTTAAGTGTGAAAAATTTGATCACCTGAAGAAAAAAAAGCACTTTTTGCTTTCATAGCAGTATTGATGATTCTGAACCATTTTTGGTTGGTTTGATTGCTATCAGACATTCAAAAAAGACATTTCAATCTTCTAGCAAGAGATTTATCATAGCATTTTGCATATTTGCTAAATTTTTTTCTAATATTTCAAGTGACAGAGTAGCTATTATTCTGCCAGACTGATGAGCCTATAATTTGTAAGTTGTAGAATTTATATTGTGTGATGCTCTTTCTGTTTCATACCCACATTCATTACGATTAGTTTTTACACTATCATAATTAGATTTTATCTTGGTCCTCTGTATTTATGTAGCAAAACTAGAAAAAACTTTTGAAGTTAACTCCATATTTTACATTTTTGTGATTACTGTTTATCATTCCATGCTTTTTATTTATATTTGTATACAAGTTTTGATGACGGTACTGAAACGGTACTTTTAATAGCAAATTTTATCGTACGATGCTTTGTATATTTTGAACAGTTTTAAACTTTAAATTCTTCCACAAATATTGGCAAAGTGTTTCTGGGATCATATTACTTCAGTGTTTTTTTCATTTTTCTGATTTTTTAATTTTATAATTTACTTGTTCCGTTCAGTTAGTAAAGTAATCCATTAATTCTACATATTTTTAGATTGTAAATATTAACATATATATAAAGAAATATTAGTATGAATATTATTATATAATACCAGTAATGTAAATTGGTACAACAGAAGCTGGAAACAATTAACTATGATTCAAATTTCTTTACAACATTGAAGATGAAATTAATTTGATGAGATAAGAAGATTGCAAGAGTTTATGGAATTTGTAGCTTGACTGTTCTTTTATGATTGACCGAATACGGCCCATTTATGAATTTTATGTGACCAAACAAAGTAATGATAGAGATTAATTGACTCGTTTTTAACCTGCTGATCAAAGCTCAAAACTGATTTTAAGGTTTTCCCTAACTAGTACATAATATATTCAATATATGCACATGGTTGGTGGAGGAAACAATAGCCGGGCGTTGGTTTTGTGAAGTGCTCTTTGTAGGCTAGATGTTCAGCAATTTACATAATTATCCCTGCCAGATCGAAGCCTGCGTCTCATGCACCGGGCAATCCATTTTACATAATATTATAGTTCCATGTATATTTCTAACACTGGCTACTCTGATGCTCAGATACCCTAAAAATATTGGTTGCGTCAGAAGAAAGTTAGCAAATAGGCAGTATTTTGTTATAACTCTTGCTAGAACATAAAATGAGGATCTGCTAGCAATCAAATGTAGAAAAAGATTTGAAATCATCAATACTTCTGTGAAATAGCGGCGTTGATTGTTTTAATTTCGATCATTTTTTTTGTTTTTAAATCATCGTTATACCAAAAGTTTGTCAAAAGATGTTGAGATTTTAGAAAAAAAATGGCTTCTTCTTCTTTTCAATGAGTTACACATGTATAAATATTTGGTTGACCTTTTTTCCAGCAGTTGTAGAAACTAGTGGTTAATAAATGTTCAAATTATTTAAACAATCACATCTCTTGGAAATTTCATCCAAATTTAACAAGATATGTCGACATATTTCACAATCTAAAGAACCAATCATTACTGTTGTTGGTAGCGGCCCTGCTGGTTTTAGTATCGCTCAATATTTATTGAAAAACCATGATCATCTAAGAATCAATATGATTGAGAAAGCTCCAATACCATATGGCTTGATAAGATATGGGGTGTCTCCTGACCACCAAGATGTGAAGAATTGTATACATGGTTATGAGCGAGTTGCTGAAAATCCAAGGTTTTCTTTCTATGGAAATGTAGATGTCGGTAACCAAGTGACTTTAGATGAGGTTCAACAAGTTTCTGATGCTGTTGTTTTGTGTACTGGTGCTCAGAAACTCTTGCGACTTGGAATTCCTGGCGAAGACTTTTCCAACGTGTTTTCTGCAAAAGAATTTGTTGGTTGGTATAATGGCGTAGCAGAATATAACCAGCTTCAACTGGATTTGAAAGGGCAAACTGCTGCCATCATTGGTGTTGGTAACGTAGCTTTAGATTGTGCAAGGATGTTGCTGAAGCCGCATGAGTTATTGAAAGACACTGATATAACAGAGGAATCATATGAGGCATTGAAAAAAAGCAATATTAAAAATGTTATTTTAATTGGTAGAAGAGGTCCGTTACAAATGGCATGTACAAGAAGAGAGTTATCTGAAATAACTGAACTGGAGGACGTTGCAACTATTGTTGATGAAACTTGTTTTACGGAAGAAGTAAAAGTGTCCTTGAAGGTCAAAAATTTAAAAAGGAGAAAGACTCAACGGCTTGTAAAGCATCTAATGTCATCCATGCAGTCTTCAAATTCTCTGACTAAATCAAACAATGATAAACAGTTCACTGTGAAGTTGCTTAGATCACCTGTAGAAATTTTTGACAAAAATGGAACGGCGGGAGGGATTATATTGAAGAAAAATATCATGTCTGGTGAAGATGCCTTTCATCCAGAAATTATTCCAACAAATGAAATTGAGAAAATACATTGTGATTTAATCATCACTGCTATTGGTTATGATAACAAAGCTATAGATAATTCAATTCCATTTTGTAAAGGCAAAATTTCAACTGATCTTGGCAGAATTGTACATAAATTTCCTTTATATGCATGTGGATGGTGCAAGGATGGACCGAAAGGAGTACTTGCAGATACCCTGAATGATTGTCTTATTACAGGGAGCACACTCATAAATGACTTGAAAGAAAATAAGATTTCTTATATTAACAAACAAAATAATTTGATAAATTTACTAGATCAAAAAGGTATCAAAACATTTACTTGGGATGATTGGAAAACAATTGATAAATATGAAATAGGTATTGGAGAAAAACTTGGTAAGGTGCGAGAAAAAGTCATTTATCCTGCGAAGATGTTCAAAGTTGCTTTTGGTGAAACTAATAGCATTTCTTGACGGGCAAGGTCTGGCGAAAATCACTATATGTACACCTTTGATTTTTTTGTGGATATTTTATGACAGTTTCAATTGACGACATTGTTGTGAATCATCTGGTTATTCTGTATGAGAGATGTAGTTTGGTTTTATGAGTATGATCAGGTATGAAAAGATTGCTGAACATTGCCACGGGCTACAGCTTGCTGTGATGATTAGTTAAACACATTTCTAACTTGGGATCTGGTAATTGCTCGGAAAAGATCATGGTTCGCCATTTGCTTAAGTCATTTTCTAACCACTTTCAGAGCGTGCATGATAGAAATAATATATATCATCCTATTTCGCTATCATAAATTTGTATATTCTACATATAATTTGTCATATTTCGTAACAGCATAGAAGCATAGATGATTTTGAAACCTTATATTTTGTCTGGTGGTATTAGACACACATGAGGAGGGAGACATTTCAATCTTTGATCAAGAGATATATCATGAAATATATATCCAATTTGCTTGATTTTTTTGACCAACCAGTTTTCTTCGGTTTTCTGAATAGCGCAGTAGCTGACATTCTGCTAGTTTGGGAGCAGTTATGTTGGATTCCTTGCAGAATTTGTTTTCGGGTGGTTTTCTTAGAAATCAGTAATTTCACACATCCATATAACCCTGGATTTTTTTCTATAGGTTCGCTTCGTAGAATATAATAAAAATGAAACTTAATATCAGATGACACCTAAAAATAACTACCATACACCTAATTTCAACATTTGCATCCTGTTACCGAAACCATGCTAGATCATCATTGACATGTCATCAATAATACCAAATAGAGACAAGTGCATCTACACTAAATGTTATTGGTAAGAAAATGTATAATATTTTGTAAATATGACAACGGCTCATGTCAAAAAAATATTAATCACCGGTTTTATTGCTGTATAATGTAGGAATACTTTTGAAGTCATTCTGGTGCAAATGTCATGCACAATTAGTTGAATTTGACAGAAAATTCAGTATGAACAAGCTGAGTATCTTTAAAATTTTTGTTTGGCATATTGAATTATGGATTCCATTCAAACAACGGTGAATGGTGGAAGAATATGGTATCTTGCTAGAAGTATTTTAATGCACTTTTTATGTCAATATTCGAAAAATGTGGGAAAAGTGTAACCATACAAAATTGTGCATATGCATTCACAATTAGAGAGGTTCAAAGTCTTGCTTCACACTTACACAAGTTTATTTCTGTAACGTTTCGTCTGACCAAAGTCAGACTTTTTCAGAAAAGCATTAAAAATGTGACAAAAAGGAATTTGCCCGCAATATAAAGAGGATTCACAATACTGCCATTTTCGCAGTTAACAAATTTCCACTTGGCTATGGGCCAATGCTACCAGGCAGTCGTACACCACTATATCTCTGTCCTATGATTCAAGCATTTGTCACTGCATGAGTGCCACTAATAAACAATGCAATTTTTATTGAATATTTTTCCATCTTTATTATTTTCAGTGAAGAAAATGTCTGGCAATTGTGCAATATTATTCAAAAAAGTAAAGACGAGGAGTTTTTATCAAATTCATATGTAATCTTCATATCAAACGACAATCGCACAATACCACTGTGGAAACAGAATGCATCAACACGAAATGACACAATGATGATATGGGATTATCACGTTATTTTATTTGTTGAAAATGAAAGGTGGGTTTTTTCATGGGTACATATAATTTCATGATGGGCTGTGAATACTACGTTAGCATTGAAAGGTACAAGTGTTTGAGTTAATTAAATTTAACAGATATTTGGTCCCGGTCAACTCTGCTGATAAACCCATATTCGCGGTTCCACCCAGTGGGGTAACACGAGTGTGCATGCAGGCTTGTAAAATTACATGGTGCTAGTCCTCACAACAACCCAATCAAATACATTTTCAACGTATCTTTTGTAAGTAACTCTGTCAGATGTATCTCATAAAGAATAAAATAGAATATCTGATGAGGAGCACCTAAACATCTATGATGCTCTATGATATTGAATCTTGTTTAAAGTTATCCATTGAAATAGATCAATGTAAAAAGAGTTTCATTAAAACAATATTTCAAATTGGTTTGTTTTGATCAGTTGAATCCTAGTCTTAGCATGCTTACTTTGTGTTTGGATTCTAGAAACATCCTTTTTAATTAGGTAACTTTCTTTGATATATAATACAGTTGTCATATTTGATTATGAACTAATATTGTTGTTACACAACATCAAATTACATGAAGTCTGCGTAGTGGGGAGATTCTTCATTAAAAAAATAATTGCTTAATTTCGCATTCTCAAACTGAATATACGTAAAAGAAATATCTTTTCAACACAGGTAACAATATAACTATCATAAATTGGATTACGTAACAAAGCTATTACTTATTAACATATATTTAAAAAGATTATTGTGGCATAGTTAATAAGTAATACCTGCCTTTCATAATAAAATTTAATGATCTATGTAGACCGTCCCTTAAATTGAATAATGAAGTTCCAGAATAGTCCTAACATATTTCCTACATGCCATAAGAGGCAACAAAAGGGTGCTAAGAAGTAGTGGATTTACCATCGCCCTGGGCAGATACCATTAATGGCACTTACCATGACGGTTCAGTTAGGGATACTTTTCGTCTAGGGCAGTTGCTCGTACCACATTTTTTAGTAGCTCTCTACTATTAGGTAAATGTTAGTTAGTTCCTTTTGGGCACTGCTTTTGGCCTTGCCCAGAGTGAATTTTAATAAAAAAAAAGTTACATATTTTTGTTAACTTCTCTTTACCTTCTTTCATTTAATCATTATCAGATAATAATAAAATAGTGGTGTTTGTCATTTGTTACAAGGTAAACAAGTAAATCATACTAAAAAATAGTTAGATGACACCATATGTGATTAGGCGCAAAACAAAATTTTTTGATTTTTTGCAGTGTCATCTATGATCTGGATACAATGCTATCTTTTCCTTGTTCATTGGAACAATACGCTGATGAAACATTCAAATATCATACCAAAATGAAACAGCAATATCAAAGGTATTTACGTGTCATCCCAGCTGTTCAGTTTGTCAAAACATTTGCATCCGATAGGTAAGACTGCAAAATATTTTAATATATTGTGATTGATATTATGGCTGGCAGGGGAAAACTTGTGACTTTTGACGAGGCTGGCAGTATCCATTTCTTTTCAGAGTGGCTGAAACGTTAATACCGATTTCTCAGACGATAAAAAGCTTCAAAACCATCAACACTGCTATTTCAGTTTGGTGCCTAGTTCGCTTGAACGGTAAAGCGTTGGACATACGCTTCGAGCTGCACATTATGCTCTGAGTTCGAATTCTGTGAGACATCTGCTGGATACCTCACCGATACACGGTGGTTCACATAATCGCTGCTTAACGGCTCCCTCCACCTTCACCTTCGATTCGGGACTGGTGTCATTCACAACAGGTCTTGGTTCACCATATGATTAGGCTGTGTTCTCGGCTTTCCCCTTCCACAGGATAGAAATGAAATCCTGCAGCAGCATTGATGATTTTGAACTTTTATATCTATAGTTTGGTTGCTATGAGGCGCTCGAAAAAGCACTTTAATCTTTAAATGAGAGGGTGTGATGAACCAAGCCCATTTACTAAATTTTCCTCTGTGGCCATTTTCTTTGGATATCTGATTAGCAGAGAGCTGCCAGTCTGCTTTCAACAACACTAACCATGTTTACTTGTGAGCGTCAACTTTATATTGAGTTTGCTTACGATGTGCTAACACACCCAAAGGATTGAATGTAAAAAATAAGCATAACCTCAAGTGCACAAATAATAAAAAAAGTAAAATCGGTAACTGTGAATTAAATCGAGGAATTGGCCCAATTAGTGATCTGAAGCTTATCTAGAATGCGAACAACACATTTTTTTATGAAATCTGAACAATTCTCCTATGAAATTCAACGGAACTGATCATCCATTAATATTATTGATTCAATTTTTGGTTGGTGTCCACCTCTAAATCAATGTAACATTCCAGTTAACTTCATTGACAGATTCTTTTGTTTTAGATCGCATATGCTGACAAAAGATGGAGAATGGACTTCCCCTCCTCCTGATTATCCTCCAATTAAAACATCTTCCTGCACAAACAATTTACAGAATTTTATAAATATGCATAAGGAATGTGCTGATGAGTTTGGAACAGTTTATACATTACAAGATTTCGTTAACAAATTTTTATTGGGTCTTTGATGCATTAATATTTGTCAATTTTGAATAAATTCTGAGAAACAATTTCGGATTTGGAATAACATAAATTGGATTACTTCTACCATTTTACGAACGCTATTTCATCTGGAAGGTGATAAGGTAATGATTTAGATAGTAATTTTGATTATTTTCTTTGTAAATATATATTTTTAAACTATATTTGTAATTTTTATTTCAACATGTAATATTCTGTTACGGACTGACGGATACTAGAACACCATTAAAAATCATCTGTCACATGCTGTCATCAGAGAAAGTCTAGCTTTTATCAAAAGGAAGGATTAAAGAAAGATCATCTCAAAATATATTTTTGTCGACAGATTTAAACAATCAGGAAAGCATTATGAAGATATTGAATTCCAAAGTTCATTGGTTTGAGCAAAAATGCTAGCACCAAACGCCACGTCTGTCGGCTGAAGACTTTTGTAGAGGAACTAGAGTGAAATGTTCCATTCGTATTGATCACATGTCCTACGAATACGATCAAGCATATTCTGAACTGTCCCAGATGTAACCACAATATTCCATGCAGGGTCGAATAAGAGACTTAAAAGTACAAGTAAATTAGTTATGTTTTCCATAAAATATTGTCGACCTTGATATAAAGAATCTACTTGCATTTTTAGCAATACTAACGACATAATCATTCCAACTCAAATCTGTAGAAATTGTGAGTTCGAGAGACGAATGTGTGGAGAATTCTTAAAAGCAGTGCGAGAAAAAGAAATTGATTTTAGAATTCAATAATTTCTCCACCTGAAGAAAATGGCGGATATTTCAGACACCCTAATAAAAGAGTTGAGAACCCAAGGTTCTGCCACCCTGTTAAAGTTCTGTGTCATATTTTTTGTCCGAAGAAAGCAGGCGATCCTTGACTTACGTTTGCTGTATGGGATGTGTGTAGTTAAGAAACAGATAATATCTTCTATTCTGTTTTTTTTTACCACTTCTTGTCGCGCCAACATATTTTTTATAGCCACTTAGAGTACGCTGTGGATCGGGAAAAACCAATACATAGGTCTCAGAAGATACAATTTTGGAAAAAAGTAGCGACTTATAGCCTGCAAAATATACTAGTTCATCCTGCCCAAGGCCCAGTAACAGCGTTCACTTGGCATAGAAGACAGGGTTGAATTTGCTGGGAAGACATGATCTTTTCCTGTTTGGCTTAGCCTACCCAAATTATTACAACCCTGGGTTGAGTGGTGGGCATGCATAAGCAAGCTGGACTCAAACCCAAGATCTTCAACCCGTGATGTCAACATCTTTAACCACTAGGCCATCGTGCCCACAAGATATGGATAAATTTTGATTTTTGGGAAAGGAAATAAATAGTATGGCTTAACCATTTCGTGTACCACAGTCTTTTGTGGTAGTTTTTGTTGATACCTGTTCAGAGTCCTGGGGAGGGGGTTTCACCATATAATTTACCCTGTTCATGGACATGATTGGCTTAGGAATGCTTAGTCATAAATATATTCTGGAGGATTCAAAGGTCTTGTATGATTGGTGATAAATTGCGGATAGAAGTGGTTGAAAATAATGAAAATCAGGGATTCAAATCTATGTATGCGTCAGCCCAAAGAAACAGAGCATGCTCAACAAGTGGATATATATGCATTCGAAGATAGTGCCTGTCAAGGAGGCAGGAGGTACATATTCTTCTCATTGACCTGGAACACGTAACTGACAAAATCGTAGCCCCAACCAAGGTTCCCAGGCTAGAGTAGAAATCCCATGGCTGGAGGAAGCTTCAACCATAAGTGAATTTCTTAAATACAATAACAAAATCCACATTCTTGTCAGACCTCGTCTCTTAACATTAGAAGTGGCATTTTAATGCTCCATGCGCAAGGAAATAACTTCAAATTGCAGGAGTTATCTCTCGCTCTGCGCACCACATACCTACCGTTTGGCATGGAGAAAATTAATACCACCAGCATTTTTATTTCATCAATGCAATAAAACACCATGGCAAATTCTATGTGAAGACATTAAAATTTTGGCACCTAAAAACACCTATTCAAATGCTCACCATGCATATCTGTAGTCGTGATAGAAAACACAAATCATTTGGTTTTTTCGGATGTGGGAAGAGGCGACAAAACGAGCATATGCTCGAAAAATGTTTGTTATTCTAACACCCGCCTATATTGCTTACTGCACTGTATATTTTCCAGTATTAATTTGAATGATTGAGCCAAGACAAAGAGCATTTCGAACAAGAGTTTTATTCATGCTCATAGAAGCATTTTTGGTGAGAACACCACAGACATTGTACGATCGTACACATACACAAAAGAGGTCGCTGGGAATATACGATGATATACATTTTGAATATTATTGGAAATCGAATTTCAGTCTATAACTGCAAAATATAGCAGTTAATTCACTGCAAAATATTTTTATGTGATATTTCTTAATAAAATATTTTCCACAATCTGCTTTTATTAAAAATCATAATTCTAATTACTTTTCCGTACAACTGATGATAACACATAAATAGTGAGAATATCTAGACAAAAATTATCAGATCATATAGAAGGAACCATGAAATGTGACAAAAATAGCTGTCAAGCATGACCTAAGCACAACATGTACAACATTGAACGGTAAAACAAAAATAGACTGGTATATGTTGAAGGCACGTTTATATATCATGAAATTATTATATATGTATGTGTTTGTACACATATGTAAACACAAACATTTAATGGCATGTGTGTATACAATGACCTTGACAAAATCTTCACTATAACAGAAAACTTTGCCAAGTATTTTGTAAATAAAATACTCTTTTTGAATTGAGTGGTGTACTGAAAACTATTTTTGACAAAAACGGTCATTTCTGATGTTTCTTTAAATAGATAATGACAAGGAGGTATTCTAATTCAGTCATTGAATTATGTGCCACGATTGGCTAGTATACATTGCTTCTTTAAAAGATATTGAAATCATTTCAAATGTGCCTAAAAGCAAGTACGCTAATACATCTAATGAATATGGTGCAAAAGATGGCTGTAACAGCAGAATAGAAATATATTTGATTAATTGCCATGTATACATAATCTACGACCTTCAATACAATCTGGGGATGTTCTTATTCTAATATTCTGATCAGATTATTTCACGATTAGCTTGTTGCATGCCAAATTTTTAGATTTGACATAAATTGGCTTTGCTACAAATTGCGTTAAATATAGTCCAATATCAGAAATTTAGTTGTTGCAATATTTCAATGAGTTTCAAATATTGTTTAAACTAAATTACCAAGTTCAACACTAATTTGAGTTTTTTTAGCACAACAAGTTTATCAGAGTTGCAAATATAGCACAAATTTTAGTGATCAATAGCACTCGGAAACATCTTTTAAAAAAAACATAAACACTAAACCGTCTTATTTTTGGTGATTAATAGCACTCGAAAACATCTTTTTAAAAAAAAAACCTTAAACAGTCTTACGGGTGGATAAACCGAAGTCTAAATATTTGTGCACTAATAAACGTGAAGTTCAGACAACAAAAAAATGCAAATGAAAAATAATTAAAGAAAACAAAAAACTTTATGTACAACTGAGACATTTCCTAAAAGAAAACAGTGTGAGAAAATATTATTAAAGACAAAGTTTATACGGAAATTGCAGATATTCCTCACTCACATTTATTGTTTGCAGTCCATAAAAATAGGGCAAGAAATTCAATATTCGTTAATTATATTTCAGATTGAGTGTGATGGTCATCTATTAATGACAAATACCACACTAGAGCAAAACAAGCTCAAAGATTTTTAACTGGCGCAATAGGAATGAGAAAAATACTATCCAGATTAATGGATAACAACCTCAAGATCTTAAATAAAAATGGTCTAGCAATAAATAAAGATAAAATAAGCGTAGAATATTGAAAGAGAAAATAACCACACAAAACACACCACACTACTGATAAAATTACGCTACGAGTCCGCGAGCAACAATTGCCATTACAAGTTTTTAATTTGTCATGTAGTTAACATCAACACTGTAGAAGGTAACTGTTTAAAAGCACTTGAACGTGTCTCTTAACTGATACCAATATTGGCAGACAATTATTTCCTACAAAGTGGGTGTTAGATCGTCAGATCACCTTTGAAAATTGATCTACTGATTTTTGAAATCTTCTTCTTGGAAAACGACGCGGAGAAATTTTTGGAGCCAGATTGTGACACTTTCTGAAAAGATAAACATAAATGCATTAGTTTTGACAGAAGCCTCTTTCAGTACATTTGTTGTCCACATTGAATGTGCATATGCATGGTTGATAATCAAAAACAAAATAGGCAAAATTAAATGAGGGGTCCAAACTATGTCTTCATTTTAAAAACCAACAATGCTCACAAAACTATACTGGTTGATTTGCAGTGGTATAGAAAAAAATATATACTACACCACAGCTATGGTATAGCATTGTCAACAGTCTCAATTCTCGGAAGCCTTTTTATTAGAACATCCAAAGAAAAAAAAAGGTCATATCACTGTCTAAATGATAATATAAACTAGTTTAGCAAAAAGGGAAAACAAAAATACAAATAAAATCCGTCTATTGGTATCACATTACGATATGTAAACTTTGGATGCAGTACAGATACCAAATAAGATGACACTCTTCCCTTAAGTACAGCAATAATCACGGTAATCAGGAGTGTTCAATGATGAAAAGTGTTAATTTTTATACAAAAGAGTTACACAAAAGTTGTGATTCTACCTGACCCAGTCAAACATGCCAATTTGACGAGAAATTAATCAAATGCCATGAAAAAAGAATACTATAAATTGTTTTCGGTGTTTTTGCTTTTGACATTTGAGCATGTTATTTCTACTTATTTTCACTTATGTTACAAAAGGAAAGCAATGAAGTATCGTGCAGAGAAAACTTGTGTATTAAAATAAATATATATTTCTTAAACATTTACAGATACTACTGAGTATTCGACATTTTTATAATAAAAGTGTTCATTGGAGAATAAAAATGGCGCATGATTTCACAACCTCAGGAAAACAAGTAAACATTTCGATTAACATGGTAAGTGGACCGTGTCATTAACAAAACCAAGATTGATTTCATTCAAATTCGAACAATGTGATGAATGTACATTGGTGAGAAATACCAGGGGATTTTGTGTGTCGTGAATGTGGCTACATAGGATGATGCAACAAAATATCAATTTCCATAAGAAACAAATTACACACATTTCAGATTAGAGTCAGAAAAATTTTACGCAAACATGTTTTGTTAATCGTCAGTTGCTGCTGGATAGTGCCAACGAGGCACGGTCCATCTGTAGCTCAATCTTGACAAAACAACGTGGCTTGTAACAATCTCACGATTATAAAACAAAAATAAAATGCTAATCATGAAGTGATGCAACAAATCAGCAATATTGGAATATGCAGGGCAATAGGAAGAAATACACCTTTAATGAGCATTACCTCAACTGCACTACTAACACAACAAAAATAGCCAATTATGGTACATTTCATACAAATATTACATGATCACGCTGAAGTAGAGGGAAAATAGAGTCGTGCGGCTTCATTTTCACCTCTGACCATACTTGATCAAACCATATTACAGCAAAGTTGCAGAGTGGAAATTTGGATCAAATCACGGTTGCAATCAAGAGCACTTCACTGTATTACGCACATTTAAGCTACAATTACTCCCAGAATCCAGCACTTCAAATCCGGACATAACTTGTTTGAACTACGCGGAACCGGTTGACGCTGCACTTGGAAAAACGCTGGGAACTAACCGCAGACAGCATATTTACAATGTTCGATTTGGATGACAAATGAAGTGCCATCGAATACTAGTAAGTGGACAGGTCCAAGTGGTTTAAAGCACACAAAAATCGTGCAGGACGTATATGGATATTAAATAATATTCATAAGATATTCCTACAATGCTATAGTACTTTTACAAATTCATATTCTTTTGAGGCATCACAAACGATCTTGTAAATGAGGTGTTAATTTTTTATTATCTTCATTTATTAGAGTATATAAGTCAGAGTGTATTACCTACTACCTTAGATGTCTTTTGCAAATACAGAGGAATTTTTGAAACAATAATAATTTGGTTCAAAAACCACCCAACTAAAACCTCACCACACACCTTTCCTAGTGTTGCATTACTTTTCACTTTTCTACCTATGATCAACTCATTACTCAAAATAATACAGTTATAGCCTTTTACAAATTTTGGGGTCTTTAATAATCGAAATGAAATTTTGAACCACAAGCTTTATTAATTTATGAGAGTACTAATTCTACCATTATGTTGCTATGATAAAGCACTTAAACAAACATAATTGGATAAAAAAAATCGTTTTTGTGTTATCTTGTCAACGTTGAGGGGCCTTGTTAAACTATTTAAATATCTTGCCTTGGCTTCAACGAGCCAATTCTACACTAATAATCTTTGATTTCATTTAATCACAGTGTTTATGCCTAAATCACTGACTTAATCTCAAATACTGGAGCTGACAACAGTAATATTCAAAAGAATTTCCTAGCTGCTCTAACCCCTCATTTTAATGCTCACATAGTTACACAGTTTCACCTTAAAGCAAAAAGACATACAAAAGGCATGCATTTTGGTACAATGTCTACAACATCAAAGTATACACGTTCAAGATCACCACTCATTAATTATATCTAACTATCTTATTCCTTTAGACTAATAACTCATCGGAAAAACTAATTTGCCTAGCATGTGCCACAGATGAATAGTGTCTACCTTGAAGACATGATTCATCAATGGCACACTCCTGACGAAAACTAGGTTTTCTGATTTTATGCATGCGTAAGAGGAAAATATTTTATATTGCACAAACATTTGTTTTTGTAATTCCTCAAATCTCCCACTTTTTATGATTCTTGGAAGACGACTTGAAATAGACATTGCATCTGATGTGTGATGTAGCCTGTAAATTTTATTTTTGTGTCGAGAAAATCGAACAAGAATAAAAGAGAAAAACAAAAATGTGACGTTAGTAAAAAATTGGATGACATAATAGTATTGGCCAATAACAGAGAAACAAAAATACTTATATGAAATGGGATGATATTTATTGTTGATATGTAAATATTCAGAATAATAAAGAAGTTTGTTCATAGACACCAATCAATTTGATCCGTAAATTATGTAATGATAAGTTGAGAATGACAAAACCATGGGGCGAATCAAGTATATGAAAGGATAATTGGCTGCAAATAACAAGTGTTAGTTAATAGCAATGAAAATTATGAGATTAGATTTACTCTTTGCAAATTTTTTTCTTGAAGCATCAGTATTCACACTTGAGCAACACTGCAAACCACACAAAGCAGAATTATGCCATAGTGATAGATGTTAAGCATTGCCTAATGATGTCCATGAGAGAAAATAAATTATTTATCTAGAGTTAATGCATTACATTTTGGCAAGAAAGCTCCAAAGCTGATTTTGAATAAATGATGTGTTATATTAACAGCAGAAAAATCACTCCGAAAATAGTATATCATGTGAATATTTTATTTGCAATTGCAAGTCTGATTGTATATAAAGTGAAAAATGAATATTAAAAAAAATTAAACTTACGCATTCCCATGTCCAACCATCTCGGTTGTTTACTCTGATAACGAATTCCAATAAGATACACAGGAATACCAGTCAAGACTATGCATGTTCCAATCAAACATTCTTTAGGTGCAGCATAGATTGCCGACACAACAAGGAAAGTGGCAGCCAATGCGAAAATGATGGGAAGGGCAAGAGGCATCTGAAATAAGAAAAATTTTTTGTAAGTTTCCAAAATCTGAATATTTTAAAATATGCTTAATATAGTGTGACATACTGGTATTATTGCTAGAATGTATTATATGAATAAAACATGAAATTTGCAGTCAATAAAATATTAGTTAATTAAAAAAGAAAAATTTTATCAGAGGTTACGGCGACAGCCTTGCACCTGTATCAAATTTATCATAAAATTAAACCATATCCAGTATCTAATATCTAAATTATCATATAAACAAAGCCGAGCTTGTAAAATTCGAAAATGAAACCCACAACGGACCATAATAAACTTAAAAAAATATATTATATTATGTAACTTGATAACAGTATGATCATTACACAAGAGAATTTCGTGGTTTAAATAATGGCATTGAAGGAAAGCGTGAGCCACAACAATTAATTAACTGAATTATTAGAAGGCAGAGTTGGGTGATGCAATCCATTTTATCATACAACTTTTATTTTCTATATGAATTCTTATTCAATATAATTCTCAAGTAAAGATGATTTTGAGAGGTCCTGGCTGGGGGTAGTAGAGGGGCAGGGGTCCGGAGCTGAGCCTATGTGGGATTGCAAATTTTAGATCCAGATCAGTTTGAATCTTTGTCCAAATAAGACAATTTGTGTGATTCACTATGATTCTACAACGGTTTTGAGGAAAAATTTCATGAATTTGTTATAATTTCCCTTTTTTTAAACAAAATTTACATATATAAACTCGATTAACTTAATAACTTGAGCATAAGCAGCTGATAAACACATCTTCACATGATCTATGAGTACGTAAAATACTGAACAGAACAAATTCTCTGGTAAAAAAAATTTACCTAATTTTTACAATCAGTTTTTAGTCAAATCAAATTAAAAAAAATCTACTATTCGATATTAAATCTGAAAACATATGCATGTTTGAGTGGCAAACCTATGACACGCCCCATCGTTTAATGTCGCATACTCTTTACCTTCTCTTAGTAAGGATTTTGTATAAAGACTATATTATGAACAAAATTTCGAAGACGAGCCAATTCAAGACTAGAAATATTCAATTTGAAACAGCCAGTTACAGGAAGACAGAATCTTGTTTCTTTTCGGTATCAGAATCGCCCATGACATTTACTTCTGCCATTTTCATGAGCATTTTTCGAAGCAATATTGATGATTTCAACTTTTTTTACAGTTTAGTTGCTTGCGATTTAAAATGAGACATTTTGTCATCTAGCATCTATTTGCTAAATTATATTCAGATGGAACCCAAAAAGTACATTTTCTTCGTCCGACTGTCTGTGTAGGTGACATTCTGCCAGTCTAACCAGGTATATTGTGATCTATTCATGTTACTACTGGACAAAGCTGTACTTACTTTAACTGGTCTTTCCATGTCAGGGTATTTAAATCGCCACCATATGAGACCGAAGATTGCGAGTCCCACACACAACCAGTTGAAAAAACTGAAATAAGTAATCAAACTCCAGATGTCTCCTGATACTAGGTAGAGCAGAGATAAGAAGCACTGAAAAATTAAGAATTTTGTTGTGTATATATGTGGAGACAACCTATTAAACAATAACACTGTTTTGTCAAGCATAAAGACTCTTTAACATTTTAAGCATAAATGATTTTTTATAATAGAAAGAGCTGTGAAGTTGTCGGTCCACGATATATTTCGTTGCTGAAATCAATTTCTGAGAATGAATATCAGAACGTATTACCCCCATTCAATTCAGATTGAAGCCAAGAATGTAGTTAAAATATATTGATTCCTCCAAATTCCAAAATCAAAAACAACAAAACATAGCTAAAGATTTTTCATGTCAATCAGTTTAAAAAGTTACACTCACATTGAAGATAAGAGCTGGCACAGGAGTGTAGTGTTTAGTATGGATCATAGCAAGAATGTTAGGAAGTTGTCCTTCACGAGCACCAACAAAGAACAATCTGAAAACAAATAAAAATATCCAGATAAGTGGGATTTACTTGCATTAGCAGGTAAATTATCCATACTGCTAACAAACAGTTAAAAAATATTGTCCAAAGACGTTTTGCTAAGCATGATACACTGATATGGAGAGCAGTTCAGGCACGTGCCATCTGTGGCACATGTTCTCCAAAATTAAATGTCTTCTAGGGGGGAATGTCGCCAAATTTCATCCAAACATGTTCTGTTTGTTGACTTTGGGTCTCGAAAATAGCACATCTACTGAAAAATATAAGTTTTGGAAATTTAGAAAATCTGTTTATTACAGGGAAATGTTGTTGTTATTGTATGCAATATGTTACATGCATATGGTGTTCATCATGGTCTTGCACACATTTGACCCATTTTTTGTTCTACGAAAGCATATTCTTCAAACACAGGAAGTTGTATCATAGCATTACAAATGCATATTTGCACGCACTGGAAAATTGTATCATTGTATTGTCTGAAGCATACGTCAGTTTGAATTTTAACCTCACAAACTCTTGAACAGTGCACTTCAACTGAGCATTTCAAACAATCATGAACAAGCCATTTCAAATGCATGAGAGCACGTTTTGTTAAGCACGAGTCTGTGGCTCATGCTCAATGAGATAAAATTTCCGATTGGGGTAATAAAAGTATAAAACATATGGACCACAGATCAGCAACATGAATTTTTTTAACTACAACTATGTTATAAAAGCTTGAAAATAAGGCCGATCAGTAGCCCTGCTCTGATTCGACAAGCGTAAAACACTCCCCCTTATGGCAAACATATAGTAAATCAATCAAATAATTGATATCAAATTTACAACTGACACCACACCGGAAAAATTATTCACAAAGGATAACGAGCATCCAATTACACTACCGGCACCCCAATAGGAAACATGCCGTTGAATAGTGATCGATGGATCTGGGCCATCTCTATATCACATAAAAAATGGAGATTTGACAATGATACATACAAAAACGATTGAAAGGATTGAAATTTGGACTCTTGCAAATAGGTTATTGACCTCTTATAGTTTGCAAAAAAGTCCTTGACATTATTTAACACCAAATAAAATAGATAAATTATGGGTTACATGTGGACAAATCCGATTGCTAAGAGTATAATTGCCAATCATAAGAGTTTAATTGCACAGAGGTAAACTTGAAAACGACTTCTCATTTTAATATTGTTCAGAAACCACCAAAATTTTCTTCGATTAAATAATATTCATCACAATGAAAAACGCATGTGTGTGATGATTGACAAAAAGTAAGGAACAAACATTAGTCTAATAGGACACCATGCTTGGATGTCATTAGAGTCCACTCAGAATTTGAAATAGAATTGTCTGCACAAAGGCAGTATTTAGTACCGGTAAACAAAAAACAACTTGTTTTGAAATATGAGGTTGAGTGTTGATCAGTTAGCAATTTGGGTGAAAAACACAACAAGAGTCTGGAGAGTTCAAATGTTGTTTTGCTGTCCTTCCAATAAATGTAATATTGATCATGTCGCAGATTCACCATTCACTGCATATTTAAATAGTGATTACTTTATTTGGCAAAAAATACAAATTTTAAGAATAGGCAACATCTTAAAAAGAATCTGAGAATTGCTCCAGTGACCTAAATTTGTAAACATCAATATGAGTTCCAATATCGAAATGTTTTTGAGATTCATAAAATATGGGTCACCTCAAGACTTCGTTGTACTGGACCAATTTAGTAATTTTTCATAATTATTAAAAGCTAAAATTGATCTAATTATATCAAGCAAAGTCCCAGAATTGCTTTGGAAGTTGAAGTGCAATTGACCAATGTAGAAAAGCAACGATAAGTTAGGTAGACTTTTTCAATCTAGCCGATGTTCTCTTTTCAAATACCCAATTATTGTAAGTTTGTAGCATATTATATATGGTTTGAGCAATGAGCATGAACAGATAGCAAGAACCTTTATCTTTTGATATGCCAACCAACCGCAGACATTCAATAAAAGAAATTTAGCACTTCTCACCTTGAGGATGTAAAAATAGAACCATTGACGGAACCAAAACATGATAAAGAAACGAATACTGGAATAATCCACGACATTACTCCAAGAAGCTTGTCTCCAAATAGCTAAAATGAAGAGAAACAAGAATTGGAACGTTAACTTCACCATTATATAAATTTGACTACGTAATTCTAGCCAAATGTAGGGATGAGCAATTCGGAATATTGTAAATTGAATCCAGAATATTGAGTGCCATTCTTGCCAATTGGGTGCCAATTTCTAATTCTGAAATGCCCATCCCTAGCCAATTGTCAAAATACGAAATAAATAATATACACAAGCATCTGGTGGTAATCATACTATACACACGTATACAATTGATGGCACATATTGGGAAAAACATCATTAAAGTTTCTTCCATAATGAGGATTCCATACTTTATTACAAAACAACATTTGGAACAACCCTTGCATTATCACTACCATTATTTCATAAATCCTAACATCCCAATCGAGATTATTATTTTCGCAAGCCTTAGTGACTGTTACATGACAAAAGATATTAGATCAAAGTATTTCTAACAGGCATAGGATGAACACACAAAGCCAGCACAACAATGAAACCACAGGAGATGAGCATTTATTTTTGATTTGTTTGATGTGATAAAGGGTGCTAATCACCAATACCCTATAAAACTGAATGTAAGGGATAGTAAAACTTTTTATGTCCTAAATAAAGTGCTTTATTACTTTCAGTAATGAGTTACAATGGTGGGAATTGGGACGGTGCCTACTGGTTTAACGAGGACTTTCATTCACTAGAGAGTAATTAACCTGTATATTTGAGAAAAAACTATTATAGGAATTATTTTGTATATTTGAGAATGCCGAATGCAAACATATTTGTAATACTGAAGTTTGAAGAAAGAAAAAAATAGGTTATTCGATGATTTCATTGAAAAATTTTAAATTTATTCGATTTTTCTGCGAGAAATTCATTCTTTTTTTGAAACTGCCATTTTCATGATTTTATGAGGAACCGTGCCATGGAGGAACTGTAAATCGACTAAACACCTATATTTGAAACATGTTCAATTCAAAGTACCGAATACGCAGGCTAGTTTTCTGAAGTTTCATAATATAAGTTTTTTGGGGTTAATTAAAAGACTTCTCAGCACTAATGATGATTTTGAACGGTTTTGTTCAACATTGCAACAGTCAGGTGGAACAAACATTTCAATATTTATGCAAGTTAAGCTTCTTTGTTCATTCTGTCCCATTTTCCTGGTCAATAGCTGAGCAGACATTATGCCAAATATGAAGACATGTATAAATTAAGCCACTTTTTACAGTTATTTGAGAATTTGCAAAGTGACAGTAATTTATTGTTTTATTAAAGTAGAAATTAGAGCTCATAAACACATAAAGTATTCTGTTTGAACAATGATACCTCCTTATATTTATCTCAAGTACTTGGCAAACATTTAAAAGTAGACCATCAGCAAATACACAAAAGCTAAAGTCTGCTGCAAGAGACAATAGCACATGCTGATCTGCAGAATAGATGCAAAATAAACTAAAGAAAAACTTATTTAACCTCCTTGCAATATTTAATTTATTCAAAACTTTTGTTGCCAAACTATGTAAGCTTATAGTCCCAAAATCCTGCTTACAATAATTTCAAACGTATCATACTACCACATTTTGGACCAACTGATTAATTGAAACCTAAGGAGTATAAATCTATAAAGTATAATTATCCAATTTCATGAGCAAAATCTTCTAGTACACCAAACCCTGTATGTACGGGGTCTGGAACAGTATTAACGTATTTCCTGTTTGTAGTGAGAGGTGACTAAAAAGAAAGCAAAGAAGTGGTAGATGGTTTTACCAGTCACTGCACATTACCATGGTGGTTCAGTTCCGTTAAGGATGTTTTCCAATTAGAACGCAGCTGCTTGCAAAACATATAAAACATAAATATACAAATAGTAGTCTTTTACACTACCATACTAGGAAATCGATAACAATTTCCTAAATCACTGGAAAAAAGGAAAAGAAATTGGAACAAAACGAAAATGATATTGCCAAACCTAACATGTGCTCACTTGCATGAAAAATATTGACATGGCAGTGACTCATCTTTATGTATAAAGAGTCGCATTTTCATACAAATATTTGATTGGTTATATTATATTCTACGATAGCAAAGTCTTTGTGAAAATTTTTTTCTTTTATTGGTCGATTATACGTATTATACATAATATTGCCCTATCAGAAATTTTATTTTGTTACGCACGAGCCACAGATGGACCATCAGTAACTCATGCTTAACAAACCATGTTTGCATAAACTTTTTTATTTTTGAGGGAATTGGATAATAACAGCGCAATAAATTAATGATAATATTAAAAACCAGGTGTTTGAAATTTAAGAGAGAATGAGAATATTAACATGTTTGGAATTGAAACCTTGTTGGTATTTACTTTTGCACTGTACTCTATAGAACATACCGAAACTGAAATTATAATAATAAAGTTCTCAATGTTTATGAAACCAGCGAACTGTAAGTAGTTTTATACAAAACGGCCCAAGATTTGTTCTTGGAATACTTGTAACAACTTGCTAATTGGAAAATATGACAAGACTAAATACTAACTTAAAAAATTTAAACACTCACGAATACTGTTTAACATCGTCATACCAAAATGGACAAAATATCTACTGTAATCTTACCACAGCGACAGCGTTGGAACTGACGAATTCTGCAGGTGACAGAACAGTGAAGTATGCAAGATTTGCCATCACGTAAACAATAGATACGAGAGGTAGGGAGATCATGATAGCACGCGGCAAATTCCTGAAATAAAGTGAATGTTTTATTTGACTGAAAATATTTAAAATGTAGCTCTACAAAAATCTTTTACATATATCAGTTTTAAAACAAATCTAATTAAAAAGTTATAAAAGTCAAATCCGAAAAACGATAAAGCAAAAAAACACTTCAATTGATAAAATTTTATGTCAAAACAAGGGTCTTCTATTTTCTGTTTATTTATCTTGATTTATTTAAGGAATATAATTTCTGTGAAATGATAATTGATTTAAGTTGCAGAGCAAACATAAAAACCTTGGTTTTAAAAGAAATAACAGACGCCATAAAGAGAGCTTAAGATATCTACAACATAATTTATAGTCTTATTTTTAAACACACTGCGAATTTGTTGGGCGGCAACATAAATACAAACTATTTTGCAAATATGTTGTCGCCCATCAGAATTTCAAACAGATAACCAATCGAGTTCATTCTTTCATCTTGTATGAGTCAGAAATGGCCAGATATAATTTTTGAATATTCAATATCTAGCAAGTTAACAATACCTATGTTAAGCACAAGAATATAAATTAGTAGAAGAATATAAAATGAGACAAATGAATATTAATTATGTTAAACAATTGACGTTGGATAAAGTAGAATATCTATATTGTTCCACTTTTCATGGGCAACTGTTTACTGACCAATAATGACTAAACAAACATCGTCAAATATTGATTTATTGGAAGATATTTACTCATTAAATTCACTATGTTTTGTTAAGGAAAACTTCCAGATAGTTACAATGCTGCTACTGCAAATTCAAAAATGATTATAACAAATGACAGAATTACATCTTAATATTGAAAATATCATAGAAGACCAACAATATTATGCTATTGATAAGCATCAAAATTCAATCTGGAATACATTCCATCGTAAAAAATCAATATTAATTTTGAATATTGTCCTGAAATAAATAGCACATTGGTATATATTACATATTTTGTTGGAACCCGCCAGTCAATATCAACAATTTCAAAATACAAAAACGTAACGCTCTTTGACCCGTAGTTGTCTTTATAGTTAGTTCAGTTTATATTCAATATGCGTAAATAGAACAATGTTTTCGTATTCAATATGAACAAAGCAGCTGATATTCGATCATATTTCAAACATTTTGCAGGATGGCCACGATTTATTGTGGTCAAATTTAACAATGGAAAATTTCAGGATTCAGGATTTCACTGCAAAAGTAATGAATTCAAGCATAATCGAAAACCAAATTAGATTTACGTAATCAGAATCCTTGAATAGCTGATTATTCACATCTCCATCAGACATTTCATTTGTCAAACACGAGCCACAGATGGATGGTGTGTAAGCGGCACAATCCATCAGTTTCTCAAGCGCGAGAAAACATGTTTGGTCAATTATATATATTTACAACTGGAATAAGCAGTTGCACACTACTGACGAGAGCTGTCTACCAAAGACGATTGGATCTCACTATAAATTTGAATAATTTTTCCAACTTACTGGTATGGGTTCTTCATTTCTTCTGTGACAAAATTCAAATAATTCCTAAAAAAATAATGTGAATTAATAAAAGAAAATAATACAAGACAAGGTACATTTCATTTTATGTCAACTATGCTACTGAATAAAGCTCAACCCCGGATGACATTGATTTTTTCCCAACAAAGGAAAACCTTTTCGAATAGGCAATGAATAACAATATATAATAGAAATATTGACTCCAATCTCAGAAAATGCATCAATATTATCATTTTCATGAAGGTCAATTTGTCTGGAAGGAACAATTTTATCATCCCTATCGATTTATTACCACTGGGAATGGTACTCAGAAATGTTGAAAGATCTTATATGTATATATATTCCCGGTGTTTAACTGCATTATAAAATATGTTTTAACCAACCAACAAATTTTTTCATGACATTTTTCTATATTTCTGTATCCAAATAATCCAGGATAATAGCAGTGGTGCTAAACAAATCGTTGCGACCAGTTCAAACACTTGAAAATAGCATTATTTGGCATCATAAAGAAGTGTCTCAAATGTTTGCTAACAATCAGTACGAGTTTCAGTAAACACGTCGATGCAATTATTAATGATGATACATTTATTTGAAAAGGATTGTGTATTTCTAAAAACAACACTTTGATGTAAATATATACATATATAGTTCGGAATTGAGCATATTTAGCAGATTGTGCAACAACAAAATAATATTGAACTTTTTCAAATCTCAAAGCACAATAAAATATAAATAAAAGACGTACCAGCCTCCATACGCATAAAGACTGTTATAGAAAGCGATGACAAAATTACCAACATCATTTGAAGTCCCTGAGAAGGCAGCTTCTGGAGTGAGATATTCGACATTTCCTATTAAAAAGATAAACAGTAACCATAAATTTTGATGCGATATTAAAAATTTAAAGACAGAATTTGAAAGAATGAAGATGATTTACCAACATTTTATTGGGTAGCAGGTGTAGATTTGTCTTTCTGGTTCAGTTTAAACTGTACATATTTGAAATTCACAATATTGGCGGAATAAAGTTACAATCGTTCAAATGAAGGGAATTGCTGATATTTGACCCTATTTTGCTAATTCTGCAGAGTCCCGCTTTCTGTCGGCTCGGATTTATGTCACATTTTACAACAGGGACCGAATAAATATTATGGAGTTTCAGGCAAACTAAACCGCCATGGTGAAGTGCAGCTAGTGGTATCTGTCCTGGGCGATGGTAGAGCCATCTACCACTTCTTTGTTTCCCTTCTAGTTGCCCCTTACGAAAAGCAGAAAATACGTTAGGACTATTCTAAAATTGTGAAAAAGCACATGCATAACCCTCTTTAAATCAAGAAATAAAGGATAAGAATCCAATTAAATTAACCTTTTCCAATTTGAATCAGTCCAAGTACAATGACAAGTCCAAGTGCCAACAATTTCGCAGCAGTGAAGATATCTTGAACTCTTGTGGCTGCACGAACACTGATGCAGTTGACCATAGTCAAAATAACTAAGAAATGTAAGACATATATTATGTTAAACTGTTAGTGGAGCGTATTAAATATTTTTACAAAAAAAAAGAGAAAACTCTGAATGAACAAAAAATTTATGACTAAAACAATGTACACTAATACTGAATACAGATAATAAAAAGTTAGAAATGGATATTGGATATATTATATAAAGCATAATTCATACGTCTAAAGACTGGGCAACAAAAAAAAAGAAAATATATAAAAGAACTCACTTAAACAAACTGCTGCGAAGAGACGTATTGAACCTTCTGGCATAAGTTCCGAACAACTCGGAAAGAATGGTTGAATTAGGTAGTACGAGAACGTCAAAGCGATAGCGGCCTGGGATGTTGGCCGAATAATCAATAATGCAATCCAAAGACGCAAAAATGCCGGAAGAGGTCCATAAAAAGCCTCAATATAGGCATAGTCCCCACCAGACTTGACAATAGTCGTTCCCAGTTCAGCATAACATAATGCTCCTATTGTTGAAAACACTCCTCCAATCGCCCATATGATTAAACTCCAACCCACAGAATTCACTTCTTTAAATACCCCAACGGGTGATATGAAAATTCCTGACCCAATAATAGTACCCACAATTAGGGCACAACCGTTTATAAGAGTAATTCGTTGTTTCAAGATGACAGCTTCTCCTTCTACATTAACATCTTTTTCGCCATCTTCTATCATACCGGCAGTCTCTGTCGTTTCGGCAGCATTTTTCTTCCCCATTTTGATTATTTTTATATGAAAGTTTTTCTATTCAAATATTTCGTCCACGCCCCTTTCTCCCTAAACAGTGTTGGTCTATTGAGAATCAGTAAGCAATAATAAATTAGTTAACTTAATGTTATTAACCAGAGTGAATAGGTATATAGGTAGACCCCTTGATAAGATATAAGTTGGAAAAGTTAGTCACCATACCAAGATCAAGGATGAGAGTACGTTGCCAGTTTTTTTTTTATTTTTTTGACAGCGGCTGCACCTCACTAGATCCCAGCTGTTCAGTTGTTAAGTATTCTGTATTACTGATTGCGCTATATTTTCAAACGCGGTAACTAAAAGATAGAACGCTAATCACGACGCAGCATTTCCTTCCGTATTGAAACCCGTATTCCAAACACTCTCGACGAAATGACGCGAAATCGTGAGAACAACAGTTTTGGCCTTTGTCAGTTTGTTTTGGCGAGTATTTTACTATACGGACAGTATACTACTTAGCACGTGGCTCCGTGGCTGACGCAATATCGAGAGAGCCAGACAGTGCGAACGCGAGCCTTTTATGCGCCCGATCGTCGACCGCTGCGATCTTTTTATGTTATTCGCAAATTTACCCTCTCTCCTGAGAACTGAAGCGACTAAAGAGATCAAATAAGGTTCAATTCGTCAAGCTTTTCAAAATGAGATTATCGATATGAGGTAATAATTTAACAATAAAGTATTAAAACCAAACCGATTACGGTTGTTAGAATGTATCGGACTTGGTGATAAGTTGCTTAGTAGTTAGTATTCGTGAACGGAATATAACTTACGTAAAATCAGCAAACTTACTGTTCATAGCGATAGAGAGTGTTTTTATGGAGGCTAGCATGCGCCATTCACGAACCAAGCCACTCCGGCACATTCCATCTGTGGCTCATGCTCGAGAACGCAACAATCCCTTCATTTTCGATTCGTTGAATATGCTGTTAGCTGGACTGCCTGGTGTTTTATAAAATAAACCTTTTCACATTCATACACACAGGAATGATTTTACTAATTTATATTAGAAAAGGTGACAGACGTGATATGACGTCACATCCACCATCTGTTACTCGGTGGGAAACGGATGCCCGCAGGCAGAAAGGTCCGTTCATTCATAAAATTTAAACCAACCGAGATCATGTGGTCTAAGGTTACCGTTATCATGGAACTACATCAATTGAATGTTTCAGCAAAAACAAATCTTAACAACTTTGGTGATGCTTTATCCATTTTGCAGCAAAATCATGATTTAACTCAAATTCAAATGACCCATTTATATTTCGAAATGTCATATTAGAAGTTTCTAACTAGCCAACGTGGACGTTTTTCAAGTAAATCATTTCACGAAAGATGAAACGGGAAAGTAGAACAGGGAATTGGAAAAAATGGAAGGCATCCTACACCTGACACCTGGAGGTTGGAAAATATTTCTTCCCTTTGCTGAAATATTAAGGTCCCTGCTGGCAATCGAGTTTAATTCTTTTTCTATTTCCCATGAAGTTTTGAATTACCAATTCGTCCTAAATAGGGTGGAGATATTGTTATTTCTTTTTATCTGAGTCATGGCAAATAAAGCTTAGTGTAATAAATAATTTGATTATACTCCATAAATTGGATTTCAATTTTTGTTACCGACACTTGGCCAATAGAATACTCACGAGAAAATCAAAGTGGACTTTTATGAACATTCAAGATTTTTTTTATCAATTACTTTCGTGTCGGAAAATTAGGATAGAAATTCATTTTTATCTTTCTGGAGAGGAAAGCCAAGAATATGGATTAGCCATATGGCAAACCACGACCCTCTCGTGCAGACACCAGTTCCGAATCCGGGTGAAGGTTTTGGCTTAACATTAATACCCATTTTTGCCGTGCGTGGACATGGTTGGTGGAGGAAGCCGTAAGCAGTGCTAACGTGAACCACCGTGTACAGGCAAGGCGTCCACCAGACCTCTCGCATATATTCATCCCTCACGGGATTCGAACCCACGACGTTAGTGATGCGTACCTCGTATTCTCACCGCTTTACCGATTGAGTTAACCGTGCACGCATTGTTTCAAAAGAGTGAATGGCCGGGTTGGCAAAACGCAATATTTTCGAAATAAATATTGAACGAGTCTAAAACTACCGTACAAAAATTATTGCGAGAAACGGAGATTAAAAACGTGAAAAACGTTTTTTGCTCGGTAACCTGCAAGTTTCGGAACGGTCTGTATTCACAAAATTAGTACTCATATGACCAACGAAAATGCTTGACGTATGAATGGAAGTATACAAGCGTCAAAATAAAACATAGCCTAATTCTTAATATGACCAAATGCCTGTTTTATTCTTATTTGCGTAATCAGTGGGGTATACAAAATTATTTTTCAAGAGGTCCCATTATTTTTTTTGCCAACAGTCAAACAAACATTCTTATCCGACTCACAGACGAAAATTTGATGATTTTATACAGCGCAAATACGCGCCGTATTTTTGAGAGCACATACACAATCAAACAGAAAAACCATATTCTGATGATTACTGCGTCGGCGTGAACAGGCCTTTATTTCGTCTTAAAGTAGACAAAAGGCTAGAAAAAACGTGCCGGATGCGCTGGAAAGTTAGACGTTTATTCATATTTTTATGCAATTCTGAACATTTTTTTCATATGACCCCTGCCCCCACACGTGCGCCCACCCTAGTCACGGACCTGGTGGAAATGTATCCATTATGTTGAACTTTGGTAGACACATTTAACCCAGTAAAAAACGGAGCTAGTGGAATTGCGCCAGCCGGAGAAATTGCATTACGTTTGGGTCATCAAAGCATGTTAATTTGTTCCCTGTAGTTCAGTTATCGTGGTTGACCAATAACACACTCAGAAATCAACTCCATTTATAGATTATCAGCTGAGGGTGGCGGTCAATTCGTACCAGTATAAAATTCTATTGAGAGCGATTGGCCAATTCGTACCCTTTCAGAATGGTCGCGGCAACTTGCCTGTTTACGAATTTCGGTCCAGCAATGCAGCCATTTTTCGATTAGAACCTTATCTTATGGGATAAATCAGCCACCACCGACCTTTCGCAGTAAATCCATTGCAAATTTCAACAATGTACGGATTGACCCACTGAAAACATACTGGCTGGCAAGCATCAGCTGATACTGTTGGCAGGGTGCGGCAAACCCGGTACCTACGACCCCATACGCACGCAGCTGCCACGGTACGTTTTGCCTCCCTGATATAATATTTCCGTTGTGCGCGGATTTAGCTACAAAATTACCGCAGTCGGCTAATTTAAAAAAATGTAATAATGGTAATGGTAACCATAATGGTAGCCATAATAAATAATGGTAACCATTAATTTATCGTTCAAGAGATTATGTAAAATAATTTGATTAATAGGCGTTGGTTGCAGTCTGATCAAGCTTCAAATTGAATCCGCTCCCCTGGATCAATCACATTTCCATGCTGGTCGCCCGTTAAGTACTCTTTATCTAGTCGCTAGATTTGCCAGCACTGGTATTGCCCGCACATAATTTTCGAAGAATCTTGAAACAATTACGCTCGATTCCAAGTGCGACCAATCAAGAGATTGGTACTATTGAACTTACTGACGCTGCACCTCGGCACAATAAGGGATGTGTACGTTCTGCGACCAATGCAGGTCATGTGATTGTCCGAGAATGGGTTACATAAGAATGTCCAGCTCAGAATGTTCAAAATGAAAGCGATAATAGTAGGGTTCTGATTTTTTTTTTTTCAGTGAATTCACTGATATCATTACGATCATTTTGACACCTACCATGGCTAAGTTACTCAAAAAACTTATATTAGTACTATTTGTAACAATTTTTCTAAAAATCATGTGACATTTGGGGTTTGTCGATCGCGTCTCTGATGTACACGCCAAGTTTAGGCCGAGAAATGCGCACACGGCAACTGATTTTCATCTCGTGGAGAATGAAAGCGATACTTTGTAGATTATTTCAATCGAAAGTGGCGGCCAAATCGATTCAACTTTGACCCGCTTAACTTCTACTTGCTTCTATCGAAATTTGATGCGTTTCTACCGTGGCCATGGAAATCAGCACTAATGAAGACGCGAGTAATTCATGGCCATGCGCAAGTCAGAGATGGGTATTTAGAAATATGGAATGCCATGATAACGAATAAAATTTAGGTCAATAAAATCAGTTTCATCGTTCCTTCTCGAAGATATTTTAAGCAGTTTAGGTATTTATTAAAATGGATACAATTGGTTATTTATACCTTTCAAGATATTTGCGGCGACGATTGTATTGCATCCGTCAATTACATTTTTTAGATGGCGTGTTAAGAGGGACAGCGTGTATTGTCCAAAGATGGCCTATATCATGAATACGTGTGTGCGGGTGTTGATCTTATTGCATGGCATTGCATAGCGGGAAAAGAATGATTGTTGCGAAATCAGGTCGTGATAGTCGCCGCGAGTTAAATATGCAATAATATTAGATAACATTCCACAGTGCGCATTAGAGATCAATCCCGTACGCTGAAAAACTTTGCCGCACCCTGACTGTCGGGTAAGCTCAAATTTGTTCGCACGATTTTAAGAATACCCCAGATGTTCATTCTAGTTTATTTTCGGGATGTTTCATGTGGCCAATGACTACGGTTTCCTCCACTAACCATGTCCCATCACAGGAAAATGTGTGAATAATTAGGCAAAAACTTCATCCACAATTAGAACTGGTATCTGCACGAGAGGTTGTGGTTGCATTAATATGTTTAGGATGTATTCTCCCCCCCAGCTTTCCTCTCACACAAGATGAAAATGAAATCCTATTATATCTTTACTTTCAATCGCAGGTTTTGCCGATATGTGAAAGCTAAATTGCAAAGTTAACCTTGCTATGTTCTGTATTCAAAGGAAATCTTCGCTTTGTACTTGTGATGCACATGTGATCTTTCTGCTGCTTGCGATGATAAATAAAAAGCATCAGTCACAAATATTTTGTGTCTTTCAACTGTGTACAGTCCACTGGTAGCAACATTCTGCGTGCTCAATTTCATAGATTCAATTCTATAAGCATCATCATTGTTCATATTTGACAATACATTATTATGCCTTAATGCCCGTACACAAGTGAGGGCGCATTTTTTTTGTTATGAAGATAGACACATATTACCAATTTCGAGGGTAAACCAAAAAAAACATTTCAACGAGCAGGTTCTACGGAACTACGCACCAAACCAAACTACGCACTATAGTATCTATATTATGTTATGGGGTTCGATTTGGTGAAAATAAATTGATAATAGATAATAAAATAGTAAAATAATAATTTTTTTTTTTAAATATTGGTACTGTTAGCTGCCGCAGTGATGTATCGATATCCACAACTTGCGTTGTTACTACTGGCTTTTCTTCAAAGTCATAGGATGCAGATGAATCACACGCTTAGTTCGTCATCGGTTCATGATGGAACAAAATTTGTGGCAACTTTTATAATAAAAACTATTCGACTTGCTTGAAGTAGAGACCACAGTTGGGCCTCATCTAAGACTAGATCTCCTGTTTGATATAATATATAAAATTAAATAATAACTAGAACTGCGTACACAGTACTTCGAAGGCATTCGCCTGACCATGATAAACTCTTCCATGGATCTTCCATGAGTACACATTCAAGATTTACATCACACAGACTTCTGAACTGAGATTCTAGCTAACAAATAAAGTTATGCAAAAATAAAAGTTCACTAGTCATGACATTAAATCAGGCCATACATACTACCGCTATAATCCAACGAAATCATATATGCACCATGTTTTGTATCAAATCAGTTTCAAACCATATCTTCACACGGTTCTGGACTGTGTCAAATCAATCCAAAGCACAGAAACAAACAAGATGTGGAGATCTCAAATACCATTTTTTTGGAGTATTATGTCAAGACTATGACTAATGAGTTTCAATGATATATGCATGGTTCATGCACGGTACAGACATGCTGTGGAGTCTTGAAATTTCAATTAGATTATTTATGTTATGAGTAAGGGTGATGTCAAATCAGTTTCAAATCATATATGTACACTTTTTTGGTTGACCTAATGATATATGTATGGGTCATACATGAAACATACGTGATCTGGAGTTGGTTTATTTTTATCAGGACTATGTACATGATCAGTTCAAAAGCATATATTTACACTCTTTTTAATCTGCCCAATGATTTATCTATGGGCCATGCACGAGACAGACATGATGTGTTCATGGAATTGCGATTGGAAATATTTATTTCAGGACTATGTCAAATCAGTTCCAAAAAATATGTTTACATATGGTGTCTTGAAATCATATTTGGTTTGTTCATCTTAAGACTGTTTCAAATCAGTATCAAAGCCCATTTTTGCACTCCTTTTGATCTGTACAATGCTATATGTATGGGTCATGCATGGGGCAGACACAATGTTCAGTCTTAAAACTTATGAAGAGGGAATTCTAAAATGTTTCGAAATTACCAAACACCAACAAAGTCCTTCAAATCTTGATATAAGGCAATTTTTTAATAAATTCCATAAATCCGTGGACTAGAATATGACGTCACGACTGAGATTTGTCTACCAAGAAAGACAATTTTACGACTTTATTTCTGAAGAACAAAAAAAAGACACGTGACAACAGACCACGTGGACTGTAATATGATATCAAGGCTGAGATTTGGCTGTGTCAAGAAAACCAATTTTCAGAGGTTATTTCTGAAGAGTAAAGAGCAGCTAAGTGCAAAAAGTACGCAGCATAAGTTCTTCAGTTACTCTTTGACTATCATTTGACACAGAGAGAACAGTAATAAATCTTCTACTCAAGATTCCTTTAGCATTTCTAAAAAAGTTTTTTTCACTGGATTTTGAGAGAAAATGTGGTATCCTGGAACAGAGAAACTTGGATCAAACGTATGAAACAAAGAGTTTTCATCCATATGGACCTTTTGAATTTGATTCTAGATCTTGTATCTTTGATGCTGGAGCCAAATAGCATAATGATAATAATGGTGATAATAAAAAAACGTAGAATTTCAAAAAGACTTTCGCTGCAGAGCGAAAGCCCTAATAATAATAATAATAAAACGATGAATTTCAATGAGACTTTTGCTTCAGAGCTAAATCCTTAATTATATTTGCATACAAATAGAAAAATCTTGACTATGTCTAAACATGCACACAAATTGCCCCCCATCCCCCCCCCCCCCCCCCCCGATTTACTTGCAAGGTTGGAATAAATACCGGCTGATTATTTGCTCATGTGGAAAAGGAACGTGAAATTGGGGAATCCAGATGTCTTTTACCAAATAATATATGGACCAAAAGCCTCCCATAAAACAAAATTGAAAGTTTGAATAGAAAGATATTATATTTCGTTGGATGAATGCCAGAAATATCTTTGAAAAGCAACGTTAACAGATCTGCTTTAATGTCCAAGTTGTGACGTAGTACATCACATGTCAACCACACGTGGCCCAACCGTGACTGAGCACAATCCGTAGATATGAGGTGATGGTGATTCATTTTATTTTGATAATCGTATTGGTCACAACATGAAGCCGCACCGAAGTTTGCTCTCTCCCCGGAATTTGTTGTTGTCATTGACATCGCGTCAGAATTGGCAAATAGTTATGTCTTAAAACGAATTCGGGTGTACTTTTCAAGCCAAGCGATCTTGAAGGCTTTAACCAAGAGCGCAACCCAGGCAAAATATCGACAACCTAAAAGGGAATGTTGGGGGAAGCAAAAGGGAAGGCGCATAATCAAAAATACCAGGATGACCACTGATTCGGCTATAGCCTTATACGGAAAAAAGCAAAATTAGGAATCTAGCGGAAAACACAAAGAGGTCGTTTAATGGTTTCCATTCAACCCGGAAGTGGTTTTTGAGTGAAATGATTCCCCCTTCCCCCACTTGGTATGCGTCAAGTGGGCGCAGCAATGTGTGAACCGGATAAATGTTGATGTGACAGTTTGATTGATCATCAAACCATGCACAGTTTATCTAGCCGCTTCAGTAAGGGAATGTACCCGACCTCGCCACTATCAATGACATCGACAATATACAGTTCAAAATTCCGGTGTCGCTTCTATAATGGAAGCACTTGGGTTTGACAGACGAAGTAGACGACGGCCTGATGGCATCGCTCTCTTACCGCATAGCAAAGAAAAATGTTCTCGGTGGTTAGTCCGTTGAGCGCGATCGTATTGTCCGGAAGGCCAGTGGTTCGAGACTTGACCGTTTCACCACCGAGCGTGCTCTTCAGCAAGCCAATTAGCGGCTAGCTGTAACATAGAACATACAGACAGTCACTATAAAGGTCAGTACCTAACGGTTGTTGGGTATAAGCCGCCCGGCGGGTTCACGGACAGGTCGGTCGGTTAGGCGCGATCATATCGTCCGGAAGGCAGATGGTTCGATGCTTGACCGTTTTACCACCAAGCTTACCCTTCAGCAAGGCACTTCACGGGTAGCTGTAACATATAACGGATACACAGTTACTACAAAGTTCCGTGCCTAAGGGTTGTTGGGTATAATTGATATTGTGCTGTTGTCGCATCATCAAAATAGTATAAAAATATCAGTGAAATTTTTCTATGATTATCTGTTTCTGGAAGCTTTGTTCAGAAACAAGACAGGAAAGACAATGACGGAACCAATTTTTGTAAATGGAATTCCTAGGGTTATCTTTGCCGGAGAAGCCATGAGTCCATATCGATACGGTACGGTTGATGGAGCTTTTTCAACTAGAGAAAGTGAGGGCGGAAGAATAGTAAAACTACTTCAATAGTACAAGAATAGTTTGACACAAGTTTTGACGGCAAAATGAGATGGCTATGGGATTTTTCAATAAATTGTATTTATTTCCAAAGTGACGACTAGTGTGGGAAGAAAATTTCTTCTATGAACTCAAATAAAAAAGATACCACTTCACCAAGGTGGTTCAATTCTTTATGGGATGTTCTCTGCTTTGGGTGCAGATGCTGCCAGTTTATGCCTCTTGCCAGATGAAAGATCGAGAATGGAAAGACCTTAATATTTTGGAATTTTACATCAGAGTATCTATAAAATACGCAGCAAAGTTTTTGCGCCCCGCTATTTTTATGCCCCACCCCCTCCCCAGGATTTGAGACCCACTACCGCCACTGTGTATTGTCGGATGCTGTTGGAATCTGATACGTTATAAAATATATATAAAAGGACCTTGCGTGAAGCAAACTTCTATAATAAAAAAAGAAAAGTGCGTGATAACATAGTAGAAGCTTCTGTAACGATCTGCCAGACATACCGACGTCGCTATCGCTTTGCCTTATTGGCCGTTGACCCGTTGCATACGCTTCATCTGTTTTTTCCTTTTAACCCATGTCTGTGGGTGTTGGTTTTTTTACAGTATTTGTGAGTTTTTCTGTTTCCTCGTGCGCATGACCTTAAATAAACCCCGAGGGTGTGATATTGTGACTTCTGTATTGACCGTATAGTTACGAAAGACCAAGAGTTAAGGTTCAAAGAGACCACCGGCTACGTTATACATGAAACTGCAGGCGCTCATTAAATGATGTAATTTCACCCAAAATTTGACAACAAGTAAACTGAGTAATTTCATTCATTTGGTTACTGATATGCCCATGTAATCTAATGCAACACGATATTCAAAAGCTTATTAGAGCACGTATTGCTTGTAGTGTAATCGTGTGTACTTTTACAACTTGACATTTCATTTCACCGTATATGGCGTCACAATAGCAAAATTCTACGAAAATGATGAGCACAATTTTTTCTTAGTTTTGCAGTGATCAGTAAATATTTCTGTATCATGCTAGCTGAATTTTCTTAAGCTGTCGGTCAAATAACATGATCAATTTTACCACAATTTAATACAACAATAATACAATAAACAAACAAAACCAAATTCCTAACGATTGACTTTTCATGGAACAAGGGAAAACCATCATACGAATGTATGCATATTTATGAACTAATTATATACTTTATCTTAGATTTCCGCATACAAACAATATCAATGCTTGGTACATTGTGATGGTATAGTAATTATTATATTGTGCGCGCTGATTGTTCGGGTTTGGTGACTGGTAATTCCGAAAAGCTATAGACCAACTATTTCATTGCTTTATTATCAAAAGATCGAACTGAAATTCTTTGTCTGAAAATTGTAAGAAACCGAAACCAAAATAACGAATCATCAACCAAAAAAAGAAGAGAAAAAAGCTCAGTTGACGCTGAAAATTGACGCAAGTCAAATACACCTTTTTTAATAATTGGCCCTAAACTCCAAACGGAGTTGTTTGTCAAAATGTTTTCTAATAATTGCACCCTGATTCAATTCCTAATACAATTAATTCCTAAAGCAATTTTCTCTTCGCCTGATTTTCCAACGCGTATTGCAGGAGACATATCATACTTGAAACCACTAAAGTGCAAAAAGCTACATGAAATGCAGGAATAGGAACTAAGATACCGCCATCCCTGACAGATGTCTATTGACGCAAATTTTAGAGCCAGGCTGATTAACAGGATCGGGAAAGCTGTGAGAAGGAATTCCAAACTTTAGAGATTCTTGGAAATAAAACTTCTTTGAAAAAACTGTTTGTTGCATTGTGGAACAGGCACAGTGAGCAAGGTTGAACTGGAAGTCAATCGAGCGGAACGGTTGAAAATTTTTTTCGGAGGAACGAGATCGACAAGCTCTTTTGAACAAAGCCCAATATAATATCTGTAAAATAAACAAAGTGAGACAATTTTACGACGATGTGACAAGCTTTGCAGACCGGAAGAAGGTTTAGGGTCAATTATATTGATCAAACGCCGTTGAATACGGTCGGCCATGCTGAGAGACTCCTGAGCTTTGTCTCCTCACTGACAAGCAGTATAGTTTTCGCCGTTCGTATTCTACTGCAAAGTGAACATCTTAACAGTAATAACTGAACAAATATTTCGCGCTCTTGGTCGTTGTGGAATAGCAAAGTCTTCGGCAGCAGATCGGTTCTGTTCTTGAGGAATCGTCAAATATCCATACTGTTGGACTCACACTATCTAATGATATAATATGATAGGCCCTCTAATGAATGTCTATGTCACTGATATTGGTGAATATACCACAGTCAACGTAGGTACGTTTTCTGCATCTTTAAATTATTATTCATTTGTCGAAATCACTTATTCGGCCCTGTCTGTGTAGTAGTGCTGTCACATTTGTGGTAGAGATAGTGCTGTTCTGAGCGTGCTTGATTGTATTCAACGACGTGTGAGCAATATGATTTGTCCAAATATTCTTCCTATCTGTAAAGCTTGTCACATTCTGGTCATATTCTTGCCCCACTTTTGGCTTTCTGCCCTTACTCCTCCGAACAAAATATTCAACCGGTCCACTCGAATGTCTTCCAATTTACTGTGGAGATTCCGCAGTGTCACAAACAGTTTTTGCAAGAAAATTTTCAAGAATCGACCGATTTATAAAATTTAAGTTGTGTCACGGTTTGTTTTGCTGAAGTTTTATGAAACTGTGTTCTTATGCAATGAAAGCGACATTCTTGTTTTTGTCATTTTCTGATTTTGGATTTATTATTGCATATTATAATATCTTATAATCTATGTATAGTACATAATTGATGATATTACGCTACCGATTGCATCACAAAGAGTAAAAAAATTGTCGCGGTTTCCATTTTTCATCATTTTCTATTAAAGCTTAGTTTTAAAACGAGATTTGGCCTGAGGCCAAGCGGTATCGATTTCGTTTTTGGATAGTTTATGTTTTCGGTAATCTGAAACTAGAAAAACTACTCATATAGAAACGCTGAGATATCAGTCAGCCACTTGCATAGCTGATCAACATGAGCACACAAATAAAAAGAGGTCTAGTATTCATTATTCTTATTTTGTCTTCTTTAGCGCAATGTGGCGACGGAAAGAAGAAGGTTGTTATCATAGGAGCAGGAGTTAGTGGTTTATCAGCTGCTCGGGTGATAAGTCAAAGTGGATTGGCTGAAGTAAGAGTTGTGGAAGCTAGCAATCGGTATGGTGGTCGGGTATTTACAGCCAAGCACAAGGGTCAAAGGTTTGAACGGGGTGCCCAGTGGATACACGGGGCTGGAGAAAACCCCGTTTTTAAGGTCTGATTATATTTCATAAAAATCTAGCTAAAATGTCAAGACTTTTCAGGGCTCTCAGTCATTTTTTTTTAAAAACATGCTCTGTTAATAGTATAGATTATTCCACAACAAAATTCAAATGCGACTACTGATGTTTGACAAAATAACTCTGACGGACTAACCACAAATTCTTTCCAAACACATTTGGTTTTTTGTGTTATCATTTACAGCTTTTTTAACTGCGTTATTAAAACCCCAGAATCTCGATGCATTTTAACAACTACAACATTTTAAGCAACAGTTCATTTCCATTTAAAAACAATTTTGTCATCGTAATAAGTATAGTTTTGCTATCTCCCAGGGCAGATACCACTTACTGCATCCTGCCACTCCGTTCATACATGGATGAAAGACATCCCACTGTTGATAATGAATTAATTTATCTCTCACCGTGAGCTCTACAGTTCTGCGCCAATTGGTTAATTGGTTTTGAACGTCGATATAATAAATATCATTATTTTCCAGCTTTTGTCAGATAATACAAATCTCGAAGTGGAAAGATGGGAAAGATATACCCCACCGGCAGACTCCACATTTCAATACTACAGCGACAGAAAGATGACATCAGATATTAAAGAAATATGCCGGAATTCCTCAGGAAAGTTTTGTGTTTTTCTTTACAGATAATACACTGAAACAAAAAATACAACAAAATCATCGATCTTCAGTAGTAATTTTACTTGGCCGTATCGAAAAATATTCAAAACTGACTATTTTGGCCAAATATGGGGTGTTGATGGAACGCATCGCGAAAGTACGGTACATGAACAGCCCATAATTGGCATAGATCTCATCAACATGGCGTTTTTGAACTTTGGAGACGTGCAATTACTACAAATGACCAGTGAATTTACTGTACTTTTGTTACAGATTGTAAGTTTTCTGTTTGGATCTGTTATCCATTCAAAAGGTTTCGAGTAAAAACCTGCTAATTACTAAAAAAAAACACATATAAATAAATAATTTTATCATAAGAAATAAACAAGCCAAGAACACGCAAGGGGAACCACAAAAACATAAAAGAACATATTGTTTCGTGATATGCGAGCTAGACGGCAGCATAGTTTTTACTTGTCTAGATTAGGCATCGGATGATGTTTTCAAAAAATGATAAGGTAGGAAGTTTTTCACCCATGTTTCTGTGAAATATGAATTTTTTTAAAAAATTTAATTTTTTCACGAACCTAACTTGAAAAGCCTGGAAATGAAAAAATAAAAAGTTTTGTTTACAACTTTTCCATAAAAAAAAATTGAAAATTTATTTTATATTGAAAATTCCAGTACACTACACCACAAAGTATGAATTTTTAACACCAGAACCCCGGAGGTACTTAATATGAGAAATCGGTTTTAGGGAACTTTGGGTAAAAATATTTTGGCCAATTTCTTACTTTGGAATTATAAATGACTCTTAATAAGAAATGCTCCGAATAACCTAGTTTTTAAAGTCCAGATAGTATCTTGATTAAAATTTATATTTAATCATACTTGAGGCATTTGTTAATTTCGAGATTTTGACGTTTGAAAAAACCCTATGGTTCTGAGTGGCTTATTGCTATCTGAAAATTAAATCTATCCATTTTAACCAACTAATATATCACAAGGAAACTACATAAGTTAAAATAATTCAATCAAGTATCTCAAAAAGTTATGTAATTGATCTAGATACAAGACAGTTAGGGCTGGGCAAAACTATAATTCGGAAATCGAATCTGATTCGGACAATTTTTTCGAATTGGATCGAAGCATCAATCTCATATCAATACCATATTTACTATAACAAATTGTCTCAATCATGAAAATCAAGAAATTTATACTCCATGTCTGAGAGCAATAAGTTTTGTCGCTAAAAACGACAGTTACATTACCTTTAACAATGAGCTTCGAATTGCCCACCCCTAACTACAAGTACCATCGCCCAAGATAGATGTCGCCCACTGCACCTTATCATGTCGGTTCAGTTCCGTTTGGAATTTTCCCGTTTCAGAGTGCATTTGCTGGTACTAAATCTTTTAGTAAACCTCTTTGCTATTAAGTGGTCGGTGGTGAATTTACGTAAGTTTAAAATATATGTAAAAGTTATAGCGTTTTAATTTAAAATGTCATTTCAACTTTCATTTTTATTTCTGATAAATATTTAAGTTAACTCTCTTTTTTCATAAACAAATTATGTAAGAATCAAACACTTCACAATACACACTCGCTGCCTACTAAAATAATAGTAAAATGGAAACATAGAAGAGCATAAAATATGAAGTTTACTACGTTTTAAAATCCAATTTGAAGGGCATTAATATTGTGGTATCATTTTCTCTTACGATTAGCTAGTGATATCTGCTGTATTAGCCAATCATTTTTACGAGTTCCTGGTTCTCAAGTAAATTCAGTTATTTGTCCCTCAAATGCTATAGTAAGACCCTTCACCAATACGGTAAGCTTCCATCCAAGCAGATGTTAGCAAAGTTTACTTTTTTATATTTGAAATTCATATTTTTCGTTTAGATTTACTGGACTATTTGGCGCATGAAATTGAACGACTTATTGAGGTTGAAAACAAAACCGAAGAAGAGGTTACCAACATTCCACTCGGTGATGTCGCCAGGAAACTGTGGAAAGAAAAATTCGAATTTAACTATTCCCATGGCAATTTCAGCAAACGCCTAACTGATCCTATTCTGGCAAATAGACTTGTTTTACTCAATTTAGACATCGGCGCTGATCCGGACTTTGTCAGTAGTCTTGCCTGGTATGAATTTGAGGACTACGGAGAACACGACGTTCGAGTCCTTGGTGGATATAATACTTTTCCGAGAAAACTGAGAAAAACTATTTCTAGAAATGCTCTAAAGTTGAACAGAAAAGTGAAAAGTATCGACTGGTTTAAAGAAAACGGCGAACAGATTGTGGTGCATTACGAGACTAGAAGAGGAAGGAAGGCAAAAATTTATGCCGATTACGTTCTAGTAACCGTTTCATTGGGCGTCTTGAAGAAATACCACAAAACGCTTTTCCGGCCCAACTTATCGAACGAAAAACAAGCTGCAATAAAGAAAATGGGATTTGGTACTGTGAATAAGATGATTTTATTTTATAAAAATCCTTTCTGGAGTTCCGACTTCTCTGACATCTATATGCTGTGGGATTCGTATGACAAATACGAAAAAGATACATCAGAATTTGCTAGAAAAGATCATTGGTGTAGGGATCTTGACATGATTACAACATATGGAACAAATTTTCTTTTGCTATGGTTGCCAAAACATACATCAAAGAAAATTCGGAATATCTCAATGACCGAGATCAAATCAACCTTAACAGATTTATTAAGAAAATTTTTGAATACGCCAGATTTAACGGGTCCTGATGACATCATCGCGACAGAATGGGGCACAGATGAAAACTTTTTGGGATCGTACAGCTACCTCGCTATTGGACAGGTAGAACAAGATAAAAAAACGTTAGCGGAACCATTGTACGTCAATGGAACCCCTAGGGTTTTGTTTGCTGGGGAAGCCTTGAGTCTATATCGATACGGTACGGTCGATGGAGCTTTTTCAACTGGAAGAAGTGAAGGAGAAAGAATTGTAAAACTACTTGAAGATGCTCAAGCAAAGTTTAATGCAACTTTTGATGATTAAATGGTTGGCTGTAGGCAGGGCTGGGCAAAACCGAATCATTTGGAATTCGAATCTGGTCCATATAATTTTTTCGAATCAGATCGAATCATCAATTTCAATACAATGCAAAATATCGCAATTTTATTATTAAAAACTGTCTTCCCCATGAAAATCAAAAAATTTATATATATAAATCAATAATATTAGCATATACATAAAGACAAGGTATTTTCCATTCACGCTCCATGTCTCGGAACGAAGAGTTTTATATTTTGTCGATAAAAATGAAAATTTCACTTCAATTTGCAAGTGTTTTTTACTATGGCCGATTCACGACTGATTCGAAGCAATTGAGCTTCGAAGCGATTCTAATCACCAAATCGAATTGCCCACCCCTAGCTGTAGGGCTCGTGCACGGGACGGCATAATGCCCTTTTCTCAAACGTCTAGATGGCAAAAATCAAAATTGCCTCGCCGATAGGCTATTGCTTAATCTACTTTTTATGTCTGTTTACCAGTTTTTTTATTGTATTCGGCGTTTGGGTGCTGTCTGTATGCTGTTTGCTGTGTTATAATCCGACCACGTTTATGTCGTACAGTTGCACGGTGATAATGTTTAGGTTGTGCGGGTGCATGTTGGTTAACGGTTTTATTTTCTCTCAGTTGGTTACCGAGCGTCTCATGCTACAACCTGATCTATATTATTTGTAAAATTGGTTATGTGATACCGACACTCTCATTTATGTACCAAACTATATAACTTCCAGACTTCAAACTGTAGCATTATTGTTTTATGAACTGATTCCCGACGCCGGGCGACACCGTAAACAGGTTACTGATTAAACAGGGTATACCCTGCTGGGATAAGAGGAATACTTTCCGTGGCTTGTTTTTTCATGGGGTTAAAAAATAATCTCGATTTTCCAGTTCGATAGCAGAAACACTTTCGTTTTAATATACATAACAGCAGTCAGTATCATGTGATCGCATTCCACGCATGAGGATTATCCAAATAATAAATAAACACATCGAATATTAGGAAAGTTCTATCATATACATCACCAATATATCTAACTAATCTTTTAAACGCTTTTGAAGGTTTATTTAAAAAAAATGACCCGGGGCCATACTTTAATATTGTTTATTTTTCGTAGCAAAAGTTTTAAGTTTAAAAAAGCAACCCAGATTAATTGGCGAGTTGATGCCCATCTATGGACACACAGGTGAAAACTACCAAAATATTTATACTCATTATTTTGTTGTGTTTTGCAAAAAGTGGTATTGCAAAAAAGAAAGTTGTCATCATAGGGGCAGGAGTCAGTGGGTTGTCAGCTGCTCGGGTGATCAGCCAGAGTGGTCTTGCTGACGTCAGACTTGTAGAAGCCAGCGATCGATATGGAGGTCGGATCAGTACAGACAAGCACAAGGGACACATGTTTGAGCTAGGCGCCCAGTGGATACACGGAGGTGAGGGAAACCCTGTTTATGAGGTATGGTTTTGTTTTGGCACATAGAAAATTCCAAGGTTGGTCTATCATGTTCGGATCTAAATTTGGAACTTTCAACAAAGCAGTTTCCGATCAATTTTACACTTAGGCATCAGCACTGGCGTCAGAACCGGGAAAACATGTCCCTAAGATTTGAAGAGGGAATGTCGCCTCTTCCCTCACCGAACAGGATTTTGAAATTCTATACCAAAATATCAGTAAAGCAAGCAGACTTCGGGCGCCTCAGTAATGCAATCATGTGTAATACAGATTTTTGTCATTTTTGCTTCCCGAATATTTTTCCAAAGAGTAAGGCTCAAACAATTTTTGCACGCTTTCGCCGCTCTTCATATTTTCGGGAAGTTTGGATTCAATTTTCTCAAGTCCCCCTTACAAGATTTGTCACTTTCCGTCGTCACTGGGCATCAGCCAATAAAGTCATTTCCGCAAAATATCTGTACTGCAATGCCTTTAAGTCCAAGGAAAATGAGTGTAAAAATAACGGCGCATATATGAACGCACATTTTTGTAACAACAGCCAATCATATTTTACAGTTTTTAGCGGAAAACACAAATCTTAAAGTTGAGAGCTGGAGCAGATATAATTTACCAGAAGACACAAAATTTCATTACTATAGTGGCAGAGAGGTTACATCGGTTATCAAACAATTATTCTGGAATTCGTCAAGTAAGTTTATGTTGTATACTTAGTATAGTATACTTAGTCTGCCGAATAAGTTCTCAAAATACTTTTACCTGGTTCCAAGAATATACTACTTACCTAGCATAAATTTTACTATTTTTTTTTAAATTTACCTTTAGTAAGTTTTCCAGGTAAAATGAATCAATTTACCCATTTTACAATCTGTTGAAAATAGGTACCTAGTATGAAATAACTAGATAAAAAAGCTTTTAGAATCGGTTATTTGGTGATTCCAATCTTCAAATTTATTAAAAATGCATTGGGTGCACTATTTACCTGTTTAGAAAGTGCAATCTGGATACCTAGTAATACTTTACCTAGTTTATGAAAAAACTAGGTTGTCACCACGAAATTGGACTCAGTGTTACAGTAAACAGCCACAGCGTATTTGAAGTTTTTCATTCGCCTGAACTTTTTATTGGCGCATCCAAGGGATAAGATAGAGTTTCATCTTTCATCTTGCATGGTACTGATATCGATTAAAATGAGTTTAGAGTTTTGTTTGTTTTTGTTTTTGTTTTAGTTTTTCTCACTCGTCCACTGTTACGTTACCTGATTTACACTTTTATGAGAAATTTTCTGGACTGATTTAAAACGCCTTTTCAAACATTTTGCTTTGTTTTAATCAGAATTGTGGAGTTTCGTAAAATTTCTAATGCTTTTTTTAAAAGAAAAAACTCGCTTATCCCATTGCTGGGGCGAGCGCGAATTATTCGAATCTGTCGAGAATCGGTCATGCAAAATGAATGTGGTAACCTATAGCTGTATACAATTCAAATTACAACTCTAGAATCAAAACTAGGCTTTAAGCAGCTCTTTCACAGCTAAGCATAAAGTGAACTGAATAGTGAATACTAGATACAAGGCAACAAGTGAGCCAGGCGTAAACAAAGTAATCAACCAATTTAGGATCACGTAATCATGGCAGTGGCTCAGCAATTACTAACTAACAGATAAGATTCAAATTCACGTAAACAGTATTGGATTTAGATACATCACAATTATGTACTGAATTAATTTTTACCACAATGAAGTAGAAATTTTAAATGTTATTGACGAAATGCACTAGATATATTTTTGATTTTCGCTCGTGCGCTCAGAAGGAAAAGTGAAGCAAAAGTATATTGCTTCTCGCATTTTTTGAATAACCTTATTAATGAATTCGAAGCTATTAAACTTCTTGATTTGCTATTGGGGCATATGTAATGGTAATGGTTTGTTGTAAAAACAGTACATTAGTTATTTATGAATTTAGTGTTTTGATGCAATTTGGATTAACGATTAGAATCTGAATTAAATTCAACACCTTCTGCGAGGGTGTGTTAAAACAAATAGCAATGATAATAATAACAATGATATGCTGATGTGCGCACTTCAAATTTCCTTACATGAATAAAAAAAAAAAACAATGCACATACAGTTTTATTGAGAGGCCTTTCTTAATATGATGGTGTTTTTAAAATTTATTTTTATATAGAGTTACCGGAATGTATGGATTATGCTATTCAACGACTAATTGAGGTCGAAAACAAGACCGAGGAAGAAGTTGCAAACATATCTATAGGTGAAGTTGCCAGGAGGGTTTGGAAAAAGAAGTTCATTTCTAACAATTTTGATCATGGTTTAGCCAAGAATGTGGCTGATCCTATTCTTACAGACAAGTTAGTATTCATTCACCTTATAGACGCCGCGAAACCAGGCATTGTTAATAGCCTTGCCTGGTACCAATACATGGAATACGGAGATAATGATGTGCAACTTGTCCATGGATATCGTTCATTGACAACAAAGTTAAGAAGAAGTATTCCAAGAAATGCTCTCAAGTTGAACAGAAAGGTGAAAAGCATAGAATGGTTCAAGAAAAATGGGAAACGTATTGTGGTGAGATACGAAAAAGGAGGCAGGAAGCGGAAAATATCTGCTGATTATGTACTTGTGACAGTATCATTAGGTGTCTTGAAAAAATATCACAAAACACTTTTTGTCCCCAACTTACCGATCGAAAAACAAGCTGCAATTGAAAAAATGGGGTTTGGTACCGTGAATAAAATGATTCTATTTTATGAAAATCCTTTCTGGGGTTCCGAATTTGCTGATGTTCATATGCTGTGGGATTCCTATGACGAAACACAAAACGAAACTTTAGATGAATTTGCTAGGGAAGATCACTGGTGTAGAAATCTTAACATAATTTCAAGTTATGGAAATAATTTTCTATTGTTGTGGTTGACTGAAGATGCATCGAAGAGCATAAGAAATATATCGACGACTGATATCAAGTCAACCGTGACAAATTTATTGAGAAAATTTCTCGACAAACCGGAACTATCCGGCCCTGATGACATAATCATGACAGAATGGGACATTGATGATAACTTTCTTGGATCGTACAGCTACCTCGCTATTGGACAGACAAAATATTACCAAAGAACATTAGCAGAGCCTTTGTACGTCAATGGAAATCCAAGGGTTATGTTTGCTGGAGAAGCAATGAGTATATCGAGATTCAGTACTGTTGATGGCGCCTTTTCAACTGGAAAGCACGAGGGAGAAAGAATAGTAAAACTTCTTGAAAATGCGCAATAAAAAGACCAACATGAATTTTGATGACAGACGGTATAGAGAATTACACCAGTGTCTTGAGAGGTAACCATCTCCTGTTATACATAATGATGTTCAGCGAGAGGAAGAGATGCTTCAGAGATGCTTAATCATGCTTCCAATTGAAAATTAATTAAACATGTGTGTAAATAAACTTATAAAATGCTTTATATAAATATATAAAAGCATTAAACAATTAGCCTCTTTAAACTTTTTGACTTCAAATTATTGCCTGCTTCAAATGATGCCGTAAGTGTGAAAGTGAGTTTAAATCGCGATACTTTTATTAAAGTCAAAAAAGCATTCATTGAGTGACGACTGTATTCTTCTCGTCCCCGGCCTTCAAACTATACGTCATTCGCCCTGTTAGAATCGGATATGTGATATCATGGTACCACAATTGCCACAAAATAATCACGTAAAATCCGAACTACAATCGACACATCGTAATTTTCAAATACTATAGAGTACCTCTTAACCCCGAAGGGTCAAGATAGAAGACGAGATAGAGACCAAAGTTGATATTCTTTATTATACTTCAGCAAAAAGAATAATTTCACGATACAATCTGCTTAATTGATAAAAAATGCACCAGCTTTTATAAATTTTCTGTGACCATCCAAGTTAGCCTTAAGACAGGATATTCTAATCGCTTTTCGTCGCACGTGATCACAACATAATCGTCGTGCACGTCGACGAGGCAATTAACCGGACAATCTAAGCTATAATTTCTTTCAATTTTCTTTAGAGAATTCTCGGAGTGCTAATCATAATTGTTTATGACTCTCACTGCGATACTGGCCGATTTGTCTTAAAGGGTTAAAGGTTCCGAATTAGAGTTATAATTCTGGGTGTAAAAAGATTAAAACTTGTTTTGGAGCTATCATGGCCGGTTTTAATTGCTCATAAGAAAACTTTTTTCTAATTTTGCTGATCATGCGTTGTACGCATGATGCTCGAACTTATTTAACCTGAGATATTGAATGCCAAATTCTCCTAGTGGGCATGATTTTTGACCTTGGTTCTTACAATACTCTTTGCGAGAGAGGTCGCGTTCAAATGTGCGGGCGAGGAGAACATCCCAAATAACTCGATAACTCGATCGAGTGATAATCCAAAAACCTTCAACCCGATTTGGAACTGTTATCTGCACGGATGTCGTGGTTCGCCCTATGATTAAGCTGTATTTTTCTCATTTTTTCTTTATTAAAATTCGCTCAGAACAAGGTCACAGGAGACAAATCATACTTGAAAATTCTGCAGAAGCCACTAATGTGCAATGAGCTACATGTAATGCAGGAATAGGAACTAAGGAACCTCCATCCCTGATAGATGTCTATTAACGCGAGTTTTAAAGTCTTTTAGATCAACATGATCAGGGAAGAAGTGAGGAGATAAGGAATTCAAAAGTTTAGAGATTGTTGGAAAAAAAAGCTTTTTGCATAATAAATCACGTAAGCGCTGCTCACGGCTCCTTCCACCAACCAGGTCTGTGCACAGGATAAATGAGAAATATGATAATCCAAAAAACTTCACTCGATTCGGAACTTGTATCTGCACGAGAGGTCGTGGTTCGCCTTATGATTAAGCTATATTTTTCTTATTTTTTCTCTATTAAAATTCGCTCACACCAAGATCACAGGAGACAAACCATACTTGCAAATAAAATTCTCCTGAAGCCACTAATGTGCAAAGAGCTACATGAATGCAGGAATAGGAACTAAAAAACTCCCATCTCTGATAGATATCTAATAAAGCAAGTTTTAAAGCCTTGTAGATCAACACGATCACGAAAGCAGCAAAAATGCAAGGAATTCCAAAGTTTAGAGAATCTTGGAAAAAAGCTTTTTGCACAAAAATGTTTGTGACATTGTAGAAGTGAATACGAGCGAATTGGTAGCCAATCTTGTTGACCGATTAACAATTCGTGTTAGGAGTACCAAAGCAGAAAGCTCCCTTGAACAAAGACCATAAAAATATCTGTAAAATAAACAGAGCGACATTGCGGCGGTGTGGCAAACATTGCAAACCGGAAGAAAATTTACGGCCAATCATATTGATCTCACGCAGTTGAATACGGTTGAGCATGCTGAGAACAGTGGCAGAGGTACCGCCGCAAATGTGACAGCAATACTCCAGGCATGGTCAAATCAGTGATTCGTACAAATGGAAAATGATTGCGGTTGTGAGATAATGGCAAGCTCAATATAGAGAACCGACTTACGTTGAGTCTTGTTCAGCCATACTAGTGACATATGTGAGTCCAACGAGAAAACTATTTGAAGATTAATCCCGAACAGTAGCGGGTAATGAAATTTAAGTTGCATTCGTATTAGTGTAACAATTACTTGATAAAACTTTGGTCCTCCCCGAGTTAAGAGTTACATGCCAAGTGTTCCCCCAATTAGACAATGTGGCCAAATCTCACTCAAGTGAATTTGCCAGAGCTAGACGTAGTTCCGGGAGAGACAAGAATATTAATAGTTGTATCATCAGCGTAAATTACCAAATCCCATTTTAGATTATCAGGCATTAATATATATCAAGAACAAAGTTGGGCCAAGAATCGATCCCCGGAGGACACCGGATGAAATTATATAAGTTCATGAACGTTGTTCGTCTGAGGCAACATTAATCTTGCGATTGGATAAGAAAGATTCGACATTTGAAAAAACTTGACCAGAAATCCTATACGATGGAATTTTCTGCAACAGACCTTGGTGCCCAACTTTGTGGAACGCTTTAAAAATGTCTAGAGCAACCGACTTTGCCTCCCCGTAACGACCAAGGGCACGAAATATTCGTTTGGTTTATTACTGTCAACAAGTCAGCAGTAGAGCGAGAACGACGAAAATCATTGTGACGGTACTGGATTTTTGGTATATTCCTTACTGTCTTGAGTTAATGTTACAGTGACACTTCTCTATATTGTTCTTAATTGAATTGAGCCATATAGCGGTTGAGGGTTCAGAGGTCACTGCTTGATATATTACCACGTTGCTGGTAAGCGACGTTCTCTTTCCGTCCCGCCGCCTTGGCGGTGGCAGGGTCGTCCGCTATCAGTTTCAGTCAATGTGTTAATGTTTATCTGTAGCCGTTGTTGCCGTTTCAATACATTTGCATCATCCTTGACGAACCTTATTGTGTGGTTTTTGCAGAACACAGGAGTCTTCTGAAAGCGTTTTATAGGTTGTGCAGTCTATCGGACTGTGCTGGCGAGCACACTGTTATTTCTTAAAACCGCCCCGCTGCAAAATTGGCGAGCACGCCAGGATGATGCTTAATGATGTAACAATCACAACTTCAAGGGAAAATGTAGCCGGTTCTTGGATTACAGTCTTGCAAATACTGGTGGACGGAAAGCAGCTTTGTATACAGACTTCGATGTTTTACCTTTTTTGTAGTACCAGAGAAACTGTTTTGATTGACGTTTATTATTCTTCTTGGCATGTGCGAATCTTTGCTGTTGGTATTGTCGGAAACGAAGTGAATTGATGATTTTTGGGGAGCTTTGGTGTCGAAAAATTGATGTGATCATGCGTGGCGAACTTGAGTTTTACAGGATGCGATTCATTCCTGCTGGTAGCCTGTTTTGCGAAAGACGTAGATCAACGATGGATCAAGCATGATTGTTATGGATATGCTTTTTGAGACGTCTGAGGTATATTCGGGAGGCGTAACTGTGTGCAGTAGATGAACTTTGGCCTGTTTTGAACATTGCGACTGTGTGGCGCAATTCGCTGTTCGAGGTACGGTATGACAGTTATAGGAGCGGAAAAAAGGGAAGTGCTGTGGACGAAGCACTGTGTTGAGTACGCGTGTAAAAATTGCCTATACTGGGGTTTAAAGAGCGACAAGTTTACAGAGCTTGATTACATATATGCGACGTTTTATATTCTGGGAACTGAGCGAAATGAGAGCAATATTTTAAATAGATATAAGAGTGGGAGCTGTATATTTTTTGTGAATGCTGATGTGTCATCAAATGCTGGTTTCACTTGTATTTTTGTGTATATGCTTTTTACGTATTTTGTTTCTTATTTGTTAACTTTCATATCTTGTCGAAATAGGGTAATTTGAATTTTTGGAGAGTAAATTTTATAGAAATTTCCTCTAAGAAAAACGAGGGCATTGTGACGGTACTGGAGTTTTGGTATATTCCTTACTGTCTTGAGTTAATGTTACAGTGACACTTCTCTATATTATTCTTAATTGAATTGAGCCATATAGCGGTTGAGGGTTCAGAGGTCACTGCTTGATATATTACCACGTTGCTGGTAAGCGACGTTCTCTTTCCGTCCCGCCGCCTTGGCGGTGGCAGGGTCGTCCGCTATCAGTTTCAGTCAATGTGTTAATGTTTATCTGTAGCCGTTGTTGCCGTTTCAATACATTTGCATCATCCTTGACGAACCTTATTGTGTGGTTTTTGCAGCACACAGGAGTCTTCTGAAAGCGTTTTATAGGTTGTGCAGTCTATCGGACTGTGCTGGCGAGCACACTGTTATTTCTTAAAACCGCCCCGCTGCACCATACTGCTTGTCAGTGAGGAGATAAAGCAACTCCAGGTGTCCAGAAATTTTATTAACAATAGTTGCTTCAAAAATTTGACTGATAATTGGTAAGAGGCTAGTTGGACGATATTTATTGGGCTCAGTTCGAACGCCACAAGTTTCGAATGCCTGCACAATCGTTGCACATTTCCATGTATCAAGTAAGGTGCATTCTTTGAGACTTTTATAAAACAGTTTGGCCAAAATAGCGGACAACTCAGGTGAAAGAATATTCAGAATCAAAGATGTTCGAATCGAGTTTGGCAATCATTTTGGAGACAAGTAGCGGAGTTACTGACATGTTTTTCAATGTAACGTGCGTTTGATTTGGCAAATTAGGTGAAGAGGTACCAGTAACTAAACCAAGGCTATAGTTATTAGATAACATTCTGGCAAACCACTCCGCTTTGTCTCTAGAAGAACACAAAATTTCAGGGCCATTTAATAGAGGAGGGATACTAGATTTACCCCTGTTGATCTCTTAATTTTTTTCCCCCAAAAATCCGTGGGTTTCCGTGTATGGTGTTTTGGCAATTCTGAAAATTCTCTTACAATTATTCCGAACCTTTTTGTAAAGTCGTCTATTATCGCAGTTGGAATGTCGCCGATAGCAGTGGAAACGATGATTTCTCGCTGCTATTGCCTCCAAGCAATCCGGTGAAAACCTAGAGGTAGAGTGGGTCTTCACCTGGAATCTCCGATGAGGAATGAATTCGTCATCCAAGGCGTATCCACTCTGCAATTTACACATCATCAGCAGGCAAATACAAAACATCACTCTACGGTATACCGCGAAGGAAGTCATGAAAAAGTCCATGTCACCGCCCTTGTAATTATAAAAAGTGCGGTGAAAAGGAGACTCTTTACTCATAGGAATCGGAGTTTTTAAACTCAGTGGAGTTTTTAAACTCAAAATGACGTTGAGTACCATGTACTCATGACACAAAACAAAGATCCAATCGGGGAGGAGCGTGATCCGGGTTGTCGGGGATCCTAGTCATAAATTACAACATCTGTGTCAGTAACTCAGTAATGGCGAAATTGTGAGCTTTAATTCTGGCCAAGTCAGTTGCAACTGAATTTAACAAAGTACTGTGAAGGGCATTAAAATCTATCAGTACCCAGAATTTGGCAGATGGACAGGACATCAGAATCTTGTCCGACTACGAAGAGACGTGGTTCAGGACAGAACAATCTTGGTTTGGGGGGATCGGTATAAGAAGAATTGGAATGACGTCGATGTCAGAAGCAACATTCGCAAGCAGAGATACGAGGGTAATGTAGACTCGAAGGCAAATGAACGAGCTACAGGCAGATTGCTTAGAACGTCGACAGCAAATCCGTGAATATATGCTTTGAATAATCTTTGTGTATGAGCGGCAAATAACACTTAACCCCGAAATCAGGAGATAAGATTCGAGGATTGAGGTTGGTCTCGCAGAGTGCAAAGACGTCAGCACTAATCTTCGCAAGGAATGATTCCACAGAAAAAAGTTTCCCCTCAATCCACGAACGTTACAAAAACAAATTGAAAATTGTTGACCCTGAGATTTTTAGTACCTCTTAACTGTTACAGGGTGCACGGAACTGGCTTCATTTGGACGCGTCATAATATGTGAAAAACAGCAACTGCACTTTAAGCAGGAGTTATTCCAAAGGAACTGGACTGTCATCGTTGAATGAGGTGAGGGGTTATCTTCTGTCTGTAGAACTACCTGATAAGGGTGGCCTTGCCAGGAAAAAATATCTCTAACCAGTATAGCGCTACAGATTACAAAGGTAATACGCCCATCTGCCCATTCGTCAGGGTCTATAATGCAAGCTAGGCTTTCAGCTACAAGGATATGGTATTCTAACGGAATGCCAAGCTACTCGCCGTTGCGTATCTGTTACAGATCTGTGGCTAAAGATTGATACTATGCCCTTTGCCTGAATGTAAGTTCGACTGATATTCCAATTCAAAATGTTCTTTCAAATGTTATGTCAGCCAGAGTAATCCAACCTTTCTATGATCAATGTTACATAAAATATCCACTTTGTAATCTATGCCTCTGTGTCTGTGAACTAATATGACTTCATGTGGACGTTCGGTCTAAGCAAGTTCGGAAAAAGCGCGCAAAAAAGGACAATGAGGACCACACATGCGCCAATGGAATACTACTGAATATAGTGCCGAACCAACTATCAGTAATTGCGTGCTAAACCGAAAACATCACATCCTGAACCAAAGACCATGGTAAAGTGTAGTAGAGAGCTTAAAAATGTTTTCATGTTCAGTGCATCGGTGCAGCTTAAACAAGGGGAATGGGTAGACGGGAATCAATCATATAACATGTGCGAATTTATCAAAAGATTTCCCGCAAATGGACACACAGCTCCCATCAAGTATCCCAATCAGAAAAAATATCAAAACATATTTTGGTTAAGTATGGGCCGCTGATGGATCGCGTCGACGAGACGCGATTTATCTGCGGCAATGTACTTGACAATATAAAATTTCTGATTGAAATATGATCGTTATGTGCATAGTGTTTTTATTTAAAGATGTAAACTTTCTCGGACATTGCTAACGTTAGGGTCTTTTATTGTTTTCGTGCATAATTTCGAAGATACTGAAATGGCCATAGCCCTAAAGAAAAAGAAGTATGAAAAACATAAAATGGAACACTTTGCTTAACGTAGGAAACTCTATTTATTAAAAAAAATACGATGGTTGAGAAACAATAATACAATTTGGCAACTATTTCATACCTGGATTGCGTACAAAAGGCTGCGAAAGATTGCAACACTCGAATATAAAAAGTTATTTATCATGAATAGATTCATTATAAGATATTTGTGTGTGAGGTGTCGCGACACATTAATACGATTGTGGATGTGTTAAGACCACCTTTAAACGTTTTAATAACCTCAACCTCGAAACATATTCCATTAAGTTATGTCTGTTACTCTTAAGAGCTTTCACGATACTTGATCATGATTATGCACGTTGTCCTATGTAATATTACCTGAAGCGAAAAAATCTAGCGCATTGTGATTGAAATTTGAATTTTTGGTTGTTATTTTTGTTACTTCAGAAGTTGATGCAGAGTTTAGTCTCGAACAAAAAAAGGTTTTTCTTTAATGTCGATTTGGCCGTGAAACTCTGTCGATTTGGCCGTGAAACTCTGTCGAGTTTTGCATTCTTCGACCCGAATACAAATGCGGTTATATTTTTTGTCTTGTTGATCGTTTCAATATTGTATTTGAAAACAGTAGCATTACGGTTTGAAAAACGCGGTCGACATGTAAGCCATGAGCTTCAAGAAGTATGGAGATCATATCTTTTATATGACTTCTTCCAAATTTGCTCAAAGCAATTGAAATTTTTTTAATGTATCCATGCTCCAGTATTTTTATTAACTTATTTAACACAAAAACTTGGTGATTTCAGACGTGTACATAGTATCATGTCGCCTAGGTCGCGCGAAAGAGGGATAGAAGACTCCAAAATTTGATGTCATATTGAGTGTTCCAGGCGGGAAGTTTCTGCATAAAATCTCGAATCCTCGTCAAGGAAGCATCGTAATATTGGCGCCGGGGGCGTAATGATTCTCACGAACGAGATTTCAGGGCATGAATCAGAATAAATATAGGAGATAACAAAAAAAATACAATACGGAATATTTAGAATTTTTTCTTCTGAAGAAAGTGACAGAGAAATGAAAAATTTCTATTACACATAACATTTGGAAATATTATGCTATTTTATACACGTTTATTTTATCTAATTCAAGTTTACTCGCGAGAAAAGCCAAACACTGCTCTCCAGAGGCATAAGTGGGCAAGGGTAACGGTTTCATTCACAGTTCATTATACGCTACATGTTGGAAGCACCAATGCCACGATATCACTGTGCAGCCTATTTGTGAATCATGCTTGGCGGTATGTGTGCTTGTCTCCCTCACATGCGAATTGTCGCCTTTTTGCGGGATACTTTATTTAACATAGGTTCTCTGGATACCTTATATTATTCATCCTATATGCGCGACGGTCACTGGCGTATTCAGGTGAAGGAGATATTGTCATGTGCCCCCCTCGCCGAACGAAAAACAGCGCGGAATGTGAAAATATAATATTCGAAAAAAAGTTCGCGCCTTCGACGTGCAGTGACTATCTTCAATATTTTGACCTTTTTAGGGCGTGAAATACCAAATAGTTTTTTTTTTGCGTTTCCTACGCAAATTTTGGGAATGTGAAACATTAATGTGCGGTAAAAATGCTAATCGTTTGAACAAACTTTTTTTCTCGTGATGTCCGTTATGTCGTCATGATTTGCTCACCAAAATATTTCAATTTTTGGCCCCCAGCCGTTTTTCAAGGATCAATTTCAATCATCTCCCGTATGCTGATTTGCATTATGTTAAAATCCACTTATTAGCGACATTATGATGTATTTGATTCTGTTCCAAATAACGTCCGGATATTCATAATTGTGGATATTTGTGTTTTTGATTTTTTTTTCTGTTTTCACCAATGAATAATGTGCTTTTTCGGACGTCAAAAGCCCTAAGGCTCCGTCTGTTTTCTAGGCAATTTTTATTCATTCAGCTACCGTATGTGTTGTTTTAAAAAACGTTTGTATTTAGAGTCGCAAAACCAACTGTATGGTATGGTATTGTATAAATACAACTACCCTTTGTCCCTTACCACAGACCTTTACGAAATGCTGTTTTGTTGACGTTAAAACATACTTCAATAAGAAATGTTAGTCGCTATTGAGAACGAACATTTATCCAATGTAATCATTGTGCAACGTTCAGTCATAAAAGAATACAAAAGATAAGAAAACAGTTATTAGTGCGTTACCATCAAGCCGGCTTGTCTAAGGCTGTCGAACTCCGATTTTCTGTACCCGATTACAAAAATTAGTATAATATTACATTTTTGGGTTGCTTATCTCATTGAAATTTGAGTATTGAGATCAAAACACTTGTTGGACAGTTTAAGCCTGCCAAAAAAAAATGAGATTCAAATCAGAAGTCTGATCGTACTCCTTTTCTGTCGTGTATTTTTAAATAGCCCTTTCATAACTTTACCGAGGGCACAAACATTATGGTGAAATCGAAAAAATAAACTCTAGGCGCCTTCGGCCCGAATTTCCTCTTCCCCGGCAATTTATGACCAAAATCAGATTGTTATAGTATGTATATGAGGAAAAAATAGAAAACTCCCTATGTCGGAGTTATTCCGCCGATGCAGTGTTTAATTTCAAGATTTCCACTAAAGTAATAATGAAGGTAAGCGGTGGATTTAAAAATAAAACAAAAATACAAATCTGCATTCGTCCGAATATTATGCTGGTTTAATGAAATGCCGTATCAGATGCAATCTATTGAGGTCTCACCTTGACCTACGCCGGTTATCAATACCAACACTAAGTATCGCCACGTAAAAATTGCATATAAATTTTGATCTGACCTGGGGCCAATAGTACGAAGAACTCAGATTTTGTTTATCGTTGGTTGAGGCAATTTGGACATAGAAAAAAATACGGTTTTCGATAAAAAGGCCAAGATATGCAGAAATGAATAAGTCACCTGTATAGCTAGTCAAGATGAGCCCGCAAACAAAAGTAGGTGGAGTTTTTATACTTTTTATTTTGATTTGTTTTGCACAATGCGGTGTACGAAGAAAGAAAGTTGTCATCATAGGTGCAGGCATCAGTGGTTTATCAGCTGCCCGGGCAATAAGCCAAAGTGGTTTAGCTGATGTTCGGCTTGTGGAAGCTAGCGATCGATTTGGAGGTCGGGTAATGACAGCCAAGCACAAGGGCCGCATATATGAGCGAGGCGCCCAGTGGATGCACGGAACTGAAGAAAACCCGGTTTTTGAGGTCTGTCTATATTTCATAATATTGCTAAACAATTCAATCGAAATGCCTAAACAGATTGGTTTCTACATAGTTGCATTTTTTGTATTAAATTCAAACGTGTTTTCAAAATATGTTTCACTGAGGTGCCGCGTAGTTATAGGACAAAAGATAATTGCCTGTTGAACAATCAAAAACTAAATAGGTGAATTACTTATTTTTTGTTCAATATGCCAGAAGTTTTACAATTTACGACAGATTGCCTTCCGGAAAATATCTAATTTTTCATTCCATTTCTGTTCAATACAAGAAATTCATTTAATCATCATTCAATGGATTTATGCCTGCGATACCTTGTAAAATGCAACAATTTTTGATCATATAAACTTATGAAATAATAATTTCAATACTCTTCAAATGGGAAAATGGCTTTTTTATTGTATATATTATAGAAATCAACTAAAATATTATATCAAACTTGGCACGGAAAACTGATAAAAGAAAATTAAGGAAGCGAAACTGTTCGCTGATCTCTGATAGATTGTAAAAATATAGATGTATTTTTACGATGGTGTAGATAGACAGCTCGAGGGATCGAGCACACATTTATCCAGTAAATAAAAATGTACCAAGTAATAATATGCACGGCGAAGCCTGTAAAAACGGATAAAAAACTTACCTAAATCAATCGCGTTCGCTAAAAATTATTGAAAGAGATAGCATTTGTTGGAGAAAAATGTGTTGTTAAAATGTTGTTAAAGACACGGCCAAGCATGATTCACGGGATTGAGGAATTTAGATAAGCGGATTTGTCTGTCGCACCTTTTTGCCTACCGGTAATATCGGGATTTTTTCTCGATCGCCATTTTGTGCATGGCCGCGGATATGCTATTCTGCCTGATTACTGAATTTTCATGATAAATAAAAGCAAAATGTGGATATGAAGTTTCATTGCACACACCCGAAACAGTTTGTTTTTCAACAACAACTTTGTTAAAATTATTGGACGTAACTTTATTGTTTGGCCCTTTACCTTTATGGATGATTTCTCCACGTCATTTCCACAAAAAAATACGTTTTCACGCACGGGCCCAAAATCGGTCAACGGAAATATTATTCTTTGAAAAGCCCAGGTTTGAGGCGATCAAACCTAATCGGAGCTTTGCGGCATTCCCGGAGGCGTTTCATGGCAGCACGTTGAAATTTTTCAAGGTGGTTGTTGCAAGGCAAGAATGGAAACCAGTTCCCATATTTCTTGTAGAATGTCCCTCAGGTTCGGCCGAATATATGAGTCCAGATAAATGGGTCATAAATCATATCTTCCCAGCAATTGTAACCCTGTCCGTTTATAGATGACCGCTGTTGCATGGCCTTAGGCAGGGTGATCCACTCTAAAAAGTGGCTATAAAAAAAAACGAAAATTCAAAACTTAGTGTTTTGTGGGTAGGTTACGTTCTGTCATTGGTTATAGTTGTTGCAAGCTCTAAGCATTTTCATTGCTATAATTGCCTGCATATATGATCCTTCTCAAGCAAGCGTAAAGTCTGGTTTCTTTATCATCTGGTAGTATCGGATACTTTCTCCTTGCAACTGATATGTCACGTTGCCTGTCGTTAATTCTCATATGTCAATTCTCCCCCTAATCAAGCTTGGTCGTGTCGTAAACAACAAGGCATTTTTCACCAATCAATTTTCATCTCCCTTATTATTTTTTGGACTGAGGGGTAACTTACTGCATTTCGGGCAGTTCTTTTTCCATTTTACGAATTTGTCCATTTTATTACTTTATACAATTTATCCACTGGATAAAAGTGTACCTCATGCAACGAGATCTGACGCAAAAGTAAATTTTTAACATATCCGAGTTCATGCTATCGTATAAGCAATTTTTTGAAATACTCGTGCATGATAAAAAAAAATTATTACAATTCCATTTGTTTCATAGAATATAAGTTATCATCAATATCTATATGAATATAGATACAAAAAATTGGCTGTGGACTGAAAGCGGCACCTGGAAGGAACCGTTAATGTCAGGTTCTTGCATATCCTGTTCCATCATTTGTTGTTACTAATTAGCTTGCTGTACACCGAGAAATGGCACAATTCACATTTCCTTTTGCAATCAACTAATTTGGCCCAAATGCCTCCGAGACTTCAATACCCACTTTTGAGCGAATTTTAAAGAAAAAATAACAATGCAATAGGATTTAATACGAACAATGTTTTTAGTTCAAATGAATATCTCCAGACTACAGCATTCAAAATTAGCTTTATAAATTTGTTCAATTTCGTACAACCTTCTAGTAAAAAGGTTCCCATCAGTTCAAGATGTAAGCAGGTTAAACCTTGTTCGGTAACAGGTTGCGGGGAATTGCCGTCCAACCGTCGAGCCCATCGGCCAATCGAAATCGAGATGCCGCCATGTTATTCCGGAAAAAAACTAAAATTCCACCTCAACTGTACTGTGACCAACAAATATCGTATTTAAGAGTTTAGCAAACTTAGAAAATAGTTCCCCTCAGTTACTCAAAATAGTTAGAAGTTTCCGTTTATTAGGCTATTTATAAGATTTATTTTTGAATTCAGACTGTGGTATGTGAATCTGATAGTTAATATAGCCAATTTTCAATATCTCCATTGGTAAATAAAACTCATATTTTGCAGTATCTGAAGGACAGTGTGGATTATAAAATAGAAGAATGGATCAGGTATACTCCACCAAAAAACTCAAAACTTGAATACTACAGCGGAAGAGAGGTGACCCCAGATATTAAAGACCTATTCCGGGAATCCGCAAGTACGTTTATTACTGACGGTAAATACTCTGTTTTACATAGACCATTGGAGTGACTAGTCGAAAGGTACCATCCTTGTTCTCGAGTGAGATATCAGATAATGCGACTAGGGAGGTAACCTGGAATCCTAATTGAAAGTAATTTCCGTTTTAATAATATTTCATATATATTTTTATTCTTAAATTGATTCATTATGCAAATGAAACCATGAGAAATTTCATCTTGACAAATTTGTCATAAATCTTGCTGCAAAATTATCAAAATATGTTTATACCTAAACTGTATGGGCAAATCTAGCTGCGGCTATCTCGTATCCTTACCATCATTTTTATTTTCGCGTCCAGCATGATGCAAATACAGCCCGCATATTGTTATAGCCTGTTCTAGAGGTGGATCGCCCTGACCAAGGCCAATCATTATGATCTTTTCGGCTCGGCTTAGTTTACCCAAGTTGAGGTACGACCTGGGTTGAGTGGTGGGTATGAATTAACAAGCCGGACCTGCCGGGACTCGAACTCGAAATTCTCAACCCGCAATACCAACATGATAGCCAGAAGGCCATCGCGCCCACGTAGCGATCTACCTATGTCGCTTCAAATTTCCCATCTCTGATTATATGGACTTAGGTCCACCAACTTGCCCACGCACAGGGAGATTGAGATAAATGTTGAGCCTAAACCTTCACTCCCGACACGAAATATACATATTATGGAACCATTACCGTGTCTGTAGGATACCATTTTTATCCTGCGGGAGAGGAAAGCCTGGAATACAGTTTAGCCATGTGGCGAACCAAGACCTCTCGTGCAAATACCAGTTTCTAATCGGGGTGAAGGTTCTGTTGGCCTATCATATTTCTCTTTCTCCTGTGAATGGAAGTGGTTGATCAAAATATTTCTAGTTCCTATAGACGCAAATCCAACTAGACGTCGTGCTGGCAGATGGATCGCGCTATGGTTTTCAATCTGTAACCTGAATCCTTCCTTGAATTCAGGTTTGACCACCACGTCAAAGCTTGCTGCAAACTCAAGGTAGCACTTGTGGCACTTCTAGCCTATTTATTTGCTATAACAGCAAATTAAACTTTTTATTGCATATAAATTTTCAAATCATATATCGAATATTTATGATATATTCCACAAAATGAATTCAAAGGTGATTGGATTGTTAGGTTTACTAGAAAATTTCAAAAAACTAATAAACTGTTAATTTGGACCTTGGTGTTCACGCCTTTACAAAAGGGTTAGCACTTGACTGTCTGTTGAATTTATTTAACCATTCCATAATAATTTGGATTATTAAATATATCTTTCTGAAACGAGATTTGGAATAATTTGCAAGTTTAGATTGTCTCATAATTACCCAAAAGTCAAACCGTGCAATGAAAACAATTAATTGATGAATTGGTGGAATATCAAGAGGAAAGATTTTTTCAGCGATTTGGTTTCAGTAACCCTGGACATACCTTTCATATATATATTTTATACTTTAATCAAAGGCTATACAGGACGTAAACTATGTATATTATAACTGTGTGTTTTTCTGTCGCAAAAATGTGCATAGTACAAACATTAATTTGCTACCTCTAGAATCTGATAGTTTATTCCCTACAGAAATATTGGAAGTGATCACACTTCAAGCCTAAAGAAAGACGAAAACGGCGTGGAACACCAATACACCCAGATGCACTCCAATGGATGACGCGCCCTAGTACGCAGAGGCCCTTTTATAATTCTAAAATTTTGAAACGAGAAATATCTTCAACGCGAAGCCACACATCATTCACTCGAGATCCCAGAACTGGCTCGTTGATTTAAAGTGCTCACTCTGTGATACCATTTCGACTGTTTTCGCAGGATTTTCGGTAACTGTATGTTTCCGGGCAAACGAGCGTTACGCGGACTGTTCTGTGACAGACCCCCTGTTGCCTGCACGAAACGTCGTGATCTGCCACATATTAAACATTCGGTATTGTCTTGCTATACGTGTTATTTTAAAACACCCCTTTACTGCGCCTTTGTATTAATTATTCACAGCAATGTAATTAATTACATAACTTTTATCGTAATATCAAAAGGGCATTTCGACTCTAAAACTAATTGGTTGGCCGTCATTGCTGTCACCAGTAGACATAACATACTGGATACCTGAGGGCGGCAGTCTGCAATAGCGTGATTGTTAACAATATAATGCTGTACATTGTCAGAAAAAATAATAAAATATTTGAAATCGATATTTTCCCATAGATTTCACCTACGACATTGAAAAAGAAATTGAACGACTTATTGAAGTTGAAAACATAACCAAAGAAGAAACTGCTAACATGCGACTGGGTGATGTTGCCAGGAAGGTGTGGGACGAATTATACGGTTACTACAATTCAGATCGTGGTCTCAGCAAAAGCGTCACAGATCCTATTTTTGCAACGAAATTAGTATTACTCGACAAAGAAGACGGTGGAAATCCAGACATTGTTAATATTCTTGCCTGGTATCAATTCGAGGAATATGGAGATCATGATGCGCAAGTTCTAAATGGCTACAATAGATTGGCGAATAAACTGAGAAAAAGTTTTGGTGACAATGTTCTTAAGTTGAACAGAAAAGTGATCAGTATCGAATGGTTTAAAGAAAAGGAAGACCAGGTGGTGGTAAGATATCAGACCAGAAGTGGTAGGAAGGGTAAAATACTTGCTGATTATGTTCTCGTGACAGTTTCTTTGGGTGTATTGAAGAAATATCACAACACACTATTTGTGCCTAACTTACCCGCTGCGAAACAAGATGCAATCGAGAAAATGGGATTTGGTACAATAAATAGAATTGTTTTATTTTTCGAAAATCCTTTTTGGGGTCCCGATTTTGCTGATGTTTATATGCTGTGGGATTCGTATGACACAAATCAAAATAAGACTTCCGAAGATGAATTTGCCAGAGAAGATCATTGGTGTAGAAACCTTGACACGATTTCAACTTATAGAAAGAATTTTCTCGTGTTGTGGTTGACTAAAGATGCGACGATGGCCATTCGAAATATCTCAAAGTCCGATATCAAATCAACCGTAACAAATTTACTCAGAAGATTCTTGAATCTGCCTGATTTATCCGGTCCTGATGACATCATTATCACAGAATGGGACCTTGACGATCACTATTTGGGATCATACAGTTATCCTGCTGTTGGACAAACAGAAGATCAACAAAAAATATTAGCGGAGCCCTTGTACGTTAATGGAAATCCCAGGGTTATGTTTGCTGGAGAAGCGGTGAGTACTTCAAGATACGGTACTGTTGATGGAGCTTTTGCAACTGGAAAAAGGGAGGGCGAAAGAATAATGAAACTACTCGAAGATGTACAATAACAGTTTAGCATAAATTTCACCGGTAAAAAGGCAGGCTGTAGTATTGCCTTCAAAATATATTGTTTTAGGTAATATTATACATAGGGCTGGGTAATTGAATTTGGTAATTCAAATCGCTTCGAAGCACAAGGCAGAGCAAGCTTGAAAAAATTGGAAAAAATATAAATGACAGTTATGTCGACCTCAAAATATCTTTTATATATCAATATGATGGCGTCATTATGATTCTGTTTCTTTTATAATAAGATAAATATTGAGTTGCCAGTGACTATTGGCTCATTTCATTTGATTGAATAAAAATTCGAATATTCAGTTTGTGTTGTTTTCGACAGTTCGAACACTCACCTTGCTTCGAGTGCCAAATACACATTTGTAAATTATCCAGGGGTCGCAATACCACGGGCGCAAGTTTGGGTATGATGCGCGCTCTAGGCATATTTATTGGACAATGCATAATTACTGCGGAATTGAAATGACAACGTTTTCAAAGGGCATTACAAATAACATTGCATAATAAATTTCAACTTTTTTATACCCAAAATATACCCGAAATTTTTTGAAAAATTAAATAAAGATTCGCGGGTCGAACAAAATGTTCACATGCGCGTGTTTTTGATCCCTGATCTCTACCGAGAGAGAGTACATAAAAAAATGAAAAATAGCATACATTTCGTATTAAATAGGAGTAATATACAATGAGCGTCTTTGAACTTTACGGTGGTCACGTGATAGCAATAAAAATTCCTGTAGATGCGTTAAAATCGTCACGCATGCAATCATGCTTTTATTCGAAGACAAAGCATAAAATTTGTTGGCCTGATAGGTTTTTTTATGCTGATCATTTCAACAATATAAGTACTCGATGATACAAGAATTCGAGCTATTCAATGATATCATCTTCACTATCATCACATGCCAAACTTATCGTAGCCGCATGTTTTGTTACAATCACTTAGTTACTTCTGTGACTAAAGGTGGTGGAATTTAGAATGAGGAAATAATTTCATTTTTATCCTACGGGAGACAAAAGCCAAGAGTAGAGCTTCACCATTTGTTTTCAACACGATCACGTTTTCTCTTGCGGATACCAGTACCGGGTCATAGACATAGTTTATTTCGACACCTCTGTTGACGCAAAATGCAATACAAATTAAGATATCACAATGCGGAGTTATCAGGAAAGCAAAGAAAACTTAAAAGTTTAAAAACATGCCCGAGAATAAGTTTTGAAAAAACATTCAAAAAGAGTAGCACGTGTTTGCTTACTTCAGGTTCTTGCCTATCCGGTTACTGATTATTCCCGTGCAGGAACATGACACAATTTTCCCGCGTAGATTGCCTACAAAGGTCTGCAGTAAATTACACTAATTATTGAAGGAGCGAACTTTTGAGCTTTTTACGAAATGCTATGATAATCTTATCAAAACAAACTTCATTATGTTTTCCAATATTGAGCAATATTGTTTTTGACACTTTTTGAGGTTACTATCTACTACTTACCAATTGAAAAGCCTTTTTGATGTCAGAGCATTCGTAAAATATGTTCCCAAATCAATCAAACAGCGCTTCCTAGGTAGGTGCTTCAGGACATCTGGAACTGGAGATTCATGAAAACTGGATTGCCCAGTATGCGAACAATAAATATAAACGTCAACTTGTCAATTCGGTCGATACGCAAAATAGCTTATCGCTTTAGGAGGCAACCTAATCTTGAACCGAAAACAAGTTACTAAGGAAATTTCAAAACGTTATAGGAGGTGTAAACTTTATCCCTTTCATCACAGCGACACAGGTCGAACATGAGGATGTCGTAATGTCCCCCCCCCCACCCCCTTGGAAATCTGTGCTTAACTGAACGCAGGGGGAAGAAGATAAGTTTGCGAAGTTTTCGAGTGCTTTGTGGTGGGGTCCAGGGTCAGGGGGCTTTCTTTGTAGGCCATAACCTCAAAGTATTCGTTGGGCGATTGTGAATGTAAATTATTATTTAGCTCGATCGCGATTATACTAAAGACAGAAATCTAATAGATGTATGTCACTTTGTCGTGCTTCCACGTTAGTATATTACTTTTTCTTAATCGATACCAGGTAATCAACAGCCTATTTAAGATATCTGACCGCCAGCAGTTAAGTATCGTCCTGTTTCTTTGGGATTTTTATATTGAAATACATCGCACAGGCCAAAACATTTACCGAGCATATTTTAATTGATTCTATTATGATGTTTGTTCCCTTCACTTGGATTGCTCTTTTGTCTGCTGAATATATATATATATATATTTATATTCAAACGCTTCTCGTGGTTATATTTAAAGATATTTCTGACCCGAGGCCATATGGTGCTTATTATTACAGCCTGGACGAATCGGTGAATTGTCTGCATATCCAGAGATGTAATGGACGCGCAAGCAAAAATCACTAAAATCTCAATTCTTTTCATTTTGCTGTGTTTTGCAAAAAGTGGTATCGCAAAAAAGAAAGTTGTCATTGTAGGTGCGGGTGTCAGTGGATTGTCAGCGGCACGGGTGATAAGTCGTAGTGGTCTCGCTAAAGTCAGAATTGTAGAAGCCAGCAATCGGTATGGAGGTCGGATCAGTACAGACAGGCACAAGGGTCACATGTTTGAGCGTGGTGCCCAGTGGATACACGGAACTGAAGGAAATCCTGTTTTTGAGGTTCGGTCACGTTTTAGTACATAGAAAAATTTAAAAATAAACAGCTAAAATCTGCAATTTTGCAGTTCGCTCATTGCTTGATCAAAGATTTCCTGACCAAATTAGTTATTGATAAACAATATACGCTTCGGCGGAGCAATTCGCCTGTGGCTTACGAGTGATTAAATATATTTATGTTTGTTGGTAAATATGAAATTTCATTGGAAGATATTACTTTTTGTGTTTTGCATATTAGCATGTCGTTGTATTTGCATTATAATTTTTATTCAATTTTTTAATCCACTTTATACGAGGCCGGTCGCAACAACCTTAACAACCTTAAGATATCAACCAACGGCCGCTTATATGTTAAAGAGATATCACAAAGTTCAGTACCAGCAACAGCATAAGCGAAATCACTCTTAATTGTCTTCCCTGAGCATTGATAAAACCACGTACCATCACTTAGAAAAACAAGTTATCCGAAGCATGCATATTTACATTGATGTAATGATTAGACATCAGGTGAAGGATTTACTTCTGCCAAGCCCGCACATTAAAAGGTTTTGTGTAAGTATCAGCCATGTCGTGTATCGGTGGCATAGATATCAGTATCAATTCCAGTGAAAATGACAGACCGTGAATATCCCCATTTTCAATACAATAATAGACATTATTATTTCACAGTTTTTGGCTGAAAACACAAGGCTCAAAATCGAGAACTGGGGAAGATATGCTCCTCCGGAAGGCACCAAATTTCAATACTACAGCGGCAGAGAGGTTACACCAGATATCAAAGACTTATTCTGGAATTCGTCGAGTTAGTATATTTTATATAGCTTCAGAATAAAAATGTGGTCGCATGGGACAACCACTTGCGTATTTACAGTATATGAGTGCACACTGTAACAAGAGTACAGTAAATTTACTGGTCTTTTGCAGTAATTGCATATTTCCAAATTCAAAATAACTTCATTTTAATGATATTTATGCCAATTATATGCCGTTGCTGGACCGCACCTTCGCGGTGCGTTCCATCAATACCTTATCTTTGGCCGAAAAAGTTGATTTGAATTTTTTTTTCAATACCGCCAAGTGAAATTACTGACAAAGACCAGTGATTTTATTGTATTTTTGTTACAGAGTATGTAATTGGAAATGAGAATATATTATCTGCGATTACAAATTCTGTTAAAAATTTTGAACTCCTATTCTTAGTTTTATCGTTACCATGGCAAGTACCTTACTTCACGGAATGTAAATTTACATGAGTTCAATCAGTATACTATATTTTTTTTAGGTTTTTCGAATTATTTGCTATGGCATGTCCATGAACCTATCAGGGGAAGGGACCTATCAGGAACCTATCACCTATCTACCCAACAACCCTTAGGCACGGACCTTTGTAGTGACTGTGTATATAGGTTCTATGTTACAGCTACCCGCGAAGTGCCTTGCCGAAGGGTACGCTCGGTGGTGAAACGATTAAGAAAACTAATGAACCCATATGTTGTATACCATTCCGCGTGGTACCCCATGCAGACGAATTTAAAGAGTCTGGGATACACGCAATATTTCGATATTTGACACACATCACTTCACACGCCAGAAGTCTGAGTAATAAATAAATATATATACAGAAAAAAACATTTTTATCACATAACAGGCGAAATCAAGTTGAAATTAGTCTCATAGGCGCGTATAAGTTTCAAGGAGAGAGATTTCAAGGTCTGAAACTGTTTTTAACATCGTAAATAATTTCTATGTGCTGACTGTGCACAAAAATTCCTAGATTTCCCACGTTCAAAAGAACTCAAGGTTTATCTTTAAGACAATTCTAATTTTGTGATGCAATGCAACTAAAAAGAAACCACGTTTACAACGTAGCATTTTAGAATACCATCACTAAATTAAAGTTCAATAATGTTGGGAAAAAAGATCAGTAATCTATGATTTTATGATAAATAAGAAATTGGCAGATGATAACACCAAAGAACAGTGGTAAATACTTCCCAACCATACAACCATGTCCTCGTCGAAATCAAATATCGCCTCGGCGGCGTTTCATTGTTACTGAGCTAATATATTTGTCAGACGAAACATGTGGTAAGAAGATCCTTAATAAATGGAAAATGTCTTGCAACGATGCCGCCGCATCTATGAGCAACAATACGCAAAAAATATGTTTAGGCAGATCTTTACTAAATGTGTTACTGTATTTAATTTTTTTTATAGAATTACTGGAATATATGGATTACGCTATTCAACGATTAATCGAAGTTGAAAACAAAACCGAAGAAGAGGTTGCCAACATATCTCTGGGTAAAATTGCAAGAAGCATTTGGAAAAAAAAGTTCGGTTCTTACTCTAGTCATGGTATCGCCAAAATTGCGACTGATCCTGTTCTTGCAGACCAATTTGTATTATTGAATGTAATTGTCGGAGCAAACCCAGATATTGTTAATAGTCTTTCCTGGTACCAATACACAGAATTCGGAGATAACGATGTGCAACTTGTTCATGGATATCGTTCTTTAACAACAAAGTTGAGAAGAAGTATTCCAAAAAATGCTCTCAAGTTTAACAGAAAGGTGGAAAGTATAGAATGGTTCAAGGAAAATGGGAAACGTATTGTGGTGAGATACGAAAAAGGAGGCAAGAAGCGGAAAATATCTGCTGATTATGTTCTTGTGACAGTTTCTTTAGGTGTCTTGAAAAAATATCAAAACACACTTTTTGTTCCGAACTTACCGATCGAAAAGCAAACAGCAATCAAAAATATGGGCTTCGGAACTGTGAACAAAATGATTCTATTTTATGAAAATCCGTTTTGGGGTCCCGAATTTGCCGATGTTCATATGCTGTGGGATTCGTATGACAAAACTCAAAACAATACTTTTGAAGATGAATTTTCTAAGAAGAATCATTGGTGTAGAAATCTTGACATAATTTCGAGTTATGGAAATAATTTTCTATTGTTGTGGTTGACTGAAAATGCATCGAAGAGTGTCTGAAATGTATCAATATCGGATATCAAATCAACTGTAACAAATTTATTAAGAAAATTTCTTAACAAACCAGATTTAACCGCTCCGGACGACATCATCTTGACAGAATGGGACATTGATGATAACTTTCTTGGATCTTACAGCTACCTCGCTATTGGACAGACAAAAGATTACCAAAGAACATTAGCAGAGCCTTTGTACGTCAATGGAAATCCAAGAGTTATGTTTGCAGGAGAAGCATTGAGTATTTCACGATTCAGCACAGTTGACGGGGCTTTTTCAACTGGTAAAAGTGAAGGAGAAAGAATAGTAAAACTACTCAAAGATCAACAAAAAAATGAACATAAATTTTGTTGACATAATGAAGTGAGAAGTGCTTTTTAAAAAACATTTTTGACAATTACAAATGTGGTCACGTACGATGACAGAAATTTTCACGTGCAACCCAATGGCATCCAACTTTGTTACTCAGTAAACATTCCCAGTACCCGTGTTTTGAAATGCACCCATCACCTATGTTTGATACTGGAGTTCAGCGTGAGAGAAAAGGAAATACCAAAAATCACCAATCGAAATGTTTGAATTTATGTGCAATTTACCCTTATTATGATTAAAAACACTTCTACCCATCATGAATGATCCCTTGTTGACTTTGATGGAACTGTTGTATATAAAATAATTTTATCGAATTAAATCATTTTTTCACTTCCACCTTTCGTATTATAATAACAAAGAAAGCATAATAGATATACAAGGATTAGGGAAAATCGTTCATTCCTACAGTAGTGCAATAAAAATGCTTCGGCGTAAATAATTTGATGACACTGGCGTAATCGCTTTATTGTATTTTCCGTAAGCGTGCCATTACTATTCTATTACTTAATATCAAATAATCAAATCGTAATTCTCTTATATTATACCGAAACACTGTGAAAACGGATGTGCTTTCAATACAATTATTTCTCCCTTAGTCACTCCGCTATTGCTCGTGGTCACTCAACCGAGATTGTACTTGTTATAAAAACCTTGCTCAAAGTGTTCTACTCATATGCGCAAATGTAAAAACTGGTTTATCAAGTTATGTAATCTCAGATAAACGATCCATGCCAAAATACGCTTGATAAATAAAGCTTACGGCGTAAAAGTATTGGAAACTATAATTTTCAGTTTCGTGGATCGTGACCCTTGCAGGGACCTTTTTTTATTTAATAAACCATTCGTATCTTAAATTTCAAATGTTCATTGAGATATCGAAGTAATTTGAGGTATGTTAGCTTTTATTTCTGATTAAATACTATCTTTTTCAGCCCTGTAGGTATGGGCTTTAGAATAGTCCTAACGTATTTTCTGCGTGTCGCAAGAGGCGGTTGAAAGGAAGCAAAGAAGTGTTAGATGGTTTAACCATCGCCCAGGGCAGATACCACTCACTGCGATTTACCATGGCGTTCAGGTACAGATATAATTGTAAACATTGTTAATTGCATACTGTGAAATAAAGTTCATTTTATTTAATTACTAATATATGAAAGAGTGAATCACAGGTATAAAATATCGATCGACAATGTAATCCTTCCAGCTGCATGATATCATGTTACAAAAATTAAAAAAATGGCAAACTTCATTTCTGTTGCTCTGTAACTTTCAAAAAAATAAATAAACAATTAAAAAAAACTTTTGAGGTAAAAAAAATCAAAAAAAATTAAATAATAAAAATAAAAAGACCAGCGTCAAACAGAGAATGAGGTGTTATAACAAATTCGTGGGAAGATTTCCTATTTATGAAATTTTTTTGAAATATTTTGAATATATAAATATATTACAATGGTATATACATATTCAGCGGACTTATATATAGATGGATTGTGCATTTATGATAAAGTCAAAACTTATTGAATCAGAGCTGAATTTGATTTTGGTGATTTGAAACACAAAAGTACAATACACATGTTGAGAAAGCCTTCGAAAATACGCGGGGTTTCCAAGATGATGATCATGTAACCAGGAGCGTGCGGGAAATTAAATAAAAAGTTAGTTGGACACATTGGTTCTGTCTGGATGGCGTAGCTGAGACTGAAGAAAATTAAACCACACAAATAAAAATTGATATTTACTGTCTAAGAAAGTTGTCCATATTTGATTCTAATATATGAAGACCACAGGTACTAAAATATCGTACAATGTAATTTCAAATGCATGAATATGTTACAAACTGATCAATTCACCTTGCTCTGTATTTTCTTACGTGCTCACAAAATATAATTTAAAAAGGTAAAATAATAAACCTAATTTGATTTTTTTTTTTAAATAGCTTCAATAAATTAACTTACAATTATATACATAGTGCTAAAGAAAGTGATATATAGTCAAATTTATAAATTGCAATTTGATTTGGTGAACCCCAATATAAACACAGTTGAAAATAAAACGCTACAAGATGCATGACATCCAACGTGCGGGAAATTAAATAAAAAGTTAGTTGGACACATTTGGAAAACGGATTGCGTGGAGAGACTGAAAAAATTAGAGCTTACAATTGAGAATCGATATTTTGCCAAAGATGTTGTTCAACGATTCTAATGCCTCGACTAAAGTAATATTTCAAATAAGAATATGTTAGATGATCAATACCTGGTCGTGCTACACCATATAATTTTTAATAAACCTAATTTGAAAAGCCTTGAGGGGAGCTTCAAAATTTCAACTTAGTATCACGCCCTAGTGCTAAATACGTGATAGGCAACCAATATTCGCAAAAATTTTGGAACCCCGATATAAACACGTGTTCTGGCCCGGGGACAAAAAACATGAATAATCCATAGTTTCTCATTGGCCTAAAATAGCCAGCTTATATTGAAAAAAGGCGTTCAACGATAAAAAAAACAACAATTGAATCATAGAAATATATCATTTTTTATCTGTATAGTCATCAATCTAAATGGGTTTCAAGGTCAAACAAAAATAACTGGAGTTTTCATACTTTTCATTTTAATTTGCGTGTTCTGGCCCGGGGACAAAACGCCTAATCCATGTTTCTCATTGGCTGCCAATATAGAAAAAAGCGTTTTTCGATAAAAAGGCAACATATGCAGAAATATATCAGTCATCTGTATAGCTAGTCAAGATGAGCCCGCAAACAAAAATAACTGGAGTTTTCATACTTTTCATTTTAATTTGCTTTGCACAATGCGGTGTACGAAGAAAGAAAGTTGTCATCATAGGGGCAGGGACCAGTGGTTTATCAGCTGCTCGGATAATAAGCCAGAGTGGTCTTGCTGACGTTCGACTTGTGGAAGCCAGCAATCGATTTGGAGGTCGGGCAATGACAGCTAAGCACAAGGGCCATATATATGAACGAGGCGCACAATGGATGCACGGAGCTGAAGGAAACCCGGTTTTTGAGGTCTGTCTATATTTCATGATATTGTTAACTAACTAATTAAATTGAGATGTTTGAACATATTTTTTTTTACGAAAAATTGATCTAATGTTTCTATTGGTGTAGTTACGTACCTGTGGTACCTGGAACAATTAAGCAGGTACTGTACATATAAACTTATGAAGCAATAAATTCAATATTCTCCGAAGAGAAAAGAAATTCAGCTAAATGATATCAAATTAAATGACACATATCAACCGAAAAATAACTTTGGATCGAACATTGAAACAGGGAAACTGTTCGCTAATCTATATTATGTTTAGTATAGGTTGATATACCGTCCATTCATACGGTGACACAAATGTTTTAATTTTAAAATCTTCGAAGTTGTATTATGTTTCAATATCCCTGGGAAATTAGTAGTTCAGGCTTGCAGGTCATAAAAATAAAGAATGAATCACTTGGAATTTGTGATGTGAGACATATTTATAATAGCATTGTAAGCAGTTGCGTAGACTATACGAATGTGTTCAGCATAAATCGGATTTTCGTCATTTTTTAAATCGTATGCATTTCTGCGTCATTTGCAAAATTACCCTATTTTTTTATTTCAAGTTATTTTTTTTTTTAGCTTTTCGATTATAAAAAATTTGAATTCTGTTTTCATTTAAACTTTCAAGTTCTTTTTTTGTGGAATTTGATTCGATTATAAAATTGTATAGAATTAGTTCGTGATTTTGACGGCCCATATCTATAGCGAGTAAATTTGTTGATAGGTTCCATGCTCGTTAAATACAAGTTGTAGGAATTTGATAAATTTACATAAACTTCTATATGTTCTATCAACAAAGCGGAATCTAAATTTTGCTCTATCCCGAAAGACCGGTTCATGATCGCTTTTATGAGAATGACCTAGTACAAAATATATCACCAGTAACTACCTATTAAAAAATTAATTCACACAGAACGGAACCCCTATATTAGAGTGCATCAAGTGGTATCTGTACTGGACAACAATGGTGAAAACGTTCCCCGTCCTTTGTTACCTTTAGTCTTTTACAATACCCAGGAAATACATTACTGTGACATAACATCGTCCATATATGTTTCATTACTGATCACATTGTTGCGTCTTGGGGCAACGACGAAGGTCACTACTCTAAATATAGCGAGTACTGGATTAGCGCGTACTAAATAAAGCGATGATTATTTTAAACCAAAAGGAACTTAACTTCTTAACTCACAATCATTTAATGAACTATTTCGATCAAACTTCAGAACAATAATATCACTGTACTTGTATTTGAAGTCAACAATAATAATCGCTTCTAGTTATTAAAACCCCTCTACACTGTAACAAAAGTACAGTAAATTTAATGGTCATTTGCAATAATTGTACATTTTTAAAGTTAAAAAACGCCATGTTGATGAAATTTATGCCAATTATGGGCTGTTGATGGACCGCACCTTTGCGGTGCGTTCCACCAACACCCCACATTTGGCCAAAAATTCAATTTTGAATTTTTTTTCAATATCAACGAGTAAAATTACTGCCAAAGACCATTGATTTTGTTGCATATTTTTGTTACAGTGTCTAGGTGATAGCCTTTTAAAGCTGCAGACATGTTAATAGATTTGGAGGTCATAAATTAACATTTATATTTATGCTTGCTAATGTTATTGAATCTAGCACAGAACCCCTATCAATCCATTTATTTTGTTCTTAAATGAACATGCGAAGTCATGAAAACAATTTTCCAATTTTTTCGCCACTTGATAATCAAAATAGTGGTGGTATCGGTCATTCACAGGCCAAGTACAACAAGAAAACCAAAAAATTTCCTATACTCGCCGATATCGATGCATAAATGCGTCACTACCATATTCTCAAAATTAGGCCGATATATATTTTGTTTTTTCTGAGTTATTTATTAGATCTATTTTTAAATTCCGACTGTGGTATGTGAACTCAACGCTGATAAATCTGATGGGAAATTTTTATTTGTCCATCAGTAAGTTAAACTTATATTTTACAGTACCTGAAGGACAGTGTGGATTATAAAATGGAAGAATGGATTAGATATACTCCACCAAAAAACTCCAAATTCCAATACTATAGCGGGAGAGAGGTGACCCCAGATATTAAAGACTTCTTCTGGAGAGCCGCAAGTATAAGTTAATTTTTATCATTGAGGGTAAATACTTATTTTTATATAGGCCACTCGAGTGTCCAGTCGAGAAGTACCATCCGCCCTTCGCGAGTGCGATATAAGATACTGCGGGATGTCTCTTCCAAATCCAAATACTCTGAAAAATTATTCATAATTTAATGTTAATCCCCTTTTATTATTATTATTATTATAACTAATACCAATACTATACTAACTTACTACTTGGTATTTTTCTATTATTTTAGAAATATTAAAATGAAATTGAGCATTTTTGCAAAAACAAATCGTGATATATTCCGAATTTTACGTTGTAAAATTTTTACACAAATCATGACTTTGCTATTCAGGGTCCAGGGGATATGGAATAACTACTTATCCTTCATCTACGTTTTTGGTTTTTGCGGATTCGTATGCAGTAAATGCAAAGATATAGTAGCAAGAGTAACTAGTTAATCATGAATTTGCTGCAAAATATGGGGATTGAAGCCAATGTTAGGAATTTTTTTGGCACTAAAATATTGAAAAGAAGAATCTATTTATGTAGTGAATTTTCGAGCACGTTTAAACTAGACTATGGGAACAACCCTATTCTGTTTAATAAGCTTGGTATAAATTTATTGTTTTTTTGATCTCTTATTTGAAGAAATTTTACCATTCATTTTTTGCCTACATTTGAAATAATTATTCATAACGATGCTATTAATTACCTTAAATTCATTAAAATAAAAACGAAACAACTCTGCCATATTTCAATTCTATGTTCGAACTTTGAAAATTGGTATTTTTCTATAGATTTCACCTACGACATTGAAAAAGAAATTGAGCGACTTATTGAAGTTGAAAACATAACCAAAGAAGAAACTGCTAACATGCGACTCGGTGATGTTGCCAGGAAGGTGTGGGACGAATTATACGGTTACTACAATTCAGATCGTGGTCTCAGCAAAAGCGTCACTGATCCTATTCTCGCAACGAAATTAGTATTACTTGACACAACAGATGGTGGAAATCCAGACATTGTTAATATTCTTGCCTGGTATCAATTCGAGGAATATGGGGATCATGAAGCACAAGTGCTTAATGGCTACAATAGATTGGCAAAAAAATTGAGAAAAAGTTTTGGTGACAATGTTCTTAAGTTGAACAGAAAAGTGATCAGTATCGAATGGTTTAAAGAAAATGAAGACCAGGTGGTGGTAAGATATCAGACCAGAAGTGGCAGGAAGGGTAAAATACTTGCTGATTATGTTCTCGTGACAGTTTCTTTAGGTGTCTTGAAAAAATATCACCATTCACTATTTGTGCCTAACTTACCCGCTGCAAAACAAGATGCAATCGAGAAAATGGGATTTGGTACAATGAATAAGATTTTTTGCTTCTCTTGTAATTATTTTGTTTTTTCGAAGATCCTTTTTGGGGACCCGATTTTGCTGATATTTATATGCTGTGGGATTCGTATGACACAAATCCAAACAAAAGTTCTGAAGATGAATTTGCCAGAGAAGATCATTGGTGTAGAAAGCTTGACACGATTACGAGTTACCGAAAAAATTTTCTTTTGTTGTGGTTGACAAAAGATGCAACGATGGCCATCCGAAATATCTCAAGATCGGATATAAAAAAGGAACCGTAACAAATTTACTGAGAAAATTCTTGAATCTGCCTGATTTATCCGGTCCTGATGACATCATTATCACGAAATGGGACCTTGACGATAACTACCTGGGATCATACAGTTATCCCGCTGTTGGACAAACAAAAGATCAACAAAAAATATTAGCGGAGCCTTTGTACGTTGATGGCAATCCAAGGGTAATGTTTGCTGGAGAAGCAGTAAGTACTTCAAGATATGGTACTGTTGATGGAGCTTTTGCAACTGGAAAAAGTGAGGGCGAAAGAATAGTAAAATTGATCGAAGATTCCCAAGAATAATTCAGGTTCACTTCCAAGTGTTAAATGGGGTAAGGGGGGGATATATAGTGAAGAATAAATTACATTGGGTATTTTAAAATTTTTTAAACTAGAAACAATAAAGCCCCTTGTAGCATATATTACGTTGAATTTGCTTTAATTTGTCTAAATTCGATGCTTTTTGAAATATCATGGCAAATTTATGATATTCGAATTTATTTTATAACGTATCTATAAAATTAATATAGCAATAAATATACTGAGGACTTGGTTTAAACATAACTTAATAGTGCCGATTTTGACAGCACAACAATAACAACAAATTAGCTTCTCTTGTACCATACTTATGTACACGAAAATACTTCGTATCCTACATTTGGTGACTCTTGAATTGGAGTCAAATAACAAAACCGTTGTCGCACGGAGAAAATACAAACGAAAAATAGCAGCAAAAGAACAGGCACCGAAGTGTAATTGTCAACAAAGATAATAGAACGCATGGAAAGTAAGGAAGAAAAGTAAAAGTAACACGAAAATGCAAGGAAAGTGTAACAGAAAATGCTTGCATGGACAATAGAAAAATGAATGAATAAAAAAAGAAAGAGCAAACAATAGATGAAGAGAAGATAGAAAAAAGAGGAAACGAAGGGAGAACGACGAGAAGATATATGAACGAAAGATCAAAGAAACCAAAGGAATAGGATACAAAGAGAAATGAGCGGACTAAACTCACGAACATTTAAAGCGTGGTTTGAAGGACTGTTATAGAATGAACCGTGCCTAATAATAATAATTCTTATATTTTGGGAAAACTGCAAAAAATTACATATATTAAAAAACGCGATAAGCTGAACGACTTGACGTTGCAAGTATGACAAGGAAGAAACTCTCTCAAAGAAGAATGAAGCCCGCGAAAATAATATATAATCGCGCGTCCGATGTTTTATTATTGTTGTTATTAATATTTTTGTCAGTACACCATAAACATACACTCTTCAAACTTTACAGAAATAAATTTTCCTTTCTCTTTTCCCTTTTTGAACGCGTTTGTATTTGTCATTCAAGACAAACCCGAGCAATTTGTTTTAATTATATAGACTATCGTTGATATTGTTAAACTTACAAAGTTGATTTCTATAAAAATCATACTTCAAAAAAAAAAGTGATATTCAGCTAGATGTCAAAATTCGTGAATTTTGCATTCGTCGAATGCGAGTGTTATAGTAAACAGTGGTGTATTTTTTCTCAATATCAAACGCCCAAAAGGGACCACATATTTATTACAGCCAACAAGGCTCAATTTATTTGCCCAAAAGACGCGGATAAATGCAAATCGCAACAAGCAAAAATTTTTTTCCATCTTAAACACTCATAAAAGTTATCAATATGAACGCAGTGTATGAAATTAAAAACATTTGCAAATATCTATCATACTCAATATTATTCAACCGTACGCTTCATAGTTTTGGTACTGCCTCGAAATTGTTTTTTAGCGAATACTTTTTTAATCTTCAGTAACATTTATCACTATCACAGACATATTTTGAAATTTCTGCTCTATCTATTTTCAGTGCACCATTTATTGCAGTGATTGTGTTTATTCACCATTTTTTTAAACAAATATACTGCCCGCAAATTCTTTACCTCGACTTCCAGTCTCGTGAAGGGAGTTATGTTGCATATATTAAGTTAAATTCGCTTTAATTTGGCTAAATTCGATGCTTTGATTCGAAATATCGTTGCAAATTTATGATATTCTAAATTGTATTACATTGCCACGATTATAACGCGTGGTTAATTAAAAACAAGTACGAACCAAATCATTTTATTAAGCCTTCGGGGCAAGTTTTGGCCATTTCAAAATAACCGCATAACATGTTTCACGAGGGCATAAAAGACAGAGTTTCGAACGGGCCTGCAGTAAGAATTACAAATGTTCCTGGCCGTCTGGCCAGGCGTTGTGTATGAATACAGTTATTAAAACATTATTGAAAACTTGACAATTGTAAATTTCAATAACATCTTAATAAATATATTGAAAGACCTGGCTTATGGGTTGTCAATAACATCAGGATGGACAGGAAAGACAACAACTACAATAACAACGTATTAGCTTCTATTGTACCATACTTTGGCACACGAAAATACTCTTTATCCTACACCCTCATCAAGACAATCATGATTTTTGTTTTATACCCAAATGAATTCTTGAAGAATTAATCCATCAGTGACCACCATTTGACAAAATATGTTTACATATACCTAACGCCTCAAAAACGCCACTGATAAATCTTTCTCCGTTTTTTATCACTTCGGCAGCGTGTTGTGTTATTCTGACATTGAGCCATCGACCAATTAAACTTTCTGTCATGTTTTGTTGACTTGCTTGCACAACATATTTAATTCATTATAATCCTGGGCTCAAAATGCAATGCATATACGAAAACCTCTTCCTAGAGAGACGTCAAGATAAAATGATGAGCTTGTTTAGGGAAAAAAACCATTTTCATTAAATTGTACTCGTAGTATGTCAACCGCTGTGTTCTCATGAATCAATATTATTGGTTTGATACACTGTAACAAAAGTACAGTAAATTTACTGGTCGTTTACAGTAATTGCATATTTCCAAAGTTACGAAAACGTCATGCTGATGAGATCTATGTCAATTATGGGCCGTTGATGGACCGCACCCTCGCGGTGCGTTCCATCAACACCCCATATTTGGCCAAAAAGTCAATTTTGAATTTTTTTCAATACCGCTAAGGAAAATTACCGTCAAATACCAGTGATTTTGTTGCATTTCTTGTTACCATGTATGCTTATATGCGATATCGAAAAATGAATCAAGTTCCGTATATTAAGAAAGTTGTTTTCGCAGATTAAAATTTTTCCGACATTCTCCTTTTCCAGTCTTGAATGAGCAAGCGTAGATCGCTATTCTACAACGCCGGCATAATCCGCGACCAAGAGCAGCCTCACCTTATCTGATCGCAACATGATATCACTATCAATAAATAAATATCTCTGTATCGAAAAATAAGAATAGAATAGAGAAGATTAACAACCCCTGCGGTTGGCGCGAATCATGGACCATACCCGGCAAAACGAATGAAAGACTGAAAAAGATCTTGGCATATTGGTTTCCGATAATTTCGACTTATGGATCCATGCACGTCTGCCAATCCATCGGTACAACAGGTTGTGTAAGCTAGGCCAAATAGGAAATCGTTTGCATATGTCCGTTGGATCTTTTTCTCTGAGCGGAATTTGATAAAAAAAGGGATTTACCGCAATAAATTTAGAGTACTCAACAAAAAATATTGGGCGTGTTGTAGAATTACACATGGACCGCATCCCCATGATATACGAAAGCTATTTTGTGAAAAAATTAGGATAATTGGGGTCGTATACGCACATCGACAATACCCTAGTAAACAATCACCTACTTTCCTGTTTCTTCTGTTCACTTCAAGTTGACTTTAAAAATTATCGTGAACTCTCTATTTATTCCCTCTACTATCACAAAGTTATATACGCGAATATTCCTTCACAATATATTCAACTGAATCAATGAGATTCATCATATGAATCAAATGATTGTAATGAGTGGTATCTACCCAAAACAATGATAAATTAAAGTTCTTTTGTCAAAGTTTCATTTAGTTGGCTGTGAGATTTGTCTAGTAGAACGTTTTTTTGTTAGAAATTTAACCTAGTGGGTAAAATAAGGCAAATTCATCCAATTTGCAACCGCTTTCAACCTGGTCCAAAAATAAGGTACTGGTATATAGATTAATCATATATAACTCATATATTTATAATAAAATAAAGGATTAATTTTCAATCTTAAAATCTACTAAAAAATCTCAAATACAGATGGTAGTTACCGGTACTTGCTTGCTTTCGTTTTAACTTTAACTATAGTGTGAGTGGAAGTGTGTTCCTTGAAGTCTCTTTTATCGGGGGATGGGTCTCATGTGCTGTAGGCTAGCCTATGGTCAGTTTTAGTAATATTTATATACTTTTGAATTGAGTTCTAAATTTCAATTTGAGTTTTGTTTCTTCACTGTAATATGATAACCTATCTTAATTCATATCGCCCTTTGTGTTGATAGATATGATGAAACAATCTGTTTTCAATTACGTCACAAAGAAAAAGCGGCGACGGTCCTACTCGAAACTGTTCGGTCGAAACCCGGTTAGAAATATTTTGTCCGAACAAGTTTTGTTAAGTGTGTGTCACAGAGGGATCGCGCTGCCAAGGCGCAGTCCATATGATTCATGCTTGACAAATCAAAATTTTTGGTTGGACATTTTTTTCTTATTGTTGCACCATATATAACCGTTATTCTAACGTCACGGAACTATTTTTGTAAATCTATATTTCAATAACCTAAACATCTAAGATGTAGGCATCGCGTCACAATTGTGTCAGCAACTCAACTATTGACTTCTCTAACTTTTTCCAACTAAATGTGTATAATACTTTTTTCATTTAAAGTTCATAAAAACTTTGATGGAAACAACTTGTATTTGCAACTAAAATAAGATTTGCGTCAAAATGCTACTAGCGAAAGGGAGAAAACAACGAAATAATCAAAATATGGTGTTATCGACTTTATACTAATAAATGAAAATTTGTAAATCGCGACTGATGGATATGCCATGTGACAATGATTCCAAATCCGCCAAATTAATCAATCAGTAGAATCATTGCGGATTACCTCGGAGTAGTTTGACTATTCTCTCTCCTTCACTTTTGCCAGTTGAAAAAGCTCCGTCAACCGTACTGTAGCGTGATATACTCAATGCTTCTCCTGCAAACATAACTCTAGGATTTCCATTAACGTACAAGGGCTCCGATAATGTTCTTCGGTCATCTGCCATTTGTCCAATTGCAGGATAGCTGTAAGAACCCAAAAAGTTTTCCTCAATGTCCCATTTCGTTGTGATTATGTCATCAGGACCTGATAAATCAGATTTGTTCAAGAATCTTCGCAATAAATTTGTTACGGTTGACTCGATTTCGGGCATAGGAATATTCCTGATTGCCTTCGAATTATCCTTTGTCAACCAGAGCAACAGGAAATTTTTTCCATAGCTTGAAATTTTGTAAATTTTTCTGCACCAGTGATCTTTTCTAGCAAATTCATCTGCTAAAGTTTCCTTAAACGAATCCCACATCATATAGACTTCAGAAAACTTTTTGGGGCCCCAGAAAGGCTTTTCATAGAATAAAATCATTTTGTTCATGGTACCAAATCCCATTTTCTCAATTGCTGCCTGCTTTTCATCGGGTAGGTTGGGTAAAAAAAGGGTTTTGTGATATTTTTTCAAGACGCCCATTGAAACTGTCACCAAAACGTAATCGGCATATATTTTTCCTTTTCTGCCACTCCTGGTCTCGTATTTAACCTCAATCTGTTCTCCGTTTTCCTTAAACCAGTCAATACTTTTCACTTTTCTGTTCAACTTTAGAGCATTCCTAGGGATACTTCTTCTTAGTTTCCTCGGTAAAATATTAAATCCATCAAGAACTTTAATGTCGTTGTCTCCATACTCTTCGTATTGGTACCAGGCGAGACTATTGACAATGTTCGGATGTCCCCCATCTGTAAGCTCAAGTAAACCAAATTTGTTCACCAGAAAAGAATCTGTTGCGTTTTTACTGAGACCATAATGTGAATTATAATACCCGAATTTTTCCTTCCACATCTTTCTGGCAATATCACCGAGCGGTATGTTAGCAATTTCTTCTTCGGTTTTGTTTTCAACCTCAATGAGTCGTTCAATTTCATACGAAATGTCGTCCAGTAAATCTAGAAGAAGGAAGAAATTCGAACATATTTGTAATTATCTCGATTTATTTATGGCGAAGTAAAGGTGAACAGTTGCCCATTATGTTTCAGCGCCAAACTATTTTATTTTGGAATTTTTTGAAACGTAAACTTCTGTCATATTTCATCAGGAAGCAACGAAGATTGTTTTTATCTCGTGTAAATTGTTTATGTGCAGCCTTAATCACGGTAATATCTAATTCTGCAGTTCCACGGTGTTTGACCTAAAACAATGGCAAATTTCGTTGAAAAAATATTACTATTTTCGTGGCCTCGGCGAATATTTTTAGGCGAGCTGGAGGGAGCGTGTGAATATTCCCTCCCACAATCCTCATACATTCCCGAAGACCCTGAACATACATACCTGAAGCACTCCAGAATAAATCTTCAGTATCGGATGTCACTTCCCTGTCACTATAATATTGAAATTTGGAATCTTTCGCTGGGGAATATCTCCCCCAGCTTTCGATTTCAAGATTTGCACTCTCCGACAGAAACTGTAAAAAACAAAAAATAAAATGAAATTTACAATACTTATCAACGGTGGAGGTAATTTATTGGAAATAGTGATATTATTTTTCCTTAAAATTTAATAGCTTTCGATGGTGCGCCTTATGGAGGCATAATTAAATTTAAAAAAGAAACTGAGTCATTCTTTGTTACCTATTTCCGGACCCACTGGATATCACTGTAACACAACTACTCTCCGGAAGCAGACATAGCCAATAGTAACAAAAAATTACAAGAGAAAGCGGGGAAAAACTAAAATATACAAAGCTTCACTCATAATCACAAAAAAGTTCTAGAAATCCTGTCGCTCTTCTAGCGCTGGGCAAAACCGGATCATTTGAAATTAGAATTCGATTCGAATAATTTTTTTCGAATCGGATCCAATCACGAATTCGATATAAATAACAAATATTCAATTTTCACAATTACAACTTGTCTTCCTTGTGAAAATCAAAAAATTTATACTTTATAGTGCATATTCAATTCACACTCCATGTCTAAAAGTAGTAAATTTCATATTTTAACGACAAAATATCATCGATTTGACCAAAATCGATTGCATTTTGTCGCTAAAAATGAAAATCTAGTCAATTCAGTAAGTATTTGTTCTTATGCACAATTCATGGTTGATTCGAATATATTGTACTTCGATTCGAATTACCGAATCGATTGCCCATCCCACGCTCGTCTAGCATTCACACTTATTCGCGTGCGACTGTTAAGTTTCGTAAATTTTTGTATCCAATTTTAGAAAACAATTCCTTGGTTTATGAGAGCCATTTCTAGGATGCTATTATACATTTTGAACAAACTTATTTTTAGGAAAATTTTCGAGAAAAATTGTTGCTTCGTCAAAAACGAGTTTTGTAAGGCCTTCTTTTCTCATTTAATATGTCAAAGGGCGACTAACTCTTACTCAGCCATGAGATCGAAATGATTTCATTAAAGTTGGATTAATTAATCATTGGCCAACAACAGTGCTCTCGTTATAACGTAACCGGGGAAAACAACTCACAATTACCTATTCTACAGACAATCACAAGCTGCCAAAATGAGCCTCTACGCATCACATGTCCCTACACAAAAATATTATTTTTGTCGCACAATATTGCACAAAGAACTGATATTCATTAAAAAAATATCAACGTAACAAATCAATCAGCTGATTGAACATTTTAGTATTTTTTCTGAGAGTCAATAAAAAACACTTCGTCTATTATGTAAAATTATTTCTTTTTCTGTCCATTTTGTTTTGACATGACTCCACAAGTATTGGCCTTCAATATATGACAAACCCGATTTACCGACTACTTGACGTGAGTGAGGAATCGAAATGAAACCTCGTCGAGCGTGAACTAACTATACGCTTCGGCATCGAATCCATCAGTGACAGAAATTGAAAAAGTATTTTTTGAGAAATTTTGACTGTGGAGACAACTATTGTACTTAATTTAGTATGACAAAACTATTGCTAATCAAGGATGAGTTATCGATGAATTGCAAAAATTAAAACTTTTTTAAGTGGAAAGACAGTATTTTTTTTCGATATGACCATCATGTAAATTTATATTGCGCGTTTACTTAAAAAAAAAAGAAATTATTTCACAAGGTTTACACATACCTCATAAACAACGTTGCCTTCATGCCCGTGTATCCACTGGGCGCCTCGTTCAAACATATGCCCTTTGTGGTTAGTCGTAAAAATTCGACCCCCATACCGGTTCTCAGCCTCTATAACTCTAACTTCGGCCAAACCGCTCTGGCTTATCACTCGCGCAGCTGACAGCCCACTGACCCCTGCTCCTATAATGACCACCTTCTTCTTGAGAATGTCACTTTGTGCCAAACAAACAGACAAAACAAAAAGTATGAATGCTTTTTGCATGCTCATTTTACTTGGTTATTCAGATGACTGGCTAGTTTTGGAGTTCGCCATTATTATTGATATAAAGTATTTTCTTTCTATTCTTTTTATGTACAGAGGAAAAAGGAGTAAGCTTTTATGTCAAGGCCCCGGGCCAGGTCTTGCCGCAACTAAAATTTTTACACGTCTTCTGTCTAATCAGTTGAATTTATATAATGGTATCAATTAAAAACTGTTATAAATTTAAATGTGCATCTTTAATATTTTTATAACGTCGTCAATATAACATCGTGTTGTACGCAATGGTGGACAGAATCTAGATTTGTTGTATTAGATGAGAATATCTGATGTCCCAACAGGAAATTATGTTTTTTTTTGTCGCGCGTGAGTATAAATGAACCGCATCTGCATCACTGTTTTTATGCCTAAAAACTGCTTCGAAATGTTCAGCTTTGGTAAACTAAAACTAAGTTTCCTCATGATTTACATATGGAGCTGGGCACATATTATTCGAGTTAATTGAGGAATAAATCTTGCCAAATACAGTGGAATTTTCATTTTTAAATGCAATCGATTTTAGTCAGATTTGATCTGTCGCTAAATACTGCAACTCCGCGCTCTTGGACATGAAAATACACCGCCTTTAAGAAATCGTGTAACGGTCGTAGGAACAAAAACATGCTAATAAAACAGGAATTTTTCGCTTTTAATAACAAAACGCAATCGATTTTGGTCAAATTTGACCAAAATCTATTGTATTTTATCGCTAAAGCTGAGAATTTTTGCTTGTGGGCATTAAGTCTAATTAAAAATATATTACTTCCAAGTCTGTTTATGCTAATATTTGCAATTCGTAACCATAAACTTCTTATTTTTCACAATGGAGACAATTTGTTACTTTTATGGAATCGCGATTCGATCCGATTCGAAAAAATTATCCGAATCAAATTTGAATTTCAAATGATTCGATTTTGCCCAGCCCTAGTCACAATGAAGATAAGCAGTAAAAGTGGGATATTTATCGTTTCTATGGGATGAGTGATTTGGTCCGTTTCCAAAATTATATACAAATGAGATTCGAATTCCAAATGATTCGGTTTTGAATAGCCCTAGTTTACATAATTTAACTGATTTAGTTAAAAATAGTCTACTTTAGACAGCGCCGCCGAAATACGCTCCAAATGGTCCATGCATTCTAAAACTTTTTTTCTGTTTAAATTTTTGAGTCTTCTTTTCATTAGATATTTATTTAATGAGATGTATCTATATTTGCACAAATACAACATCTACCGCCGAACCGAAAACGAAATTATTTTAAAAATGCACACTAAAGTGCATAATTTGTTTAAATAAAATTTAAAAATCGCTGCTACCACATATTAAATTGTAAAATTGGATGAGCGTCCTTTATTTACACCTAATTAGAAAATAAATATTGTTAAATGTGAGCCGTATATAGGTCGCGCTGTCGTCATGCGACCCATCAGTTACACATGCCAGGCTGAATAATATTTTTGACTGTCGTAAGCAATATTTAAAAGAAAAATTACGTGCAAAAGTTTTAAGAAACTGTTGCTGAAATCATAGCTATATCACAAACATGTCTTTTGAATTATCCGAATTAGAGTCTGATTCGATCACAAATTATTTACTGGAAAATTTTCCCAAAATTTTACCATGGAAATCCCACTGTATTCCACAAGATTTTGATCATGTGGCAGATTTACGACTGATTTGAACAATATGGGCTTCGAATCGTATGAAATCTGTGAACCAAATTGTTTAGCTCTGGTTTCGAACCATTGTATGATTGCACTGTCCGTTATTTACATATACTTAACTGAAGGAAATTTTTGATTTTTGTAGGTAGATTTTTTGAAAACAAAACGCAAAATTGCTATAAATCTTAGCAAAGTTTTGCCGATTTTTTTTCACTCAGAGCAAGAACGGAAATAATGCTAAAAGGGAATCAACTAACGGCCACCTAATAGAAAAGAGCTAATACAAGATGTTGTACCAGCAACTGAAACGAAAAACTTTCCAAACGGAACTGAACTTCTATAATAAAGTGCAGTGAGTGGTATCTTCCCTTCGCGATGGCAAAACCATTTACCACTTCTTAGAAATCTTAACATGATTTTTCGAAACTAGCGATTTGTCTTGAATAGTTGAAAATAAGTCTGTTTTGAATCGTATTTTTGGTCATATCTATAAGCGTGCGAGTCTTCAATACAGTATTTAGTATGAACAGATGCCCAGCAGGCAAGATGGTAAACCAACCTCTCAATACGCGTTTTCGTAATTCTAGAAAATTAGAACAAGTTTTTCTTGTTTGAAATTAAGAGGTGGGCGATATCAATATTGCCTTACGGCGGCAAAAGGCGTGACGTTATAATCAACTTTTTCAACTGCAGTATTATACTAGATTTATCTCTTAAAATATTTAACTAATCACGAATGTGGAATAAAGTATGTAGTCCAAAAATATCAAAAGGTTGTAATTTTTTAATTGTAACATTGTAATTGTTGCAATTGATTTAATACTCAACATTAAGCTGGAGATTAATGCACAGGTTAAAAAAATTATTCTTTGCATAATCATGAACAGTTTTAAAAAAATCTTTCACAAATCACAACTTATTGGGATCAATCGTGAATCATCAATAGAAACCTGATTTAAATACATATAATGCAAGCGGTTTTGATCAAATTTGACCTAAATCAAATATATTTTGTAGTTAAAATATGAAAATCGTTACCTGTTACATAAAATGTGAATTGAAAATACATTGCCTTTAAATCTGTTTGTGCTAATATATGTAATTGGTAACTACAGTTTATTTTTTTATGTTTATAGTGGAGATAAGTTTCAATAGTAAAAATGGGATTCTAATTCCAAATGAATGGTCTTGCCCTGTCCTACTAACGCGCGTTGATCATTTCTTTTTAAGTTTGTATTTTCGTTTAGAAAATATTTATTTTGAATAATAAACTAAAACGTCATAATAAAAAAAAACTTGTTTTTAAACTCTAAATATATATTGTTGAACATGGACCAATGATGGGTTACATCTCGAGGGTGAAGTCCATCTGTGCTAGTGATGTGCCGATGTATCGGTATCGGCTATTTTGGGAGTATCGGCATCGGTAGCATAAATGACCGATATCATCGATACTTTCAAATTTTGAAATTTGAGGAAATTCGCTCTAACCAGGGCGTAAAGCAGTTCCTAACGGGCACTTGAATGACAAAAAGCTGTTACAAAAAGGAAGCATCAGTCGGCTCATTACATTCCTCGACATATCGAACATTAAGTAATGAGGGGGATCAGTAATTGCGGATTGATTGTTACACCTATGTTCTTTTCCTACAACATTCTGGCTTTTAATTTTGATTACTGAAAAAAGGGTATTACCACGTCTAAGGATACAATTTTTGGAATTGATTTAGGCAATTTAGCTTTCTGGATATAGACTTAGGAATTGCCCAAACATACTTCAAAAAAAAAGAAATATACACTCGTTTTTGTGATTTGGCTAATTTTCCTCCAAGAGTTTTTAGTTTGCCGGGAACTAATTTGATAAAATATTGTTCTTCATTGATTGTCTTAATGCTGTCGTTAATTTTGGATTTTGTTTTGGAATATTCCTATTTGTAACAAATTATCCAATATTCTTTGTTCTGTACTTTTTTGTGTTTTTGCTTTAAGTACATTTCATCCACTATGGGTGTGTTTCTTTGCTATTAGTTTCTTTATAGAGATTTTTACTTAATTTTTTTTTTTTTTTTTGGAAAATTCAAGCTTTGAGGATATACTTGAGCATATTTTGAGACATTTGAAATGAGTATCTGTAATTTTGAGTATCTGTGACATCGGCATCGGCTTATTTGCAGTATCAATATCGGCAAAAAAGTGCTATCGGTACATTTTTGATCTGTGCATGAAGCTTGACTACGCAAATTTTGAATTTAGTAATTGACCGGCAAATTCCTCTGCCTTTTTACTCAAGTTATGGAATTTGCTATTGAATTGGTCAGTTACAGGTTTTGTGTATGAACATCAATGTTTAAATAAGACAAGTATTATAACGACTTTGGAACTTTTAGGAAAAATCAGGTATTTTTACTTTGGGTATAAAAGGTATCATTTTGCGCTTCATAATTTAAAAATTACATCTGCTGCAAATGGGGTGAGGTACCGGTGTCGACCGCTCAGCAAATTGGGTAATTTAACGCCGATTCAGCGATAATTGTCAGATATCAAACTATGTAATTTCACTCTTATTTGTCGCGCATGCAATGATTTTTTGACAGGCTGCATTCCTTAGGTCGCCTTACATAAACAACGTGACGTCATATGGGTCCACCCACATGGAATAACATTTTTTAATATTATTGTACATTTTTCTACGTCAATCTATTAGCGAGCTGCAAAAAAGTAATATTTGTCAGGTGTAGTTGTGAAATTACAGATTATTTTTGTAAATTTTAATTATTATTCAACAAAAATTAATATAGCATAAGTTGGAAGTAGTCCTTGGAAAAAACGATAATATAGCAAACGTTTGCATAAAAATGGAAGTGCCTAAAAGTGCACAATATTCTGAAAATAGTTTGTAGAACTCAGCTTCTACGCCAAGTGACATCATGTTAGAACGGGGCAAAGCTGAATCATTTGGAATTCGAATCTGATTCGAATATTTTATTCGAATCGGATCGAATCACTAATTACATGTGACAAATAGATATCTCATTTATAGTATAAAAACTTCTCCATCTTGGTTATCAAAACATTGATTGTTTGTAGGGTTTTCCAATTCACAATCCATTGTCTAAGAGCAACAGTTCTCGTATTTTAACGACAAAATGCTATCGATTTCGGTCAAATTTGACCAAAATTGATAGCATTATGTCGGTAAAATGAAAATTCTGGTTTCTAGCAAGTTTTTGTTTCGATGAAAGATTCATGATTGATTCCAATCACTAAATCGAATTGCCCAGCCCTAGTTGGAACAACTGATGTATATCTCTAAACGATATAGCAAAAAAATGAAATAAATATTAACTATCGAATAATCGGGATGGACATTCAAACCGAAATTGGCATTTGAGAATGACCGTATGAAGATTGAAGTTGCCCATGATTAACAAAGCTTTTATCATTTAAAAATGCAAGAGCATTTTCATGAATTTGTCTTTGTATTCATTATTTCCTAATATTATTGGTTTTTGAAATCTCCATTCCTTACAAACAAATGAAAAAGTCATTGGTAAATTTTGTTTGAGAAAAAAGTTATATAGAATATCCTAAATGGCAACGCTGGTATTTGGTATTGGGTTTGAGAAATTTTTTCATATTCCTTCAACTCGCTTTGGGAAAATAACATTTTTGATCTTTTCTCTGTCTCAACCCCTATATGTCACTGATAGATCGCCTCCATAAGGCGCCGTTTATATGTGGCTCATTCTTGACTAAATAAAATTTTTTATTGGGATGATGCAGATGAATTTTAGCTATAAACCGATCATTTTTTGTATTCGCTTCGACAATAATTGCTCACTTCACTTATTATTAAATTCTATATAATAATTTTTTCCAAGTTTACTTTATTGGGTTGAATTACCTTCCATTCGCATCGTTACATCCCAGTCTGTTACGAAGACTGTCAATATATTTTATTTATTATATTTCTGTTTCTGGTTGACAGAAAAGCGAACATCTTTATTAAATTTTCAACATAGTTTGTTCCTAAAAAATTTTCCACATAATAATTTGTAAACAATCTTGTCGTCCATTGAAGATTTTTCACAAAATTCTCAGAAAGTAAAAATTATATTCAGCTTGTTAACGTTTTGAAAATTATGTAATGGATAATTTTTGAGACAAAAAGGATGTAACGTGATTCGGGTCACGTATTTCTCTCCGTCTACACTGTAATAAAAAAAAAAAACGACAAAATCACTGGTCTTTGACACTAATTTTACTTGGCGGTATTGAAAAAAAGTAAAACTGACACTTCATGCCAAACATGGGGTTGACGGTGCGTTCCATCAACAGACCATAATTGGCATAAATCTATTCAACAATTGTACTTTTGTTACAGTGTACCTATTTCTAATCGAAGATTTCATTTTGTCAAGCACGAGCCCCAGATGGACCGCGCCTCATCGACGCGCTACATCAGTGGCTTATGCCAGAAAAAATGTTGTGAAAAATTTGTTTCAGACATTGTGTTTTGCTTCCACCTTGCACTGTAAGAAAAAAGCATCGAAATCAATGGTCTTCAATACACTGTTAGAAAAATTTACTGTATATAAATGGCAGCATTAACAATTTTACTAACCGCCTACGTGACAATTTTTACCGTTTTAGCAGTAAATAACGACCATAGTTTCTAGGCAGCAACATTACTATTCGCCAGTTGAATTAATTGCTAATAAAATGTCTGTGCATTTACTACTTCAGTAGTTGAAACTATTACCGATACCAATGGCTGCATGGTTACCTGTGCCAAGTATAATATTTTACCTTCTTTTTCCCTCCGCTTACTACCAATTAATGGTAACAGAAACACTTCTGCATAAAAATACACAATGTCAAAAGATGTTGAAATTTATTTGGTGAAATTAAATAAGTTATAGACATGACTAAAATCAATCTATTTTAACTTTTATCTATCTAGCTATCAATCCTTTTAACTTTTCATATACAATTTGTCATGGATTTTTACCGCAAATAGTAAAGAAGTACTAATAGATTGGCCATGGTAGCGGCGAGAGAAATATCACACATTAGCATCTGTTTGTTTACTACAAGACTTGGATTCGAACCGGTTTACTGTTCTAAATCCCATAAGCCAATGTTCAGCCAAAATATAGGCATTGAATTGAGATTCAAAAACCTTCTACAAGTACATTTCGCAACAAAAACCATAAAATGCAAAATGGCAATGTGTAAACGGCAGACTTGCGTTAAATGAAAAATTCCCGATTCACAAATTCAGACTGGTAGAATGACATATACTCTGCTACCCAGAAACTCGAAGAAAATAGATTCTAATAGTAGAAAACATGATGAATGGGCAATATGTCATTATGAATCTCTTGGTAAAAGATAAAATATCTCCATTTAAATATCTGGCAGCAAGCAAACTGTAGAATGTAGAAAAGGGTTCGGAATCATCAATGGAATAGCAGTGTTGGTGGTTTTGAAGCTTTTTTGGTTATCCGAAGAAAATTACATTTCAGACACCCGGAGTAAAAACAGAATTGTTTCGCCCTTCACAACTAGGTAGTTTATAATTCGAGCGCTTGAACATCAACTGCTTGCAAAAAATCATTCAATCTCACAATACGAGAAACTTCTACGCATTATCATCATCAAATCCTCTTTTTCGCTGAATTCGTGACGGAAGGGTTGGTACTTTCAGGAACCTGCTGAGAGAAAATAATTCAAACAATAAATGGGAAGAACAATAGTTTTGGCAATTCCCCACTGTGGTTTATATTACGACTGACACACAAAATGCAAAAACACTACTTAACTAAAAACAGTCAAGGAAGTGCAATTGAAATTAGTTTTTTCTGGACTGACCTTTTTTTTAGGTAGAGGTACTTGCATACTACGTCTGACTTATAAAATCCAATTACAAAATGAGAATATTATCAAGTAACGAAATTCTGGCATTACTGAAGCTTTTCAAAATTGAATATCACCAAACTGTTCGAATTTTTTTCCAGGTAGTATATGGTTTTACATGTTGAAGATTATTTTTTATCGAGAACCCCACCTGATCCACTTAGAGAACCCCACCTGATCCACTGAACTTAATCCCGTCGACCTCACTCATCGATGCAATAGGATAAATTGTCTACCAAACTTGTACAATCATTCGTTGGCATTGTGCAAAAAATTCAATCTGTAAAATTGTCTTAGGCCTGAAAACCACAATAACACAATTGATATAGTAAGAATTTCCAACTCACCTATTCTGTAATACAGCTGTGAATGGCGGTTCTGAAATACTGTAAATTTCATGCTTTCGATTCAATATTCAGTTGCGTTGCGTGGTGTATAACGTTAAATCCAAATGATTTCATCAAATCACCTTTCATTTTTCTGCTTCGTAGATGCTATGTAATCTCACAGACTTAGGCTTAAAAATGATATTGATGTCCTGTGACAGTATAAATAATGTTAAAATATCAAAAGCAGAATGGTATACCAGTCTGCTCAGGATAAGATGGGTATATTCAAAATAGTGGATGTCAATAAATGGGACTAGGCCTGTATCAGCTTATTAACCGTTCCTCAACCTACTGTTTTATCTTCCGAAATGACAACAAATTTATTCAATAAAAAACCCCACCAAAAAAATTCGCGAGTATGTTTTGAAGGAAATTATGTTAGACATGTAGACTAACTCTAACCTATAACGAACGTTATAGGCTATACAATACTAGCGTAATTTCGCCAAACGGTGATTCATGACAGACTACCCTACTCATCAGCTATTGGTTATACACTAGGCTACACATAGCCTAGAATATCTTTGAAAGTATATGAAAATTTAAAAGTATTTCAAGATTCTGAGAATTGAACTGACCAAACTCCTAAATCAGGCCGCCGCGACTTTCACAGATCGCAATTGCCTCACAACTTTTAGAGACAACTTACAAAATGTTCACTCCCCTAACCCCAACTGACAAAGCTACGAGTTCCAGTGCAGTTTAACGCAGACCATACGTTTCCTGAATTTGCTTAATAGCTTATTCCGCTTTAATTAAAAACTGTTAACTGCATCAGCAAGCCCCGACGTGCAGAGAACGAAACAGCAGTACGTGGAGTTAACTTATATTTATGGCGGGATTTTCGCAGAAGAATGCAGAGTCACGTGACATTGAACCTTACGGTGATTGGCCGTTATCCCGGAATTGCCAAAACCAGTCCATGCTTGATGAAAGTAATATTCGTAATATTCTAGCGAAATACAGTAAATTTGACGTTGTTTCTACTGTTTCAGCCCTCTGTAGACAAATAGCCTACGTTTAATCAATTCAGAATTTTTGCCTTGCTTCACAGGAAAATGTTACTAACCAGCATCCTCAGTTGACTAGCTTCTCTAAAATGCTAATTAGCTGATAACCGTGATATTTAGTTCATCGTCATCGGCAGCAGGCCTATCGATGAACTATATTTCATAATAAATAGTATTGGTGAATAAATAAACTATATAAGTAGGGTAAGCTCCACTATCATGCCAGTAAATTAGTAAACTAGAATTTTTTTCAAGAATAGTAAAATAATTCACTCCCAACTTATAGTAAAGTTACTGATAGCATCGTAAATATATCGTTATTATTGGCGTTTCACATACTTTACTGTATTTTTGGTAAAATGTTTTGCTAAAAGTCAAGTAAATATTACTGAAATAGGTAAGTTCGTTAATTTGAACTGATCGGATTGATCTAAAAAGGAATGTAACGTGATTTCATGAAAATACTATCATAAAATGAAAAAATACCAATATATAGTAAAATTTACTGTAATATTTACGAAATTATTCAGTATATTTACTAATTTTTAAAACAGTGTATTAATTCTACTTGGCTGTATTGAAAAAAAATTCAAAAATGACTTTTTGGGCAAATATGGGGTGTTGCTGGAACGCACCGCGAAGGTGTGGTCCATCAACGGTCCATAATTGGCATAAATCTCATCCACGTGACGTTTTTTTCAACTTTGGTAATATACATTGCAAATAACCAGTGAATTTACTGTACTTTTGTTACAGTGCAGTGATGACAAGATCACGTAATTAGAATAGTCATTTTTACTCGCTCTTTAGCGACATGTGTGACTATTTTCACAACCTCGTAAGTTGTGAAATTTTTTAATATTCTTCTGTTCGTTTTTTCATGTGATATGAGTATTTTTACCTTATACATCTGGATATAGCCTATATTTCTAAATTCGGGCAAATAAAACCAACCTGCCCCGTTCTGACAAAACTAACAGAAACATGACTAGACGACCGGTACTCACTTTTTGTTGTTCAGGTTTTATTTTGAGAAATATTATGTTAGCAATATGGCAACTTAATGTGATACGACTATTGCATGAACGCACTCACTGACAGCTATTGATTGCGTACACGCACACACTGACACACTACGGACACGTCCAATCGTTTTTCATACATTTGTTTTAACTTTATCGTTTTTATATTTTCATTGTTTTCTTTTTTCTCTTATTCTTAGCTCGGAATTTTTTATTATTCATATATATTTGTATACGTAATCTTTCACGTGAAGACAATGGGCTTCCCTTGACCTCCAATACGGTCGCTTTATTCTGATATGGTTACCTCACATAAACCACAAATAAAGCGAGAAGCAGAAGGACCTCTCTCTCCTGCTCCTACGATTACCACTTTCTTGAGTACAACGAACACGAACACATGCACGAACAAACAATGTGCGCAAAAAGCTTGTCAACTGTTTGCAACGAAAATTTAAATTCGCCTGCCAATGCTTGATATTTAGTTCTAATTGTTGCCATGTTGCGCAAAATACCACGTCAAAGTATCTTCAGATGAACTATGATTCATCAATATTATAATGCAACTAATCGCTCTATTCGAGCTGAAATATAAACGATGCGTCATGCCGTGTATCTGGTCTGAACGCAAAAATCTTACAATTCGTAAAAATAACGATGCCACATACAACCCACAAATTTTTGTCGCTCAAATGAAAGACTTCTTATTTTCAGGACTTGACTAGATGTACAAATGTGATCACTGCTTCTTAGTAGTAGTATCGTCAACTTAGCTTTATTCAGTCTTGAAGATGATAGGCTTTAAAAAATAACTCGACTTCGTTGTCCAAGTAAATAATTTAGATTAAAAAATAAATTTCGGTATATCAACCTCGAATAACATGAACAATTTTATATCTTAGAAAAAACAATTATAAAAAAATATCACAATCCAGTGTCTTTGATGAGTTCGATCAAGTTTTCTGCTTCGATTCGTCCAGATACAAAAGCTCCGTCCACTGTACCGTACCGTGAAGTATGATAAGCTTCCCCCGCAAACATTACTCGAGGTTTTCCCTCAACATAAAGAGGTTCTCCTGCCTTGTTCCTGTCATCTGAAGTTTCGCCGATTGAAGGATAAGAATATGCACCAAGGTAATTTTCATCGGCATTCCAGTTTGTATAAATGATGTCGTCCGGACTAGGTATATTTGAATTGCTGAAATATTTTCTCAGAAGATTCGTACATGTCGACTTGAGACTATTTACAGACAAAGTGCTAATCATCTTCGTAGCTTTTTCATTCATCCACAACAAAAGAAAATTAGTTCCGTAATTTGTAATATAATAAATGTTTCTGCACCAGTGATTATTATCTGAAAATTCATCATTTATGTCATCTAATGAATCCCATAACAAATGAATATCTTCGAAGTTTTCCGCTTTCCAAAAAGGATTTTCATAGAAAAGGTATATTTTGTTCATAGTTCCAAAACCTATTTTTTCTATAGATTTTTGCTTTTCCTTTGGTAGATTTGGCATGAAAATATTCTCATGATATTTTTTGAGAACCCCCATCGACACTGTCATAATTACAAAATCGGTCTTTACTATCTCAGTTCTTCCATGACTATTCAAATATTCTAACACAACTTTATCTTCATTTTCCCAGTGAATAGTTTGAACTTTACTTTTCAATCTGAGAATTCTTTTCGGGATGCCCCGTTGTAATTTTTCTATTAACGTCCTGTAACCATCTAACACTTTTATATCGCATTCTCCCTTCTCATCGTATCTACACCACGACAAGCAATTCATAAGATCAGGAGCAGCGCCAAAGTCATCTTCAAGAAATAGGTACTTATATTTCCGCAGGGAATCTGTAACATTCCTATCGAGTAAATGATCCGACGCAATATCTTTAATATTTCTACTCCATACTTTCTCAGCTACGACATCGAGTGGAAGTTTTGCAATTTCCGTTTCATCTTGTCCAGGTAACGAAATGATGTTTTCAATTTCTATTGCCAACTTATCTAGAAAATCTTAAAAAAATCGTTTTAAGCAAGAATTAATCAATAAATTAATAATTAAAAAAGAGCAAACTCATTATTCTAATACATTATCTGAGGTCATTTATCAGTAATTTTTTTTTATTATTTGTAACGCCTCCGACATTTGATTAAATTTCAAATGTCTTGCACATGCTGATAAAAGTAGTACATGATATAACACGTTCATACTTCAATTAGTCCATCTGTATCTCATGCATAATTAAATTTCAGATTTGAATGTAGCAGGCTCCATCCTTATTTTGGGTGTTCGGCTGCTGGTTTTTCTTATCCATATAAGCTCAATATCTTGTCGCTACATATATATTTCTCAGCATTGTTTTCGCTATTTCAGCACTATTACTTGGGTTTTTCTTTGTTTTACATGAACTAGAAGCATTAGCATCACTTGTTGTTCCAATAGTCGTTTTTGTTTGCACCACTGCATCATTTGAACCACTTATGTGCACCACTTGCACCTAAACATTTTAGAGTTTCATACGTGCTTTGAGTACATTTTTTCAAAAACGAAATGAAATTAAGTTATTTGCAATTAAGTTCTGCTGTAAACATTTTGAAAAAGTTTACGTTAATGATTTCCAGCAATTCTGTTTTACTTATTTCTTAATTTTCTCATTTATAGTGACCTAAGCTGGAAAAGTTCCCGCACAAATTATTCATGAGTTCGGTATGCCTACCTGAAGAATTACAGATAAACTCTTCAATCTCTTTTGTCACCTTCCGACCACTACAGTATTGAAGTTTTGAATTTTTTTCTGGACTGTAACGCATGATGCTCTTGAATTCCAGGTTCGTCTCTTCTGACAAATACTGAAGTGAGATAAAACAAATAAATCAAAAGCCGTTTGTAAGTTCGAATATTGTTTTCGAATCGAATTTCAGACAATGATAATTGTGAATCAAATATTTTCTAATACAATTTTATATGAAAAAAGAATATTTCCAAACCGTTTTAAAATCTGTGTATTTATTTTACACCTGGACAAGTTTAGCAAAAAATTACCGAAAGGTCGAAATATATTAAAACGACAGAACTGTAAAAGACACAAGTATTTTTTGAAATTACAATTTATTTTCTTGAAACGCATAAAGTTCGTTCGAAATACCAGTCTTTCATTGTAATTAGAATTAATCACGTATATTTGTTATGCAATACGTGGAATTGCAAATAAAAAATATTTAGCAAGATTTGTATTTGAAAATTACCCTAATATATGTGTTTCAGTAATAAGGTGAAACATCAAATCTGTTTTAATTTATCAATTCAATTAAATACATTAAATATTACTCAGGAAATTCTGACCCACTGAACCCAAAATGACAAAAATGGTATTTTTTTTATTGTAATCTATCATGGAAGTATGACAATTAAATGCAATTTTTATTTGTTTCCATGTTCACGTCAATTTTCGTTAATTAAGATATTTGTATCAGGAACCTCGGAAACATTATCAGCAAACTGGGTAAAAAATATTTATAATGGATCGTGTTATCGGGTAAAACTTTTCGCTAATATTAACCTCGTATATTTCGTTCTCTTTGTTCCCATGAATCCAATGAGCTCCACGTTCAAGCATGTGACCTTGGTGTTCAGCAGTAAATACTCGACCTCCAATACGATCGCTCGATTCTAATATCGTAACTTCACACAAACCACTTTGGCAAAGAACTCGAGCAGCAGAAAGGCCGCTGACTCCCGCTCCGACAATTACCACTTTCAGAGGTGTGCTAGCCATGCTTTTTGTTTGTTTGTTTGTTAAGGAATTTGTTTTGATTGCTGTTGGGCAGTTTTAATGTTACATGTAGGCTACTGTTATTCTGAATGTAATATTCAATTTATTGAGGTGATACGATAATACATTTAGGATCTTTACAAGTTTTGTTAAGTGTGAGTCACTGACATTAGGCGAGTATGATATCCTTCAAGGTGGACAAGCTGATAATGCAGCTTGACCATGTGTCAAATCAAGCTCGTGCACATGGCAATTACAATTCGGATTAGAAGATGTACATGACCTTCACTTGGGTTACGGAAATCCCTTTGCGTCGACCCAGTGGTCCAAGGTAATGAATAGCATTTAAATTTCACTCAAATCAATGTTCATTTTTTTTATTCTCTTTTTACGTAATACTTTTCAAACAATATCTACCTGTCAAGGGACTTTTAGCTGACGATCAGGAAAAACCCAAACCTCGTATATGCAATAATTCTGAGCTACTTTAAATACCTTTATCAAAATCATGTTTCGTTCGAGGTTTGTACCTTTTGGCAAACACTGAAGAGAGATGAAAAAACATGGAACAATACCTCTTTTATAACAGTCTTTATACATAATGAATCGCTGTTCATTTTTACGTTTTAGCGTTAGGGGAATCCACTTATACTGGAGAAGTTTCTAGCAATCCTTTTAATTTGTTTTTATTGGTATAGTTATTACTTTACCAACTTCAATATTTAAAAAAATTTCATGTATCCCAGATTACAAAAAGCGCGGTTTCATATTTTTTATACACTCACTTTCATGCAACGGAACGACCCTAAAATGGGATGCAAAAAGCAAATAATTTACTATTCTAAAAGTTCGCCCTTGAGCCGCAAATAACATCTAAAAGGAGCCAACTAACGGCCACCCAATTGACAAGAGATACTGCAAGAAAAAGTGCCAGCAACTGCACTCAAACATCCCATACAGAGCTAAATTATTGAAGTGACAAAACCATCTTCCACTTCTATGATTTCTTTTTGTCTTCTCTTAAGATGCGTAGGAAATACGTAAGGGCGATTCTGAAGTCCATAACTACAGGTAGGGCTGGGCGATTCGATTCTGTGATTCGAAACGATTCGAAGAACAATTTATTCGAATCAATCGTGAATCGTTTTTATGAACAAAAACTTGCTAAATGAACTAGGATTTTTATTTTTAGGAGAAAACGTTATCGATTTTGGTCAAGTTTGACCAAAATCGATTATATTTCGTCGTTCAAATATGAAAATTGTTGCTCTTAGACATAAAGTGTTAATGAAAATACACTATACATCATAAATTTCTTGATTTTCACAATGAGGACAAGTTGCAATGGTAAAAATGGCATATTTGCTATTTTTGATACGATTTGATTCGTAAAAATTATTCGAATTAGATTCGAATTTCAAATGATTCGGCTCTGCTCATCCCCACCTACAGGGCATAATAGTCCTATTATTTAAATTTTACTTTGAAAATATCAATGGAAAATTTTTTATTCTTTTTTCTCCAAATACTTTTCAAACAATCATTCGTGGCTCAAGCTTTGTATGCACACTAAATTTCAGCTACTTCAAATATCTTGATCAAGACTATTTAGCGATGGCAGCCTATTTTTCCCAAACTAGGTAAACTAAGACGAATTAACCACAAAACTAGGCAAAGTATTACTAGATAAACTAGATTCGCTTTCAAAACTAGGTAGAAAACCATAAGAAAATAGTCGTTTGCTGCACTAACGGTATTTTCTATGGATTCGAAGGTAAAGTCTACATGGTCCATTTTGAAAGCTTTTTTCGTAATGAAAATATGATTTACCTTGCTTAATTTTAATTACCGTTTTTTTTTTTCTTGAGCTAGGTGTTTAGTTGGAAATCAGGTAACTTTGACTATTTTATATAGTATATCTACTAGGTAAACTTTATAATAATTGAGTGAAATCTACAGGTTAATTTAAAAATAATTGAGAGAAATCTACTAGGTGAATTTAAAAATAAGGCACCAGATAAAAGGTATAATCAGATATCAGTGAAAATACATAAAATAGTTTTGAAAATAAACTCGGTGAACTAGGTATACTAGGTAAACTCGATTACTTTTACATAAAATTGCCTAGTTTTATCACTATGACTTTTATTGTGTCGCTCTCACTACACTCTTTATAGCAATCCTATGTTTCTGAAATGATTTGTAGCTATCCAGAACGTGTTAGACAAATCACCAACATGAACGAATTTTCGACTTAGTCATCAATCGCATTTTTGCTTTGCCAAGGTCCATGCTTGATAAGTTAAATGGCCACTGATTTGTTTTTAAAAAGATGTTCAATTTTATTAATAAAATTCGAACGTGTTCTTTTGTGACCTCAGAACGTGATGACTGGTCATCAAAGCGTCGATCAATATATAAATGCATTAAAGATTATAGTCCAGTGAGAAATTATCTGTGCCAACATGTTTTGTTAAGCTTGAGTCGCTGATGGATCGCGCCCACGGGGTTGCGGGCGCGGTTTCAGCTAGCAACATTACTACTGAAGCCATATATAGGGTTGAGTGAAACCGTATCATTTGGAATTCGAATCGGATCGAATCGCTTGTTCTATTTACCAAGTGTTCTGTTTAACCGTTGAATAATTCCAGAATCAAAACATATGAATCTGCAGATTTTATAAAAACAAACTTCTTTTAATTCACAAGTCATATCTAAGTGTAGATATCAAAAATATTTCGATTAGGTGTTGTCAATAAAATAAAGAATTCAAATTTGTAAGTTTTTGTTTTTCATCCCAACATGGATAGGAATTCAGTATTGATTTGAATAATTCGTGCTTCTGATCAATTCGAATTATCAGACTGTACTGCTAGGCCCTCATCATATATTTTATTTCAAGGCAGCCCACAGATGAGGTGTCATCACGGATTTTAGATTGTTTCCTCTGACGTCATTGAAATCACACGTCATATTATCTTACACAGTCTGAAATATGAATAGGGCTGGGTAATAGTGAAGCATAAAGAAGACGAATCTGATTCGAATATTTTTGAAATCGAATTTTTGAAATTTCAAGTAACTAAAGTCTTAAACCTTTCGATGATGTAGTTCGTGAAGCTAAGTTGCGCAGATAGGTAAATAATGGGAGGGTAAAGTTTGAACTTTCAATATACTTACGAGTAGGGCTGGGCAATTCGATTCGATTATTCGAATCGATTCGAAGCAGAGTTTATTCGAATCAACCGTGAATAGGCCATAGGAATAAAAACTCGCCAAATGAGGTGAAATTTTTCATTTTTAACAACAAAATGCAATCGATTTTGGTCAAATTTGACCAAAATCGATTGTATTTTGTCGTTAAAACTAAAATTGACGCCCTTGGACCGGAGTGTAATTGAAAATGCGTTGCTTTTAAGGCTGTTTAATATTTGAAATTTGTAACTTTAAGATTCCTAATTTTCATGGAGATAATAATAGTAATAGTAAAAATGACATATTTGTTATTTTTGTGAAATCAGCGATTCGATCCGATTCGAAAAAATCATCCGAATCAAATTCGAATTCTAAATTATTCGATTTTGCCCGACCTTACTTACGAGTACATTTTTGTACTCGTGACTTTACCAGGTGGCTTAATAGGCGGAGTCGCATCCATAATAGGGTAACTGTTGGTAACCTCTACGTAAAATGCGTGACGCAAGTCACTAGTAGAAGCTTAGTGGAAAATCCTATAAAAACTATCTAAATACGTTTTTTAATAGCTTAAGTAGCTTATCTCTAGTAGCATTTTGAATCTTTCTCATATATGACATCACCCAAAATATTGCAATCTCGGCCTAATGCATATAATCCCAGGCAATATCATATCCATACATTCATAATATCCCACAGCTATATCATGTATTGAGAGAATGGAATGACTGGTTTCAGTATTCGTGAAGTTTGTAATTTAAAACAGATAAAATAAAGTCGCGATCGGAGTCATGTTCCCATACATGAACATAATTCCATTAAAATTAAATACTGGTGCTTAACCAAATCTGAAACGTTTTAGTTGAACATGTTTTGTCAAGTATGGGTCACTGATGGATCGCGCCGATGAGGCGCGCTTCATCTGTGGCTCATACGCTACAAAATGAAAGTTCCGATTATGTATGGTAAGATTGTTCCAAGACAAAATATTCACTTTAATGCTTTTCTCGGTTTAAAATGACAGAGAGCAACGTGTTTAAAATGAACGAGAGCAACGTTCAGCTCTGAAATTCTTGACCTTTGAATTTACTAAGTTATGGCGTTAACTTTTATATAGATAATTCCCCGCAAAGTCCATCAATTGCGAAGTGTTGAAAGAACAAATTTTTGAATTGATTCTGATCAATCGATGTGGTTACCGAATAAACTATTATAACAGGAAACATAAATCATTGATTATATGACTATTTAAATTATCGGCCTGAGTTTAAAATCCGGAAAAGCAAGTACTATAAACAGGTGGCTCGGCAAAAGATTTTGTTGAAAGGACCAAACCCAGAAAAACAAACGCCATATAATACCAGCAAGGAACATACATGACTATAAGGCAGACACTTCAAAACAAAGAAGACTTTGAGACCGATCATATTGATCACTCGCGTTTGAAGTTGAACAGTATTGGCACCAGTCCAAATGTGACAGCAATACTCTATGCATGATCGGATCATAACTTGCACGAGTGCATCGAGAGCTCAGGAGGGAGATAACGTCAAGTGAGGTGCATCCGGATCAATATAAGCATTAACAGAAAGGATATAAAGATGAGAAAGAGTAAGAGATTTTGTCTCAGGCGTACTTCAGCAGATCGCAAACAGTTTTTCTGGAAAATCGTTTTATCTAATTTGTGCTCTGTAGGTACGGGCTTCAGAATAGTCCTAAAGCATCTCCTGCGTGTCGTAAGTGGCGAATGGAAGGAGGCAAAGACGTGGTTGATAGTTTTGCCATCGCCCATGGCAAATACCACCCAGTGCACTGCACCGTGTCAGTTCATTTCTATTCGGGATGATTTCCCTTTAGAGTGTAGTTGCCAGTACTACAACTTTTAGTAGCCCTTTGCTGTTAAGTGGCCGTTGGTTGGTTTCTTTTAGGCACTGCTTCCGGCCTCCGGATATATTTATCTGATCACTATACAATGGTTGATTGATCCAGACAACCATGCGAGTTCCTTCCTCATTTAAATTACTTTTAAAAATCTGTTTTTAGTATACCAATGGATAATATAGCTTTACTTTCTTGTAGTCTGCTGATGATATATTCTTCATCGTCATTTGCTAATAAATGTTTCCTCCCGACACAGGATGTTGAACTTAATTTGACAAAGGTAAGAATAGCAATAAATACAATAAAATATACCTTATTGAACCTTTCTTCAAGAAACATAAGAATTTATCGAAATTTTCAGTTTGGAAGCATCGGAGACAGATTTATTTTGCGCGCCTGAGCGTCTAGACAGTTATTGTTTGCAACTTTTCGATAACTACACAAAATACACCAAAATCAAATTTTTACAGTTTTTTGGGCCCAAAAATTTATTTCACAGACAAAATTATGCGCCTCCTGCGCACTTTTTCATGTCCTTCTCTTTTGGGCAGTTAATTTGACGACTTGAATCATCCCTCTTCGCTGAAAATCTCTGGCTACACTAGACGCTATATTATGTTCAGTCCAAAATTCGCTGTATCTCGAAATTATTATTTTTTCTAAGACCTTACATGCAATGAAAGTTGCCAAACGTTGGAAAAACGGTTCCGCCTCTAGTGGTTCACAGGTCAAGCATAATGTTGTGTTTAATGCTAAATGTATACATTATTACATATTTTTGTCCAAGTTATTGAACACCTCCTGGTACGTCGGTCTGCAAACATACGACCTGATGTCGTCGGAAATATCATGTGTGAAACTCTACAACTTTACAAAAACTCTGTCAGGATTCAGTGTGGTGTCAGAGGAACATGGCGAAGGGTGAGATTCTGTGAATATTTATGGTAACTATTTAACCAACTGATCAAGTCAAAAAATGCGATGGGGTTGTTTTAATTTTTGCATAGTTGTGTGATTGTTTTGGTCTTTGGAGAGTCATTCCTTCTTAATGAGGCTGGGCAATGCAATTCAGTTATTCGAAGCGATTCGAAGCACAGGAGATTCGAATCCGCCATACCAAACAAAAATCCTATTTTTAAGCATGAGCCACAGATGGCTCGCGCCTTGGCGGCGCGATCCATCAGTGTCCCATGCTCAACAGAAGACTACTCGATAATAGTGAACTTTCAAATTTTTTTGGGGAAATTACAGACTTAAGATTTTTTATTGAATATTGATAATTTTTTTATTGAAATTTTGAGCAAGGCCAGAAGCTGTGTCTGGAAGGAACCAACTAACCGTCACTTGATAGCAAAAATCTACTACAAGATGTAGTATCAGAAACTGCACTCTAAACGGAAAACCTCCCAAACGGAACTAAACTGTTGTGGTAAATTGCAGTGAGTGGTATCTGCCCTGGACGATGATAAAACCATCCACAACTTCTTTGCTTCCTTTTAGTCACCACTTAAGACACACAAGAAATACGTTAGCACTATTCCACAGCCCATACCTACATGGCTGAATTGATCAAATACTAAAAGTAAGAACGGGCCAATTCTTATTTATGCGGATTTAGTGATTCGATCAGATTTGAAAAAATTATCCGAATCAGATTCCAATTCCAAATGATTCGGTTTTGCCCAGCCCTACTTCTCAATTCAGTTGCAAAAACGCGCCGACTTTTTCAGGTATGATTACTACACTTTATCTACGTGTATCACCTTATAACTCGTGAAAAATATATATTATTTCCGCGTTAGATTATAGAGATTGTACCATCATGAAAAATAACGATTTTTGATGCAGATTCGCAATTTTTGGTCATTTTCGGTAAAATATTCTTAACACAATAAATTTACTGTAAAAAATATCTCAAGTTCACCCGAACGATTTTGACGCATCTATAGGATTTTTTCAATTCGTTTAATTATACCGTAGACAATATCAGGAATCTTTGTTACAATCGGACAGAAAGGGAAATATTGTTTTTGTCGACAATTAATCATATTGAAACCGTTTTCGACCGATAACAAATAAAACCGGAATGTGCTATGTTTATTTTAGAACCAATAGAAAATGAAAATGCGATAATTTGAGTGAAAAAATGTTTTCTTCCTTCTATTCTTTTATAAACAATAATCGTGTTGCATATCCGTGACCACAGTGGGAAGACAATCAGAAGTTTCCTTTTGTTGAGCATGAGCCACAGATGGATCACGCCTCAGCGGCCTGATTCACTATTGACTTGCGCTGAACAACATCACGTTTGTGCAATATTTGCTTTACTGGCAGCATCGAACGTTATGCAAACATGCTTATAGGTTCAAATTTTTATAGTCACTTCATGGAGTGGATCGCCCTGACCAACGCCCTGTGCCAGAAGTCACTTACAGACGGACAGGTTTAGACTTGTTGTAACGTTATGGTCTTTCCGGTGCGGCTTATAGCTTACACATGTTAATACACCCTCGGTTTACTGGCGGACCTGGATCAACGAGCCAGACTCGTCGGGACTCGAACGCGAGATCATCAACATGCGATGCCAACATGATAACCACTAGGCCCAATAGTTCATTCCAATCAAAAACTATATTTTGTCAGGAACGAGTCATAAATGGACAAATGGACCTTCAATAACTCATGCTCAACAACATGAGACCGAAACAACCGAAACAGAAATTTGGTTTTGTCAAACATGAGTCACTGATGGACCTTACCTCGGCGGCGCAATCCATAATTGATTCATACTTGATAAAACATGTTTTGAAATAATATATCTGACCACACTGTAACAAAAAATGAAACAAAATTGCTAGTCTTTGACAGTAATTTCACTTGGCGGTATTGAGAAAAAGTTCAAAATTGACTTTTGATGATGGAAACCCATCAACAGTCCATAATTGGGATAAATCTCATCAACATGGCGTTTTTTAACTTTGGAAATATGCAATTACTACAAATGACCAGTGAATTTACTGTACTTTTGTTACAGTTAAAGTTTGACAAAATTGTTTTTACACAAATTTTTCCTGGCTGGGATACGTAGATTGATTGATGAATAAATTTTATTGTAAATAATCAAGTTGATGCGTCCATTTACAGATCAACGGTAGAAGAATTCAAAATGGATTTTGTTCGACAAGGGATTGGGCTCTACAGTATTGACAGACAAAGAGACGGTTGGGATGAAACATTGTCTGCATTTTAAACATGTGATAAATTAACAAAGATTATAATAATTTTTACAATATATTGTTTTTTTAGAAGTACCACTTGTAACTTCTCACCAACGCGAGTTTAAGAATGATTACACCAATGAAGTGCATGCTATGGGTATGTTTGATTAGCCTTTTTGTGGATGGGTACTATCAATTTATTCATTATCCGAAATCATCAATATTTTTAACTGCGATAATGGCAACACGAGATTATACCAACCAGTTTATATATGATGCTTTGACACTGTCATTGTGAATCACGTGCAATTGTGGTCGGAGAAATTTTACCAACATTTTTTGTTTATATAGTAGATATAGGTCCTTCACTGCTTGCGCTGTTCAGGCGAGTTCCATCTGTGACTCGTGTTCAAAAAATACTTTCGATCGGGATATAATTTCAGATGTAACAAAAAAATAGTTTGTTCAAACACGAACAACGTTAGTACTAATGTTGGCAAATCTAGATAAAAGTACCTACTTTAACTAGTATACTTAGCTTATCAAGTTTAACTTTTACCAAGTTTTCTGTTGAAATTTTTACCCAGTATATTTACTAGGTAAAATGGGTGAAATTCCCTATTTTGCAACTAGGTGCCTGGTTGACAAAACTAGGAAGCTAGTGCAAAAATCTAGGCAAATGATATTTTCATAACACAAAAGCTTTTAAAATTGTTTATTTTGAAATTTCGAGGTTTAAAAATCTATTAAAAATGCATTTAATGCAGCCAAACAGTATTTACCTAGTTTTGATCGAAAGTACTATCTAGTTTGGAGAGTTAATCTAGGTTAACTAGTAATACTTTCCCTAGTTTCAAGGAAAATTAGTTTTACTTTGCCTAGTTTCACAAAAAGGTTGCCATCACTAGTTAGTACGACGTGGCCCATCAAAAGCCCATTCAACCAATAAAAAACATTTCATCGTCATCCAAATAAGCGCTCGCTTGGGGCACTTAACAGATTTAGTATATTATCTGAATATTCATTTTCGTTGTTCCAATCATCATGAGTTTGATTTTGTATAAATTTATATTCGACCAATACGTTGTTAAACCCACGATAGTTTGCCTACTTGACTCTCTTATTTATTTTAGTGAAAGAATATTTTAAGAATTGACGTTGTCAAGCCATAGGAGATAATGGGTTTGGATATCGTGGCTGAAAACTTGGGAAACTTTCGATAGTCTGTACATTGCCACCAGAAAGAATACTGGCATCAACAAATCGACAGTTTTCCATGTCCTTATATATGTCAATAATATTTCTCTAATTCGTTGTATTTGTTATTTTGCTTTGTTTTTGCCAAAAATCGCATCCAACCAATTTTCCTTACTAGTTCTTCCTTATTAGTTCTCCAGCAACTGAAATATTTTATTAATTATTTCTTTCACAGATGAAAATGAGATTTTGGGAAAGAATACCGTGTTCTCAACTGATTACAAAAATTATTTTGCACTCATCGGATGTCTACAGACAGGTGACATGAATACTGATTGACAAGGAGTTCTGTGAATTGATATAACGTTTTTTGAAAAGTAGTTTAAAGCAACTATATATATATATATAGTATACGTATACGTATATCAATATAAGCTCTATCAAAACTTCGTCAATATCAATCTATAAATGAATGAAGAATAGGAATTTGCTTGAAAACAATTTGTTGTGACCAGGGATAGGGCAATTCGATCCGGTAGTTCGAATCGATTCGAAGCACAAGTTATTCGAATCAATTGTGAATCGGTCGTAGGAACAAAAACTTGCTAAATGAATTAGAACTTTCATTTTTAACAACGAAATCCAATCGATTTGGTCAAATTTCACCAAAATTCATAGTATTTTGACGTTAAAAATGAACGTTTTTTGTTTTTGAATATGGAACATCATTAAGTATGATTATACGCTAATTTATGAATCGCAAATATAAATTTCTTAATTATCGTGATGGAGACAATAATACTGATAGTAAAAATCGAATTTGTTATTTTTATGAAATTAGTGATTCGATTCGATTACGAAAAATTATCCGAATCAGATTCGAATTCCAAATGTTTCTTGTTGTGACGTGTCTGCAAATCGACAGAAAAGTCACGAAATCAATTTCAAAGCGGTTTATACTGCTTTCCTTCATTTGTGTTTTAAATGGGTAAATAATATTTTTGCGAAATATCGCATTTTTGTGAATAATTTTAATACGACACTATGCTTCAAATAAAGTAATTTGGATATATGTTACGATTTCAGACCTAAAAGCACAGTTGCTTGTTCTCCGATTCTAAGGATTATTTCAGCTTTCCTACAAATTCATTTTATTGTTATGTTTTTTATATTAACATTATTATTATTATTATTATATTATTTGTTTCATTACGTGGTAGCAACCACTCGAACGCTGCCTTGCTCTGATAATATTTAGAAATTATGTTTATTTTCTTATCAAAGCCTCGGCTGGTTATAAAACTATCATAAATAGACAATTTTTTTTAATATCTTTTCAGGTAATTGGAATATTTGGAGCTATTTTCCAAACCCAACACCTCCACAGAGAAATATCGAGGCTTTCTACAAAGTGCTAAAACATATGGGAGTGTCAATAACCTTCAAAAAATCTTCCTGTGACAAATATATTTATTTAATGAAATAAAAAGTATGCAAAACGTGTATTGTATTATCAAACACCATAAAAATTACTAACTAATTACGATGGTAGGCACCTCGGCGTCGCATTCGATCAGTAGATTCAAGCTTCACAAAAGATTTGGGAAATTGGAAATGAGTTTTTTATTTTTTTATTTTTTTGAAGCCACTAGGAAATTTGATAAAAAATAGGACCAGCTATTAGCAAAAATCCACAAATTACGAATCCGTGACCACCACTTAAGTTCTAGGGCTGGGCAAAATCGAATCATTTGGAATTCGAATATTTTTCCGAATAGCATCGAATCACTAATTCCCTGTCAATAACAAATATCCCATTTTTACTATCACAACTTGTGTTCAAAGTCGATAGCTTTTTGTCGTTAAAAATGAAAATTCGAGTTTATTTAGCAACTTTTTTGATCCTATGAACGATTCATAATCGATATGAATAAATTATACTTCGAATCGATTCGAATGATCGAATCCAATTGCCCAGCCCTACACTCAAGCCAGGGCGTAATAATTTGGATAATCCAGAAAGCAGAAAGGTCTTGAAAATATGCGAACCGCGTTCGCTCAGGAGTGGTAAATGGCTTCGTATTTTAAATCTTTGATAACGAGAGCAATTGTCAATGAGAAAATTGTACATTTACAAATCGATGGAATTCTTTCGAAAAAGATAACTATTCGATTCAAATCGTGCAGCCTTCAGACGTAAGCTGATAGAATTAATTAGTCGATTATAATTTGCTCTGTAACTGCGATACTGTTGGATTCTCTTGAAGAAACTTGTTGATCTCCTTCGCTGTCGCTTCAGGAGCACATAGATGCAGATAATGATTTCCCTCCACATGTACCATTTTGAACTGTTAGTAGAAATAAGTTAATAAGTTTTTGTATTGTGGTTGCCGAAGCGTTTTTTTGGTACAAAAATAGGATAAACGATGTGCTGGGATTGGTAAAAATTACTTGATACAAAACAAAACACTAAAATTAGAAACACGCACAAAAATTACTCTGAGTATTGATAACAAGAATACAAATAATCTCATTTTCAGGATGTAATATTTAATTCGAAATAATGAGAAATGAAAATCATGTATGTGGTCGCAAGTCACAAAAGATATTTTTTTAATATCCACTTCTTGGAGTGGACTTACGTATATGGACATAAAAAGACACACTACGATCAAAGTAGATAAAATTAGAGAAAATTGTAAACTCTGAACTTTTTTCTCGTGACGGACAACACGGTTGGAACTTGCCACATTTTCACATTGTTCGTGAAAATAAAGAAGGAAAGAAATTTTTGAATAGACACTCACGTAATTCTTATATTGGCAGTTTGGAAATATGTACTTTTACTATCTATAAAGTTCATACCGATCTACAGGATTCTTTAAATTTGTCGTGCATCATATCCAACTTCTCACCATATAAACTTGCTGCCATGCCATAGACACCAGTCTTTCCCCTTTAAAAGTAAATTATTAAATTGATGTTGCACAGAAGATGAAAATGAATATGAGGATCATTTTATATTCTTCACGTAAGAAAAGTTCTATTTAGTACTCTTTAAACCAATCAGAATGATTTCTCTAAATTGTCTTTAGTTGAGAACCAGCCACTGCCGGGTGGCGACACGTATCATTGGAATAAACTCGCGGTAAAATTGCCGGTTTTTGACAGTATTGATTGGTGATATTGAGTTAAAACTTTAGTACCTACTTTTTCGGCCCATTATGGACTGTTGATGGATTGTCGATTTCGAATTTTGAGAATATGCAATTACTGCTAATGAAATTATGGAATTACTATTGACCAGTGTACTCACCCTACAATTAGGACGTCGGCTTTGATGTTTTCAATGTATGCTATAGATGACAAATGCGTTCGCTGGACAGGCATTAGTGAATAATTTTTCACATCTCGTGTAAATATTCGTTTACCTTCATCAAAGTAAATAATAACAAATTGATATTAATAAAAATTTCATCCTCTTCGCTGCTGGGTAGTTGGGTGTTGTGCGACAAATTACCTATATTTTTTTCTCAATTAGCTCAGAGCTTGAAAGAGTTGAAAAGTCTCCTGAACTAGTGAAGTGCAGAGAGATACATGAAATGTAGCAATTGGAACAAAGGAATCTCAATCCCTGACAAATATCTATTGATGCGAGTTTTAAATACATGCATATTAACACAATCAGGAAAGCAGTGAGAAGCCAAGGTTACAAGAAAACCTCAACAAGAGGAGGTCTATATTATAGTACGAAATATTTAGAAAACTCTTATAGGAGCATATAGTCTAGCTTCGTCAATTATAGTGCTTTTTACGAGAGAAGAACGATTAATATATAGCTTCCTAAGGTGACTTTCGTGTCAGCTATTTGCAAGAGGTTTAAGAAAAGATATGAAATTTGCCTTCCATAATAACCTTCGGTGGAAAAAAGGCTCGGCGCCTGGGTGGAACAATTCATCTGAGACTAGTGCTTTACAAAACGTTTAGGCTGATGTTTTTTTTAATGAGCTGTTTCATACCATTATCAAGTTCTTTTGATGACCTTTCTAGTAATATACATGCTGCTTCATCATCCAATACACTTCCCGCATTTTGTAACCTGCAAAAGATGATGTTTACAAAATAATAAGGTTTCTTATAGAACGAAAATATTTAATTACTTTACATGCAAAAATCAGACTAAAGTCATTGTTTTTCAATATTTAGATATCCATATCGGAAGGCATTATACACAGATATCCAACCTTTCAACACGCTATCTGTCAGTGAGTAAACATATTTAAAACAATACTAGATCCTATTTTGATTTATTAATTCTTTATATTTTCCAAGTTCTATAAACAATAATTTGCATAACTTATTGCCAGTCATTTCAGATATACTGGTACTTACTTTTCCTTGGCTTCGTCATAATTATATTGTTTTTCATGACGTGGTTCAGCATCGTCAAATCGTATGTTTGTCTCAATCCATTGACGTAAGCCCTCGGTTAAATTTTCCTGAAATTAGATATAAAACGTGAGTTAAAACAATAATAAAAACGATAAGATTAGAATTATAATATTTGAATAATATATTTTGACTTACAGTAATTTAAGTTTAAGTTTATATTCGATTTTCATCAGATGTAGTGCAAATGATGCGAGTGAGGCATTTAAAAACGAGTGGTGAAAGGGCTTCGAGTGGTCGTTTTTGTCTGAACTATTTGCACCACTCGTTTTTGTGTGTACCACTTGCACCACTCATTTTTGTGTTCACCACTAGAACCACCCGTTTTTGTGTGTATTACGTGACCCACGCGTTTTTGTGTGTATCACTTGCACCATTCGTTTTTGTGTGTATCACTTGCACCACTTGTTTTCGTTTGCACCACTTGCACCACTGGTTTTTGTGTATATCACTCAAAACACTCGTATTTGTGTGTACCACTTACACCACTCGTTTTTGTTTGTACCGCCCCACCACTCGTTTTTGTGTGTACCACTCGCACCACTCTTTTTGTTTGTACCGCTTGACCACTCGTTTTTGTGTGTATCACTTGCACCACTTGTTTTCGTTTGCACCACTTGCACCACTGGTTTTTGTGTGTATCACTCAAAACACTCGTTTTTGTGTGTACCACTTACACCACTTGTTTTTGAGTGTATTACTCGAACCACACGTTTTTGTGTGTACCACTCGCACCACTCGTTTTTGTTTGCACCACTTGCACCACTGGTTTTTGTGTATATCACTCAAAACACTCGTATTTGTGTGTACCACTTACACCACTCGTTTTTGTTTGTACCGCTTCACCACTCGTTTTTGTGTGTACCACTCGCACCACTCTTTTTGTTTGTACCGCTTGACCACTCGTTTTTGTGTGTACCACTTGCACCACTTGTTTTCGTTTGCACCACTTGCACCACTGGTTTTTGTGTGTATCACTCAAAACACTCGTTTTTGTGTGTACCACGTACACCACCTGTTTTTGAGTGTATTACTCGAACCACACGTTTTTGTGTGTACCACTCGCACCACTCGTTTTTGTTTGCACCACTTGCACCACTGGTTTTTGTGTATATCACTCAAAACACTCGTTTTTGTGTGTACCACTTACACCACTCGTTTTTGTTTGTACCGCTTCACCACTCGTTTTTGTGTGTACCACTCGCACCACTCTTTTTGTTTGTACCACTTACACCACTCGTTTTTGTGTGTACCACTCGCACCACATGTTTTTGTTTGTACCACTTGCACCACTCGTTTTTGCGTGTATCCCTCAAAACAATCGTTTTTGTGTGTACCACTCGCACCACTCGTTTTAGTGTGTATCACTCGAACCACATGTTTCTGTGTGTACCACTCGCACCACTCGTTTTTGTTTGTACCACTTTTTTGTGTGTGTATCACTCAAAACACTCTTTTTTGTGTGTACCACTTACACCACTCGTTTTCGTTTGCACCACTCACGCTGGTACACTTTAAAGTCACCGGACTACAGTGTATAAATTGCCTATCGCAATCAGAAATTTCATTTTATAAAGCATGAGCTCCATGTTCGGACAAATATTTATGACAAGGAATCGCCATCGGTTTCGCCCTTGACCCGAAAATTGAAAATATTATGCACACTAAGTTACCTTTAGAGTTGTGTAAATTCCAAAGCTGTCGATAGCAACGACTCTCTTTACAATATCTGGATACAAGCCAGCAAACTATGAATAATAAACATAAGAGAGTTAGTGAGTTTCAATTGAATATAAGCGTAATTAAAAATATATTTTTAAAGTTGAAATAATATATACATACACATCAGTATGTGATTTATCTACATAAATCGTATTTATCTACACAAATCGGATTTATCTACATAAATCGTCTTCGTCAAAAACTTCGGTTGAATAATTATAAATCAACTGAATATGTTATCATGAGTTTACATGAGAATCGCGTTGAGAATAATTTTTATTTCAGTTAACCCCATATGAAATATTCGCAAGAAAGTTTAAATTACTTACGTATAAAGCAATACTTCCACCTAAAATGAAGAGAATATAAATATCAAAATCTCTCCATAAATAGCTAACGTCAACTCAGATAAACTTACGTAAACGAGGATCAAAATAATATTAGATTTTGCTGTGTCGGAATGTATTGTCTAGAGCAGCTGTTCCCAAACTGGTGTCCGCGGACCAACTGGGGCCCGTACAGATGTTTCAGGGGGTCTGGCAAAAAGTTTTTTTTTATTAATTGGGATTCAATAATAAAGCTTTCTCGGGTGTTTAATGTTTTCACAATCGTAATGATTAGAATACCACTTGCTTTACTACAGTCAACTATTGTTTATACGGTCAGTACGGTTTGGTCGCTAGAAAGACACTGTTATTGATAATTCATTAAGCTTTTAAATTTAGACCTATTTATCAGTTATTATTAACGTTTTTTCAGTGGATTATATCATAAGAATATTATTTCGAATACCCCCTAAAAAGAAATTCCGATCTGACGATTCATTTATCCGATTTGGGTTTATCGTGATAAACTCTGGTGGAAAAGAAAAACCACATTGGGTCTTGTGCCATAATGTAGTAAAGCCGTGCAAGTTGAGGAGACACTTGGACACTTGCGCAATCCCAAACCAAAGCAAACATTGATGACTTAATTGCAGCGAAACAAGTGCACCCATCCCATTAAACTTCTTACCGTATTTGACAGTTTTCTCTTTTTCTTTCATTGGTTTGTTTAGTGTTGATTTCTTTTTATCGCGATGTTTGATTTTTTCCTATAACGTTGTTTGATTTTCATAGGGCCGCGAAATATCAAAAAAATTGCAAAGGGTCCACCAGGTAACATTTTTTGAAAAGTTTGTTGACCGCTGGTCTAGAGACTAACCCGACAAATAAAAATCACTATACTTTGCGATGATAATATGTTGATTTCGGAACTATTTCTTTTCTTTGATTTGCAAGGGAAATTTTGCCAGGGGCAAGTTGGAAATGGACCGTGCCTCGGCGGCAAATTCAATTGCAACCTATATTTCGTCGAAGAGCAATTGCTATATATTTGATAGATATCCCAGAAATATAAATAAAAAATTCGTTTTACTTTTGACAAGCTGTTTCACACAATTTAAAAGTTAAGTTTTATTTTAAAATAACAAATAAGTTTGTATTTAAAATAAGTCTCCAAAAACATCCAACAATGTGACTGAAACTTCAGAACCTTTTTGCAGCAACTCAGTTTGACTAATTTCAAAAGTATATGAAAAGTCACAAATGAGTGGGAACTTACGAAATCCACCCCTAACATAGAGTAGAACTAATTCAGTCTGTGAAGGTTTCAATTTTTACTCACCCATACTATGTCCTATCATCGTTACTTCTTCCAGTCTGAAATCTGTGAAACAGAAAAATAATAAGTGGAAGGGAAATAGTGTATGCCCCAAGTCATTGCGTGCAAGAAATAACTCACAGTCTATAAGACGCTTCAAGGTAACTCCACTCATAAGTTCAGTATAACACATTCCTTTCAACAAATGTGACGATGTTCCATGACCGGGAAAATCACATGCAATGTAGTAATGATCTGAAAAAAAATTTTATTAAGTAAAAAGTCAAATAAATCAAGATTGAAGATTGAATAAGTATTTCGAAATATACTGTTTTTCACAACTATATGGAAGGGCTCGCGTAAAAATTTATGAAAAATCGTATTTGAGGGTTCAGGAAATATACTTTTTTGGCCCACAATTTGTTTTATTGGCAGCGGGGCCACCTCAGCATGATTTCACTCTACTTACTTTTAGGAAGCAAAGGAATAAGCTTGTCAAAAGTATTACAATTGTCCAACCATCCGTGTAAACAAATTATAGGTGGGTTCTTCACGTCCCCCCACGTTTTGCCGCATACTTGACCCCATGGTACAGGAAATGAGAATTCTTGTGTTAGACCTGTTCAAAAAGAACGGAGTTTTCTAATTATAATATGACAGGTGAAATCAAAATCACCTGGTTAGAACAATTGAATCAGAACAGGGCGGGGGAAGGAATTTTAGAAATTTTATGAATCAAATTATGACATCATAATGTGCGCAACAAGCGGAAATATTGTGCCCCAAACTAGCGTTTTTTATCGCATATTAAGATAAACGGTTCAATATTCTCGCCGCCTTAGACGCGAAAAATGTTTTAAGAATGAGATGGTACCATGCCTAACCCTAAATACTATAGTGATCTGAATGATTCTACAGAAATCAAAATTTTTGTGCACAAAAATTTACCAAAGTTTGGGTCATTGGGTGATTAGGCCGCCTGAGATGCGCTCTATGTGTGGCATATACTTGACAGAATAATACTTCTCGTTGGAGCAAGAAGAGATGATTGATAAATTTCTGACTAGTCTGCAAAATTATCATGCAGTGAAATTTTCTGACAAGTAAAGTGAGCGTTAAAAAAGAATGGAATTTTGTAAAAGCAAAAAATTTTTTAGGTAACTTTAAATAAACCAACGCAAAGGCTTGAAAGGGTTAAAGAACCCAGTTCAGCTCCAACAACTACAAGTACAGCCATAAGCTCGAGAAGCAAATACGTATTAGTTAATCAAACGTCTGTAAAACAATTCTATTAAGCTTAGAATATGTAAAAATAGAATTCTTTCCTCATTGACCTTGTCCCTTCACTTACTTACCTCTTTCACTTGTATTAATATACCGACGGCTTGTGCTTGTGCTCTCATTGGACATATCGTTTTTTCTACTAGCTACCTTTGAATATCTATATGAATGTTAAAATGACGTCAAATGTTTACTGTGGTATTTGGAGATTGATTACAATTGATTGATTAGAATTGATTGATTCAAACAAACTCAAAACGCTCAATGAACTGACGTGAGCGTATTTCATATTTTTCATTTCATGGTGCTGATTTGATTTCTCGTATTACATGTTGTATGGCGTCACAAGGGTCGACTTCTCTATTGATCAGATAGACAATATGACGTCATAATATAAATAAATTTATTGAAAATCAAGAAAATTGAAAATACTATCATATTCCCGCTCATCACATCTAGTTAAAGGATATTATTAATATATCAATTCGAGATGTATGTTTGGATGATTATTACAGCCTTGCTGTACGAGATTGTTTATAGTAAACAAACATTCGACGCATTTGTCTATCTTCTGTCCAACGTCTACGATTTGTTGAAGATGATTTGTCTAAAAATTGACGAAATCGTCCAGGAGCTTCGGACAGACTATGAAGGGAGGGTGGAAGAGTTACAAGAAATGATACCGAAAATGTCGCAAAAAAGCGTCATATTGGAAAACAAGATCAAAAGGGCACAAGAGAAAATATTGTTAACATACGTCAAGATGCGTGAACAGAGAGCAAAGAAAGGCAGACAAACGAAAAACCGTCTAAACGTGGATTGCTGTGATTGAACAAGGCTTTATTAGTCATTCACGAAGCACCATTCCCTCTATCGCTCTAATTTGTGCCCCTCTTCAAAACCAGTGGCTTCTTTCAGCGAGCAAACAGATACACGCCCGATACGATCAAACTGACGTTGTTATATTCCATTCACTGCTTAGTATAGATGTGGCGTGTATACTCAATCGCAACTTCAGAAAAGGGATGTGGTTGTATTTGCATTTCATCAGTTTTTGTGATATGCTTGTGTAATGTTGCAACAGAAATAAATGTTTTATAAATCGACACATTCACTGAGTTTTGTATATATATCAAATACACATAATTATATAGAAAACGATAATCCTAAAATGCGCCAAAACGTGCGAGAAACGAGGGCTCATTGATAACCTCGACTCCAACGATGGAACTACAGGAGGCTATTTCGCCGTAACGCGAAAGAATATGTGAAACGATCCAGTCTAGAACTAGGCCTCAAAAGAAAGTTCGCGACTTTATATATTTAGGCACTGGAACAAAATGAACAATTAGTGGAAGTGATTCAGTATTTACAATAGTCGATCATTTTGCGCCGCGCAATATCGACACAAGCACGCGCAAGCAAGTGGATCTATATAAACTGAAATTTTCAATAAAACGACTAAATATTCAAAATCTCATTATTAAAAGAACTAAACTTATATGTATGTTCGCGCGCACTTTTGTCGTTGATTCTACTGATAAGTGTTTTTGTTGAGCAACTTAAACCAAGATCTCAGTTGCGATAATATCGAAAACAAGCTAGAGCTGTCAGGGTTCAGTCTTGTATAAATAAAGGTTTTCGGAAGACATATCAAATTATACACAAGTATTTATAATGGACAGGGAAGAAAGTTCATTGCTTGTAAAAAAGAAAACAATAAAATATAACATATGGATATAGAATCATAATCATGTTATCAGCAAGGACGTTCCGGGCGAGTCCAGCACCACCCAAGTAATGAAAACCGTCTGCCCTTCCAGGGTCTGTGTAAAGATGACGTGAATATGAAAAAACACACGTTAGGGCACAAGGAGTCCTTCCGCGCGCGATTGCTAATTAAATTATTTCTTACACTCTCATGCCCTTGCTGTTTAAGAACATATTTCTAATAATTCTTTGCTTTACTCATAGCGAAAATACATTTTTCTTACCACTCTTCGACGCAACGAAATATTTGATCTATAAATCCAATATTTCCTTTGTCCTCCACTGCATTTTCGAAACAAAATCATTCATAATGTGGAACAGTATATTGGCGAATTACCATAATTATGCCCGGAGCCATTTGGCCAGCCAAACGCCTGCGGCAAACGACTCATCGAAACATACCGCAGGGGGACATTAGGAATGAAGTTTGAGAGGCTTAAGCTACCATGTGGCGATACCGATGATCCGGGACTACATACACCGATGGACCCACAACGCCGCTGATGCGCGGCTTAGGCTCGACTAAACTTTTGAACTTCGTACAAAATTGTTCCCTCACGGTAAATCGAGCTTATTCGTGACAATTTTTCCATCAGTAAGGAAGTGTTTTCTGAAAACATGTTTTACTGATATATCTGCTAATTTTTAGTCAAAACCGAAACAACAAAAATACCCATTTTATGTTAGACCGCTTCCAATCAGAGAGATCAAGTATATATAGATTACAAAATTTACAGAGTTATTAGTTGTACATTAACTCAAATTGAATGTGTTTGGAATACTGGGTTTGCTTTGTTCAATTTTAGTTACCCCTCAGACATTTAAACATCCCAGAAAACTCTTTTTCAGCAAGTACTGTCGGTACACATGTCCACCGTAAAATTAGAAGATCATTTACTATACTGAAAAAGTGGAGGAGGGTATGTAACTTTATCACGCTGCATCCCAGCAGACACGTTGATTGGATTGATCCATACTATAGGACTAACTTCAATTAGTTCGAAGGATGTACTTTAAATGAAATATCGCTGAAGAAATTGCTTGTTTGTTAGATATACTACAATACTACTCAAATATTCAATATTAAAAAAAAAATCTTGATCCAATTTACGATTCTAGATCACACGAAACATTAATTTGCATAGCTGTATTTAATTTTCGATTACATGAAGAATATATTTATGAAAAATTACTGAAACGAATAAATAGGAAAAAATTATGGATGAAAACCACTGAAGCTATGCTGAACTATTCGCTGGCATATGTTTAACAGAGGCAATAATGTACTATAGATATAAAAAAAATCGTCTTTAACATAGTTTGTATAAGGAGGGAATGTTCCAAGCCTAGTGTACACAAAATTTTAGGCAGGTCATTATGCGAGAGAATGAGAAACGTGTGAGGTGTTGTTCCTTCTTTGTTACACTCCTCTTGAGGAAGTGGATCAGTGTGTGACAAGAGGGTACTTGAATAAGATCAGGTCGAAAGTTAAATGACAAATGATCAGAATCATACTCCACTCATTACAGGATTTATTAACCAAGCTTTCGCTAGAGAGTAGTCCAGCTTTGCCAGGTATTGCCATGCTCTAGCAATTGCAGAATATGATCCCGATCTTTTCAAGTCATTGTTGCTCAGGTATAAACACAAGTCATAGATATAGTTATTCAATACAATCTGGTAGCAGATAGTCTCAATTCTTGAGAGAGCGGTAATAATTTTTCATTCAAATGTGAGAAACCTTTGTCGCATGACTTATAAAAACAGCTGTGCACGTAAAACGCCCAACAAGTTTGCCAATTGAAACAAAATTTTCTAAAAATACAAAAAAGATCGAGAATTGTTCAGACTCATAATATGACAAAAAGTGAAAATAATGAAGTTTTTAATATAGAACTATCCAATTTTATAGCTTGATTCCCAATCTCAATAAAAAAATTGATTTATTTATAAGAGCATTTTTGAATATGATGCATAACTATTGTTGGCATCACAGGGATTTGCACTTCATGATCAGGATGAAATTATTATATTTTATACAATGTTCCAGAAAAGTTTTTTACTTAAATATTTGCTCTTATAAATTTGAACAATTATCTCCCTCTTTTTTTATCTCAATTGGATGAGTTTGTAGAAACTCAGTAATATGCTTAGCTGTGTCTCCAGGAGTACATAAATGTAAATGATGATTGCCGTCTAGTTCCACAAATCCATACTGAAAAAAGAGAATAAGTGAATATTTTCAGACGAGTGGTGGAATCAAATGGAATATTTCGGAATGAAAATGAAGCCATTTTCTAGACTAAACTGAACGAAAAATATTTCAACAAATAAGAATTTATGTCTTGTCAATCATGAGACAAACATAAGCCTCAATGCTGTGTAGCAGAATCTTGGGTTTCTTCAGGTGGCTGGAATGTTCCTGTCATTTTCTTTGAATGGACCGAAATCTTCAAAACTATCAGCCCTGCTATTTCACTTTTCTACACTTTGATTGCTACCAGACAAATCTTCTAGCCACAGATTCCACTTCTGATGTCAGCCATTTTCTTAGGGTGTCTGAGTATCAGAGTAGCTGGCAATATACCAGTCTGCCTCAATGATCCAGTGAATATTTTGAAATAGTTACATCACCACTGTAATATTTCCATCCAAATTGAATCGTCCTAAACATACAAAAACAGCACACTAGTCTAAATATACCAGTATGGCAAGTTTTATGAACATAGCTTCCCCGACCAGAAATTTTGTTTTGTTAAGCATATGCCACAGATGGACCGCGTCTTATCGACGCGATCCATCAGTGACACACATTTGGCAAAATATATTTTAGAAAAATTTTCCCGATTGGATCTATGTAAACAATGAGCTTTTTAGATTATCATTACTTCCTCAAATCTCAATTGTTCGTCCCAGTTTTTTTCTGCTTCTCCCCTCTTACCAAAAAAAAAAAATTCCCAAGTAATCATTTCCACTTACAGATTTAGTATTCTTCTTAAAAGCTTCCTGAATTTTCCCAACATTATCGGGATATGCTTCTTTGATCCGTTGATAGAGTCCCTGATTTGCCCTAAACAGAAAAAATCACAGTTTGACTGCACAATGGCCTAGTGGTTATCAAGTTGGCATCGCAGCTGAGTCCCGATAAGTCTGACTCCCCCTCAACCAAGGATGCAAAACCCTAGGTAGACCAAGCTGAACCAGGAAGATCATATCTTAGCAACAATGCTTAATCTTTCCTTTTATAAGAGGCTGCTTGAACGGGGCTTTGGTCAAAGTAATCCGCCCCAAGAAGTGACCATTATAAAATATATATTCATTTGCTTATGATAAAGAGATCATTTCTGTCAAAAGTATTACTCGGACTGGGTTCTCGATTGATTTCGGGGTACGATTCATTTACCCAATGAAACAAATAATGATTTGGATTATGAGGAATCTCAAAATCACAATTATGTATTATCAATGCAAAACGCAATACAGTTTCAATTCTAAATTCTATGGACATTCCTTGCATGAATTAAAATAGATGAAAATTCTTACCAGACAAAAAAGATGTCTGCTTTTATATTTTCTGCAATATTCAATGCCGTGTCTAAATTACGCTCTAATGGATCTTTGAACAAATGTCTGATATCTCTTCGAAAAACAAAATTTCCTATTAAAGAAATAACATTTAAAATAATTAGAAGACAGGTTTACAATTACAAGATCAAAAGAATGTACCGGAAATTTAAATGCTTTAGTTGTGTAAAAAAAGGTTTTGAGACATTTTTGCAGGGGTGTATCTTAAAAGTTGAACAGCTGTTTGTGATGAGCACAAGCATGAAATCATTGCAAGGGATGCATTCTTTGAATAATTTAGAATGGAAATTGATTTTTTTATTGAAATTCACTCTGAGCAAGGTCGAAAGCAATGCCCAAAAGGAACTCACTAACGATCCCTTGATAGCACGGAGTTACTACAAGATGTAGTGGGAACGACTGCACTCTAAGTGGAAAACATTCCAAGCGGAACTGAACTACTATGATAAATGTGAAATTATAGGTTTTTAAACACCAGATTGAAAATAACATTTCATAATCATTAGGGCAAAATATCAACTGCTCAAGACGCCAGACTCTAACATTTATGTCGACAATCTTACCATTATCAAGTTCCTTGATTCCTCGTTCAAGTAAAATTCCAGCAGTTTCATTATCTAAGCTTTTGTTCGCTCCCTTCAGTCTGAGATACAATAGAGACAAACAATCAAAATAATTACCTAGTTACCAGGCATTGGCACTCAAATTTTCGAATATTCAGAATAGCCCAATTGTGTTGTGTGTTTGAAAAATAATTTGCCGATTTATCTGGATGTCCTTAAATCCAAATTTAAAACAAAATTTTGATACCTTTGAGGTGTCCAACACTACCTTCAATTATCAAAACAAACAACGATATTGGATTCAACAATTGGATATTGGATTGGATTCAAATATCTAAAAATAGGATTTAATTTTCATCCTGCTGGAGAAGAAAGCAGATAACACAACCCAGCCCTATGTCAAGCATATACCAGTTCCATGTTGGGGATAAAGGTTTCGGCCAACCTTCTAGTTCATTTTTCCTGTGCCTAGTTGCGGTTAGGGGAGGAAGTAGTAATCAAAAGCTATGTAAGTCAATTTAGTTGTCAGGCGCTGCTCATATGAGAGTGAGCAAACGTCTTGCATGAAATCATTTATCAAAGGATTTGAATCAGCATCAGAACGTTCTTCAAAGCTGCGTAGCTCAAAGCATATTCCAAGCGTTTTTATGGACTAGGCTACCTGCTATTCCAGAATTCAATCCATTTATTTTGTTGCTATATACTATTTCAAATCTATTCATTTACCTTTCTTTAGCTTGTTCATATGTATATTCTTTATCTGGACGGGGTTCTGCATTTTCAAAAGACAAATGGCTGTCTATGCAAGAACGCAATCCAGTGATCAGATCATCCTAAAAAATGAATAAGATTGCTAAATGACAGTCAATACTAGAACAGAGCGATTCAAAAAAATTTACTGAGCACATGAGCACAGCAAAGTCCCCTCGGGGTAAAAAAATGTGCTTCTAGAGATTTATAATGGGAGAATAGACACTTTCAAGCAGCACTTAATTTTCAATGCATGGGTATAGTCGACGAAGATCACTGTAACCATCTATGGCTTTGGCACTACTATCCCGCTTACCTTCCATGATATATATTTCCTTGCAGGATTCAAGCTTGCGACTTTCATACTATTGCGACTAGGTATAATACCATACTCTGTTTAGTTCATACATCAGTACTATCACAGACAAAGTACTCACCTTTACTCGAAACCAAATACCAACAGTATCAATAGCAATTATTCTGCTAACGATTTCAGGATAAATTGCTCCAAACTAAAAAAGGAAACAATCGTGAACATTATACAGATAAAAAAAAACTGATACTAAAATAATTACAGATTAATATAATCTCAGAAAAGAGATTTCCAAAATGAATTGTATGTTTGTATACATTTGAAAATGAAAATACATATTTTTTAAATTTTGATTAGTTATATTTTTTAAAATAAAAGCAAACATTTGTCTGTTTTACAAATTCAACATTAAAACAGAGCACAAGAAATTGATATTTTTTGGAATAAAATATTTTAACTCTATCTCTACAGAATCTAGAATAATTTGATATTCCCTATTCAGCAATAGCCATCCCAGATTTGGAAAGATTGGATTCAGAAATACACAATTCAAGAATTTTTAATAAAAATGTGGCATTATCTAAAATGTAGCAAATAAATACAACCCCTAGACAATTTGATTGATATATAGAAAAATTTTTTTTAGCCATATGAGGGAAAATGAGTCGTGTTGGTGATTCAAATTTGACATTAATCCATGCTGTGGCACAAAACAACTCCAATAACTTTGAACTTATCCAAGGTCACTAAAAGTAACCTTGTTAATGTTTTCATGAACCTGATAGAAGTGAAGGAGACACTTTTGATTGTTTTTTGCTTAAAATTAAATTATCCATATTTTTTAATACAGTACGTGTCATTAAGAATCTTGATGATGGCGCTGAGAAACATACCAGTAAATCTTGGTACAGTTTTTCAAATCCATTCCAGTACCATTACGCGTTAATATCACATACCACACACACCACTTCATGAACTTGTGTTTTGTGATGATTTAATAATTAACAAGTGCAAATCCATTATGACAAAAGGCTATGATACTCACATATGTTCCAATGTTGGCACCTATGAAAACAAAGATTTTCGCTTAGTAGAAATAACCAAAATTGCGGTACTCATTGCCCAAATATTTGTAGTAATACGCTGATTTCTCATTATGTGCATGACTGAACCACTACAGTAGAGTGCAATGAGTGGTTCACAAGTGTAATGATATTAGAAATATTAATCTTTTTAGATCAGGACTGCAACTTTGAGCAATGTTATATAAAGGATCAGTATTACAACTACTTACACAAGGCTTCCTACATGCAGGAGACTTGTACATTCACCAAATAGAATAGAGCAAAGTTGCTTCCATTATAAAATTTACAAGTCAAAAAATGTAATATCATAACAGTCAAACAAGCACTTTCATGACAACTTACAGACGCCCAGGGTTAGAGTTGTTGGAAAGATATGATTTTTCTGGTTGGTTTAAAGCAACCCACGCTATTACAACCTGGGTTGAGTGATGGGTATGAATTAACAAGCCGGACTCGCCAGGACTGCTGAGATTATCAATCTGCAAAGCCAACATGATAACCACAAGGCCTACAAAATGAATGAAAGATGTAGCGCAAAGTAAAATGAATGCTTCAAATAACCTTTCATTAGTCAGTTCATATGGTCACAGCTTTGACTAGTTTCGGCAGACGATGCTAGGATTTAGAATCAAAATCTCACCAAAAGGGTCCGTTCTATGAAATCATGATAACATACTTGACAACTAGCCATCGCGAAAGTTGACCACAAATGATGGCCGGAACAAACCCCCAAGGAACTTTGCCTCAGCTGGATAAGTGACACTGCATATTATATGTATATAATACACATTTATAAAAAATCATCTTACCCATGCTATGTCCCATCAATGTGACATTGTGGAATTTAAAATCTGTGGAAAGAAATATGAGAGATAATTTTTGGCACTGTGCAAGCACATTCTGCAATCTTCTACAATTAGGGGTGTCACTATTCCAATTTGAACACAGTATCTGAACTTGATTGAATAGCTCTCAATATTTGATTTTTTCGAATATATTCTTGAAATAGATCATTGTAAATTTTAGACATCATTGTGAAATCGGAAAAAACACATAGTTTTGATGTATGATATGTATTATTATATATTATATATAGATTATTTAAAATCCTCAAAACAATTTTTCAAATTTTAGTACTTTGAACACTACCAGTGCCTAATGACTTTAAAATTCTTCTACAACTTACGATCAATTAACCTTTTCAATGTTGAACTATAAGCAAGTGTAAAGTAGTACGATCCTTTAGAAATATGTGATGACAACCCATGGCCAGGAACATCATAAGCAACATAATAATAATCTGAAACAAAGAATAGAATTTATAGGACAGATTAGCAATGAATAGCACGAACATGAGTTATGCGGTTAATTGGATAACTTGTCCTGGACCGATATTAGTAGGATGTCAATTACTCTGCTGTGCTGAGATATTTAAAAAAAAGAAAATTTAATATTTCTTGGCAAATAATCGACGCTGCTATGTTCGATCTTGGGTCCTGATGACTCTTTAATTTATATCTTTATTTGCATCGCCTATGTTTTGATAGATGAGGTGTTGAAATAAACTATGTATAAGTCTAACCTTAAGTAAGATATTTTCATACAAGACAAAACCAAAAATTGCTTTAGAAAATGTTTTGCCATGTATGGGGCATTCTCAAAAATGATTTATCTGTAGTCCATACCTGAGCAAGAAATTTTAGTAAAATTAAGTAAACGCTAAAAAACGAATATTAACAGTTGATAAATGCACAGCAATTATGATTGATGTAAAGTGTATTTGGGACGATGTTATTTCAGATCTTTCATGATATATAATAAGGCCAAAATTTTAGATAGAGACAAAATGAAGCAAATGTAATTGATCACCTTCAGGAAGTAACGGAATAAGTTTGTCAAAAGTATTACAATTGTCCAGCCATCCATGTAAACAAATGATAGGTGGGTTCTTCACGTCTCCCCATGTTTTACCCGATACCTGACCCCATGGTACAGGAAACGAAAATTCTTTTGTGATACCTGTCATAATGGAAATGTGAACTAGTAAAATAGATTATTTCAAAGAAAATGCACAGTTCTTCCAATCTGTTAAAGCATTAGGAATTTGCTGGTTAGCTCAATCGGTAAAAGCATTGGGAATACGGTACGCTATGAGCTAGTTAAGCATCTCTGATGACGAGAGTTCGAATCCTGTGAGGGATGATGATTATATGTGACCATAAGTTTGATAGACGCCTCATCGGTGCATGGTGGTTCACGTTAGCACCAATCAGGGCTTCTTCCACCAACCAGGTCCACAAAAAAAAAAAATTGTAAAATAGGACAAGCTAAAAAACTTCACCCCGATTCGGAACTAGTATCTGCACCGGATATCGTGGATCGCCATATGATTACGTTGAATGCTCGTTTTTCCTCTTTCCCCAGAATAAATATAAAATCCTATCCTAGGCTATCCAAATCTGAAGCAAAAATCCTTGTTTGGTAGGAGGATATTTGAGCCTAACGGCCATATGCTAACACGCTAGTGCTAAAGGAGAGATTTTGCAATCATGAATGCCGAATCCTTTAGACATACATAGATAGACCAGTAGACACAGCCTAGTATTTAAAACCTTTCGACACTACCGGTACTAACCTCGTTTACTTGTCCCCACATATTTTGTATCGCTAGCCATTGTGCGTACGACACTGAAGATGATTCTACTGCAAGTAGACTGTATCATTAAAAACAAACAAGAGGGAAAACAAAACGCAGAATATAGGCTATTAGACTAAGTTATGCAGCACACCAAAAAGCCGAAGTTGAAAGCATCCGACCTCGCGCATCGCAGAATTACCGGCTAGGCAGCTACATGTGTAAATTTTTTATAATCATGACACAGCACAAATGTACAGAGCGAAACATGCAGGGCAATCTGGCTTGAGTTGTAGCGTGTATGTACTTTTCTTGTGATATCATAAATTCCTGGAATAATGTTTATTGTTTTCATTAAACAATTCTTTTTTCTAATATAAAGAATAAAAATTGTAGAACTGTTGCCCGTATTCATAAACCTTGAACCCCTGATGGTGTTAATATCGCTGATTTGATGACCTGGTAACGGGTGGTATGTACGAGGATACGAGGACCGGTACATAGCCTTTGTAATAGGCACGGTTTGATTGAATAGGCTAAACTTGGTAATAGGAATCGAGTAACTTGATAGCACTTAAACTGTCTTCTCTATGTGCATCTATCTTTGCAAACATGGGAAAAGATCGTCTTTTTCGCCGTAATAGCTTTTCGAGTGTGTAAGATTACTATTTTATTGTGTCAGTCTAAAATACGCAAGTCTTTTTGTTCATTAGTGCAACTAAAATCGATAGAATATAAATCTATTATTAAATACTATAAATAACATTTGACCCCTGCTGCCCTTATCACCACCGTGCCCGCGACTGCAGCCATCTCTAAACTAGATTCAGCTTTCGAGCGTACCCTCATAGCAGGGTGTCGGAACCGTTCATGTCGCTTCCTTCGGGAGAACGGAGGGAGAGCTCCAGAACTAACAACCAACGGGCCTTTTAATACAGTTTCTCCGGGTGTCTGAGTAACTGACATTCTGCCACCTGCTATTAGATCAAGCTGCCTGTTTCACATCACCAATGCAGAATGAATATTAATCCGATATGGAATTCTTGAAAATAAAATTTAATTCAAGAACAAACTAAATTAAACCACTGGTGCAGCGGTCTCAACCAAAAAGTAGATCAATCGTTCTCTTATGTTGAAACCTATTGAACACTCAATATTTTTCTCACTGTTGATCTGTGATTGTTTTCGTTCTTCTTCCCAGTTATTTTCACAGTTTATCTTTGCTTTCCATTTAATATCAGGTTATTATACATATTTATTATCCTTGTCCGTTCAGAAATTCACATGAGTTAACTATGCATTACACCTGTATCCCAAACTGTGACCAGTGTTTAAGATCAATTGAATTGAAAAATCTTCTGACAGGGTAATTTCCAAGGGCATCGCACCAGTGCTTTGGGTCTACTCGAGCTACATTTCTTCCTGAATATTCGCTCTCTGTTTTATTTTTGATAAGAAGTGTATGGGAATTTATGCTAAAAATCAACAAGTTCTGCTCTTTTTTTCTGAAAATTTGTGGATGATTTGATAACAAAGACCTCAGCCCAATATTTGATGTAATAAATCGTAGCCGAAAATCAACAGTTGAAAATTCATTAAAACTAAATGAAACTATAACAGGGAACGTGACTCTGTAGCAGCAGCCCATGTGGATGGATAAACATTCTCCATTTCCAATGAAAAAGAAAATAGGCTTTTAAAAAAGGACGGTTGTTCAATAAATCGCCGAAACTAAGATAATAATGTATCGATCCAGAGACCTAGGCACAATTCGAAGGAAGTATTGCATCAATCACAGGAACAAATCCAAAAGGTTTCTGGTCTTATATCAGAAATAAAAGGATCTCATCTAATGGTAAGGTATACCAGAGCAGCAATAAAAGTCTGAAATTTTTGAATTTATAAAATGATTATTTTTCCTCTGGAAAAGGGAATGTAGATTGTATATCTTAAAACTCTGACCCGTCATCGAATGTTTACAAAATTCTTGACTTTTATAAAAAGGTATACGATAGTTCACACGAAAAATATATTTTCTGAATATCTTTTCGAATTTCAGGAAAAGCGTGGATGCCGTCTGCTAACTGCACTGGAGGATTCGACTAGAGTTCACGATAATGGTAATCAATTGAGTACAATCTTTGAGGACTTAAATGTTCTCTCGATTTTGGTCCAATTTTTCGACTATTGAATAAACTGAGTGCTTATGGATTTGCTGATAATATTTGGATGGGGCTTGAATCCTTGTCAAACCGAATGCAAAGATTTGTGGTCAAAGGCAAAGTCACAAATTGGCTGCCAAGTTCTTTTTTATTTTCGACAACATCAATATTCGTTTTACATAAATAAATAGTTGAATATATAAAAATAAAATCGTGATGATGAGTGTAGTTGCAAGTAGCCCAATATTTTGAAACAAAGATGGACTAAAAGTGAACACACGTGAAACGAAAATTGCATAATCTGTATAAACTTTCTTTGAAAGCTTGGAAAAGTTCCGAGTAATTCAGTAGCATCCAAATCGGTGGGAGAAAAAAGAAAATTTGATAGCCGACGAGTGGTAAGCGAATCAAAAACCAAATATCATCTGTGCATATTAGTGAAACATTGCAAAACCAGTGTCGCGTCGCCGTCGCAGATTCAAATAAATATAAAAATCAGTCTTGTCAAAAGATGCAGTTTTTAATAAAAATAATTTACAGAGACCGCGTAATGAACTATCCAAAAGTAAGAATTAGAATGCCGGCCGGGAAAAAATATTATATTCTAACCAATAACAAGAAGCAAGTCGGACATATTCTGCCCAAACATGCGTCACAAAATAAAAATTCTGATTGGGATACTGAGATGTATCTATTTCACCACCGATATATCTCAGGTTGGTAAGTAGTTATTATAAGAAAATAACTAATAAACAAAATTGCCATTTATGAACGTAACAGATTTGGATTAAAATATAGTTTATCCATACGTCTTGTAGTAATACAACATTCATAAAATGCAAATGACTTTTGAAAATATTATAAAATTATAAAAAGATAAGAAGAGAATATTATCAATATAGTGAATGAGTATTACAATTAGAACATTTCGTGTTAACTATTATATAAGTAACATACTAGTATAATAGAATTATAATAGTTACAAATATTTAAAATAATTTACAGTGTATTAAATAAATCGTGTATAGATTTCAAATTATTGCCCACGAAAGGACTCGTCAGTGCATTTTGAGGTGAAAGTGAATTTGATGGAAAATCGAAACGAGTCGTTATGATTTCGAGGAAAAGGAACAATAATTGCAAATAAGTTTCAGCAGTTTTTTATTAAACAAACAACTCGTTGTTTGTGAAGATTGTTAGTGACAAGATATGCAAATGATCTGCCATTGGTGGAGCCGGAATCGGGAAGGTTATCAAGAGTTTTTCGTACATACTACCTTTTTCGACATATTTTATCAAATGTCATCTATTTGAAACCGGCATCCCAAAATCCTCCGTCCCCACAGTTTTCTCGATCGATTAGAAAATTCGAATTTGATGTGCATAGAAAAATCGACTGATGCAGTAATGTTGTAGACGTAGTCCTAGGTTAGACGTGGTCAGTGGGGTGTAAAATGTGATACACTACAAATTAAAAAACTCAAAAGTGGAAATAAAATGTTATATACTGTAGGATAAACCGAATGACCTAGTGATGAAACTTCTTGTATTGTTGCTCCAACAGTCACATTCAAGTAAGAAGATTGGCTATGACGCATGAATTGTGTCACCGTTTTCCCGTCGTGTCTCGTTATCATGAGTGCTGATATTTTTGTACCTATAATGGAGAAAGGTTATTTTGAGATTTGTTGAGATTTTTATGTTATATTTATGAAGCCTTGTTTTGTGGCCATTGATGGGGAATCCCGAATGAGACACAGTTCTGTGGACAAAAATGCGATTCGATATGAATAAATATATGACATACAGTGTTATTAGGAATAGTATGTGCAAAATTCGTGACCTTGGAGTTTTTCGAAAATACTGGATGACCTATAAATATATCCATTTTGTTAAAATTATATTAACTTAAAATGCTGTCAAAATTGCTTGAGCAATCCATACAAAATTTAGACGGAAGCACCGCATGTTCAACTTCAAGCCAATTAGTGGTATAGTTGGAATGTAAGTCAATTTTGGGTAGTTGGGCATAGATTTATTGAGAACAAAACGATCAGCTACTGAAGGAATAAAAATGTCACCTACCTATGGTGTTCATAACGGAAGGTTCGTCACTGAAATCTTCATCATAGATCACAACCGCGCTGGCAGAATACCTCTCAGCAAGCTTGATTTTGACAACGTTATTGCACCTCCCTGCCTCCATCAGAGCAATCCAATTTCCGCTCGTTAGTTCAATTTCTTTCTCGTTACTAAACGATCCCGAGCAGCCAAAATGCGAGTTTCCCGAACCTGCGTCATTGATGAGTATAACGCGGCCCGAAAATGCAGTTCGAGGTGAATATCGCCCATATCTTCCAGTAGTTCTATGCTTCATTGGAATATTTACGCCCTTTCTGGAGGAATCAAAATAAAAATCAACCAATGCTTCCGTGTAACTGTATTCGATAACTTTTGGTATGATGTCAGATGCTTCGATATGAATTGCACCAACGCTAATATTAACGTAAAAATTATTGTTCTGGTCGGCTTGTTGAGCCAGATGATTTCCAGCAGCAGCATTGATCATCAGTGAAGTGATTTTAGTACCTGAAATAAGTTAGTTCATTGAAACACATAATTATAACATTTTAGTAAACTATGTATTAATAAACAACAGGGTAATAATTAATGCCACCGCTTTGTAGCATCATATTTTTCAGTTGTGTAGGCACTTCGCCCGGATGGTACTCCGTAAAGCTCTAGACTGTTTGGAATACGAGTCAGATACAAGCTGAAACATCTTCTAATACTGTATAGAAGTACAATTTCGTCCCATTTTTAACCCGGTAATTAACATATACGATAACTTACTATTTTATTGAAAGTAAGATCGAAAGGAAAGCGGGACCAACCAATTTATCACTGACTCACAAAGTTGGCGTAGGATGGAAAATCAGTACCCTGAGCGAAAAATATTATATGTAAAATTGAATAGCTAAAGTTTGTTGTTATTTTATATTTGCGACATGAAGAAATGCGTTACTGTATTTTTTAGGCTTGTGCCCACAAGGATCAATACATATATCTTTATTAGTTGGAATTCACAAGACAATCCCACAACCTTAGGCTGGATATCTATGAGCATGAACATCAGACTGACTTGTTTATTCTCGAAAATTGTTTTTGCGTATCAGAAATCCACTTACCTATCGTGCTCATGACTTCCACAACTCTCCGGGGTACCGTGTCGTAAATAACAATAGCGCTTGCGCCATATTTTTCCGCCAACTTGATTTTGGCGAAAAACATGCATTTTCCGCGTGCAACCAGCGCAATCCATGGGCCATTTGTGTTGTTAATTTCATCTTCATTAGCGATTTCTCCGGTGCATCCGAAATGAGAGTCCTCTAATCCAACGTCAGATATGTGTATCATTCGGCCGAATATACCACTATGAGGGGAATGGAATCCAAATTTCCCTTTGAAATGCAACTTAGACGAGGTAGTTATACCAATTGGAACTTCCGTTCCATTTTGCACGCTGTTGGGAATAATAAATCCATCCAACAATGCCTCAGTGTAGTGGTTTGTCGTGTTGCTATTTTTGAGGTTTGGCAGGCTGTCCATGAGATTTTGTCCACCGAGAATTGAGGCACGTCGTCTAGAAAATTCTTCGATATATTTAGTTTTCATGCTTAGTAATTCCTCAATAAGATAAGAGGATTCCTTCGTGGTCTGTATTAAGGACGGCGTCGTGATTTCCTGTTTTTTATGACCTTCTTTGCCCTTAGAACGTCTTCTGTTATTTCTTTCTTTTCTCCTTTCGTTTCTCAATCTAGCTCGATCAGGAGATTTTCTTTTCAATCGGCACTCCGATATTTCAATCAAAATGACCACGATGATTAAAACAAACATAACTTGGAGCAACTTCATTGTGAAAGGATAAAATGTGAATAAAAATTAAAGCTGTAAAATACAATAGCATATTTATTATGAAAACAACATCAACACAATGGGTTTTATCTCGTCAAAAAATTGTTGCCGCTCGTTTTTCTGCTATGAGCTAAGGATGGTTGCGGTGAGATTACTATGTGGCTTATACCTGATAAAAATATAAATTTCTGATTTTGATTTGTGGCGAATTCCATTCTATGACATGTACAGTATGGGTTGCTGACCATTGCAACGTAATGTTGACTACTATAGATATAAAATTGCTTTCTGGTCGTGCATGGCGCGAGTCACGTACTCCCAGGATTTCTCTGCCAAAAAATTATCAACCAATATACCTTGTCGAGCATGGAACACTGATGAACACAACCACTGAGAGGCGGTTTCATCTCGGATTCATTCGCAACATAGTAGCATTTCTAACAGAGTTGATATTATTCATGGGTGTCTATATCGCTAGATTAATTTAACCGATAAAATCGCACCACCAATTCATCAGCGACTCACACTTAACTGACTAAGTTCGTCAGTCGAGGAGGTACTTCATGAGATTTCCGTTACATAAGGATCTAAACCGAGTCCAAGAACCACAACCCATCAGTATCTCAACTACGACTAACTCATCATCATTCTCCTTGCGGAGGTAAACCGTTCGAAAGCGGGGTTACCCCTTTTTAATTTCTAAACCTAATCCGAATATTTCTTATTTTTTATTGCAAGCAAATACCTTTTCTAAGCGTAATTTACATATTAAGTAAAGTGTGCCAAAATTTCGTAGACTACTATTAGCGTCTCTAAACTAGTCCATGGACCATGCTGCCATCCAGAGATACCTATACATTAATGCGGTCTGAGTTTTCTGCGCTTTCGTTGCGGGGTTTAATACTTCTACAAACTTTTTCAGATTCGACCCTCAGCTCAAATCTTCTGGTAATTTTACATTCGCAATCAACCGTTTACGGCTAATTTAGTAAACAAATCGTAGTAGTCATTAAAATTCACGATAGCAGCATCCCTTATCGCTTGTTTTAGCAATGTTATGGCAGATTATCATGCGCAAACTAATTACCTGGCGAATTTATTCCAGATTCGAGAGTGTTTATAGCCGCAGTTCCTATCGCCGAATCGGACAAAAAACAATGGGCCTGCTGGTAGATCCAAATTGAATGCGGGAGATAGGAAATGCACACCCAACAATTAAAAAAACAACGGAAAACTTTTTGCCAAGATGCGGCCCATCTGCGGAACTTGCATAACTGAGTTTTTCAAATGTACAAAGATTCCAAACAAACGGAAACGATAATTTGTGAAAAAATTAGATCCAATTGAGTCTTTTATGCCATGCTTTATCCAACTGTGTTTTTGTGGAAATCTGAAAATTATTTTTGAAAGATGCGCATTTCGAAAAAATCATTGGATTCGCATCAATATCCTCCATTTCTTGATTATATGAATGCTCAAAGCGAATTGTCGAAAAATACCGGCAAATTTTCAAAGCATTTTTTTTAGTATGGGTTAGCAAAATCAAATTTCCGATTCGGCCAAACCGCTCAACCGACACTATAAAACGGCTTTCACAATAATGCATTTTCATCATGTTGTTCGTTATTTACATTTACAAGCAAATAATATGCTTCATAATATGGTACATCCCATTCAGAAAAATTTTAGGTCTGCGTGGTCCATCTGGGGCTCAAGCTCGACAACATAAAATTTCTGATTGAGCTTCCTGTTTTCCGATATCGCTGATGGCAAGCAGGATGAATTACAAATAAGCATTTTCCGACTTCAGAGACTGGAAGAATTTTGGATTTTTGACCATTCAGGATACTCCAACAGCGTAAGAATATTGCAAGAATGACGCAAATATCAGTGATTCCAAATATTTATTAATGTGACTACCTTACATAAAAGTCGATTATACAATTGGTTTCAGTACGATCGATTAGGAAAATATTACTTTCTCATTTGTAAAGTTCCATTCAATAAAACTATTTCTGTGCGATTGAGATTGAATTAGGAAAATATTCTGCACTTTATTGTACATTTAACGTGTTAAAAAGCTGGCATTTAGTCTAACGACACAGACGCTTGAAGATGCCGATGCATCTCACATCACTTCAGTTTTCAATTCACTATTTCATATACCTCACTCGCGCATTCTTTTTATACTGTCCACTCTAATTGCGCGGTATTTCAATCTTTTATAGAAAACCGTTTTCAAACAAATAATTGGTCTAATAAAAAAGTGTTGGGATATGTTTCGTCGAGATAGTCTCACTGATGGCTGCGTGATCTATCTATACGGCTCATCAACCACGATATAAGTTTTGGTTAAGGTCGACCAGACTGGTATTTTACAGAACTTTGCGAGTGCGGTGATTAGAATATTCGATTTGCGAATTCGTAAGATATTCGATTAGATTTTAAACGAAATTTGAAATGAGCAAATTATAAAAAGGTTACATTCCCAGAAGATAAATGTCGATAGTAGTGTATTCGACAATTTTCTCAATAGATCTTTGTTAGTTTATTATAATACTTTTGATTCGAAAATTCGATTCATGAAAATTATTCGATGTGATTCTGAATTAAAAAGAGATTCGAATTCGGCCGCCCCCAGTTAAGTCCATTTAAATTCGATTTTAAAAGTTTGAATAGTTATTACTTTACATGCGCCGTTTCTACAATTTCTACATAAAAACCCTCCAGCCCATCACGCTCCAAAATAATATCTGACCTAAGATAACAATTGCATAAAACCACATGTTTGGGTAAGAACATCACTGCATGCCACTGACAAAAGGAAATTCCTCGTTCCGCCGCACCTTGTGCCATCCCCGCGTTTGAAGAGTGCGTGTCTGCTGGAGTAAGGTGACTCATTCCGTTCAATGTCTATTTTTGTAAAAGCTTATAATGATATTCTCTCGCGACTGTCTCCTTTAAAGCGTGATGTTTTTACAACCGAAGTCGCCATTTCGTCGGGTAAATACGAGTCCATGTTCAAACAGGCATGAAGTATATGTTAACCGTATTTATCTTTGTGACCTACACCAGTCCCATACAGGATCGTAGCTTTGAAAAAACTCGCGCGAGCGTTCAAGGGTGAGTACTTTGTTTGGGTCAACGCGCGCATTAGGCAACTAATGGATCTTCCATAAAATATTACATTCTTACTTTTACCTTCGAAGATATTTACCCAAATTCGGAACCCGAGATAGTTTACGCAAAAACCTCCGTGCAGTCGATTGACAAGGGATTAAATTGTCGCGCAGGCATTTGTGCAAAAATCATCGCGATCCTAGCGGATAATCGCACGTCGTCATGGCAACTAATCGCTACGCTTATTAATATTATTAAGATAGGGTCGATGTAGTGTTTTTTTTAGTGTTTTATCCAGTTGTGTTTTCATTTTATGAATATTGAGCAATTAAACAACAACGGCGTCAACCATAATTCCAAATACATCGTCCGACTCACGTTGTCTTTAGAATTAGGGTTGACAGTTAAATATTTTAAAGAAGGGATAAAATGAGGCAATCGAATTTGTTGCAAAATTTGTTATAAATTAAGATTTTCTGTGCAACGTGCAATATCCTAATGCAATTATATTCGGTTAATTATAATATCGTAAAAACTGTCTTACAATAAGATGCGCCTACAAAATTCAACAACTAAAGACTAAAGACCCCCTTTTTGATAATGTTTCATCATGAATCAATGTATAGATGTCATTCATACAGTACTTTTCTAGCATCTTCTACCACATAAAATAATCCTATAGTCTACAAATGACATAGCAAGAAATACAGCACTTATAGCTAAAGTTTAATATAATTGATGCTGATAGCAATTTTTACCCAATATCGAAATTTACCCAAAGTCTGAAATAGTTTTATATACTTTGGTCGCTATGTCATGCTAGGGCTGGGCAAAATCGAATCATTTGGAATTCGAATTTGATTTGGATAATATTTTCGACCGAATTGAATTGCTGCTAAGTCTATGTAAACTGCAAATATTATGTATTAACCGTCAAAGTTTGCCTCGATTATTTAAATAATTAGAAGTGCCACGAAAACATTGCTCATGATATAAACGTACTTTATACGTCTTTTCAATTTAATCTTCATCTTTAAGCGCAAAAATGAATATAGCGAAAACCAAGAATTTTTTGTTGTATTCTGCCGTTAAAAATTCAAATTTTCTACTTTATTTCGCAAGCTTTTGTTCCTATGACCGATTCACTAATGACTCGAATGCTACGAAGCGATTGAATTGCCAGCCCTATGTGATACCTGAGAACTGTTTCGGATTTTAGAGTGTGGGACAATTTATACTGCTGCCTCGTGATAAAAACTAAGTGTTTTAATGAGAAAAAAAACAAAACAAATCGAACAAATGCATATTTCTCCTATGTTGGGGATGGGGAGCGTTTTTTCTCAAGTACAACGGAAGCCGCTCCCCCATTTTTCGCAACAGATTTACTAATTAGCAAATCCCCATCAAGTTTTGTGGCGTCATTATGTAACCAGTCGCTACGCGTTATGAAAACCCCCACCCCTGGCGCCAATAACTAGTTACAAATGAAGAAGACCACACCTACTGAAGACACTGTCTTGTTTCCAACAGAATATTTTTGCGAGTATGAGTCAAAGGAACTTGCCTAATCAACAATATTCTCAAGTACATTCTTTTTCTGAAAAGCAAGGCATAAAACAAGGCGCATCCAGTTGGCACGCCCAATCCAATTTTTTTACCAAGCATCTTTTGTCAAGTATGTGTCACTGATGGAATCGGGTCGATGCTTGGCGAAATAATGTTTCTCATTGGGTCAGAATACTGATGTATAACCTCCAAACACATCAAGAGTGTACTCCGGCGGAAGATTCCCAACATCGAGGAGAGTCTGAGTGAGCTACAAAAATGTAAATTGAAAGTTTTACACTAACGAAACTATTCGTCAAAAACTCTCAAGAAATATTTGAGTCATTTTTGCAAAAAACGGCAGTATTTTGGCTGAAAAACATATTCTAATCCTAAAATTTGGTTGTTAAAAGCCGGAATTATTTCCGCAAAATTACCATCATTTTTGCTGATTTAAGAGGTCCGCCCACCCCCTCCCAATATTTGGCATTAGGGGTCCAGGGAAATATACTTAAAGCAATAGCATACAAATGATGTGTCACGTGAACACGACTTTGATTAATTACATTTCCCAAAAAATCTTTATTTGAAGACTTTATTTTTATTTTTTGGTATTATTCTCGTGACTGATTATGAGCAGACGTGTATTGTTTGCCACACAGCTCGATTACATGTGCCAGCAATTGAAGACATCACATGAGTTCGTTGACATTCAACAACGATTCAAATATGCGTTTTTAATTTTCGAAATATTTTTTTATAGCCTTGCGTGAACCTATCTGGTAACTTATGCTCAATCACCCACGATGTCCCGAAAGCCTCCAAGCCATCCAGTGGTCATTTAAAAGGGCGAAAGGACGTGCTTTTCAAGTTAGTCGAAACAAATCAAGAACTGTACTGTACAATATGATAAAAAAAACTGTTGGTCGTCGCTTATCAGCTAAATCTTATGTACGTTTTATATCATTGTTGCATTGATTTAATAAAATATTGACTTCGATAGATTAAGAAAGACGATCGGACGATCGAACCAAAGGGCACTATCCACATACTACTAATTTTACGCCAATAAAATTTAATATATCCATTTATTTATTCTTGCCACTTGTGAACCTTTGGAATATTTTCATTATATAATGGGAAAAAATAAAATAAAACTTTGACAGTTTTTTTTAAAGCAACCCAGTGTGACCTTATTGGTTTTGTAACGCTGAAAAACCATTAACCTCGCCTATTATTTTCACCTCATGCGCACGGAAACCCACCCAACATACTTCCGGGTAATTGACCCGTGATCGTCGCAAAGATATGTCGCCGCGAAATGCGCCCAACATTGCGGGGAAAATATTTAGACTGTAAGTGACTAAAAGCTGAATTTTATATCATTCTTGAACAAAAACAGAATCAGAAGTTCTATTTTGCCAAACATGCGCCACAGATAGACCACGCCTCAGCGGCGTGATCTATCAATGACCCATTCTTAACAAAATAAGTTGCGTCAAATTCTGTTTACTGACACACATAGGCACTCAGAATTGTGGTTTATGTGAACAAGTCACTATAAAAGAATCTACTTTTATTCTCCTCGTCAAAAAAAAAACAATATTTCTTTTATTGGAATCTACTCTGACAAATACACTGTAACAAAGAAAAAAATGCAACAAAATCACTGATCAGTAACTTTACTTGGCGGTATTGAGTAAAATTTAAAATTGACTTTTTGGCCAAATATGGGTGTTGCTGAGACGCACCGCAAAGGTGCGGTCCATCAACTGCCTATAATTGGCATAAATCTCATCAAATCTCATTTAAAACTTTGAAAATATGCAATTACTGCAAATGATCAGTAAATTTACTGTACTTTTGTTAAAGTGTACGGAAGCATCTAGAATGAAAATGAATCGGATAATAAGATAAGTTCGGGGTCCCAACAGCCCAGCCCAAAATTTGAACAGAAAAGTCGATTTTAACGTTTTATTCCGATATCACCAGTATGACTTTCAAAAGACGGCGATTTTACTGCATTTTTGGTATAGTGTATTCCTTTTTTCGGCGACGATATCCATCAGTGGCACACACCGTACAAAACACGACACGAATATGGCGACATTTGTTTTCGAGGAACGCCAATTAACCCAAAAGGGCCCGTCCGTGGGTCGCTTAAAACCACAAAATCGAAATGAAACACACGCAAGAACTCATCCGTGCCCTACTTCAAATGAACCGATCGTAAATAAAGGTATAATACCTCTTTTCACTCAAGTGATTGAAATAATGTATAGTACACAAACAAAACTATAAAAAACAGCAAGTTCCAGAATGAAATTCTGATGCAGATTTGAAAAAAAAGTTTTCAGAAAAAAACCTAAGTATGGGCTTGTGATGAATTGCGTCGCTTACAGACGCTAAATCTGTGATTTATGCTTAAACAAGGAAGTTTCAATCAAAAAGCCACGCAGCTGGCTGCTGCAAAATTAGTTTTATTTTCGAACAAACTAATGTGATATTTATGAAATGAATGAATTTATAAAATGAATGAATAAAATAACGTTAGAAATGTTTAGTAAAATTTGGGAATGATATCTTTTTTTTAATAAAATTCGCTCTGAGCAAGGCTGCAAGAGACATATCATACTTGAAACAATTCATGAAACCACGAATAGTGTGCAAAGAGCTACATGAAATGCAGGAATGGAAACTAAAGAATCCACATCTTAACTGGGTTGATCAATTTAACTTGTTCGTAGGTTAGACGCTATGAGTATTATTGCAAAAAATCTTTAAAGTTTAATAACGAACCTCTGGGTGGATGCACTTAATGTGATCCGCAGTTTTAATTTCGATCGTTGTCGCGCATTTCTATTTGAAATTTTTGTTCAATTCTTGATCTGGCGTGAGTAAAGCCCCAATATCATCATTCAGCAAGCTATTTGAATACTGGGTATGATTTCTTCTCTGTTTTTTCTATCAGCAGCGCTCATTGTGGCGTCAGAAGTGAACGATTGAAATATATTGTATTTGTACCTGACCACAAAATAATCTACATGTCCACATTTCTGCACTTCAGTTTATAATACATCGTTCTAAAGAGTTCTTTTTACAGAAGTTCGCCCTAATCAAGGCCGAATGCAGCATCTAAAAGAAGCCAACTGCCGACCTTTTGAACGACAAGTAACTACTACAAAATGTGGTGCTGGTCAGCAACTGACACTCAGAGCGGAAAACATCCCGTACAGAACTGAACCGCATTGGTAAAGTGTATTGAACGGTATTAGCCCTTGACGATGTGGATCACGGAATTTTCGTTTATTTTTGTACTTTTTGTTTATTTTACCCTTATTAGAAAATTAATCCCTTTCCATAAACGACAACATAATGCTGTATTTTGCAAAAACTCAATTGTTTTTGGACGTACGCAAGGAGGATTAACCGCATTTATAATTTATTCATAGAAGCATTTTTTTGTTTATTTTAGGCATAGTCGGTAAACAATCCCTTGGAGAATACGTCATAACAGCGTATCATCATCGTGACACGTGTTTCAACGCGTTACAAACGTATTATAAAAAAAAATCGTTTGAGATAATTTTCGGGGAAGAGAATTCGAATCTTCGTAATTGGAAACATTTTAAATTGATTGTGTAACACGCTATCCCAGTCTGAAATTTGTGTCTGTCAAGCATTTGCCGCCGACGGGCCACGCCTGTGAGGTGCCTTAGTTACAATTAAGGCAAAAAGTTAGATCTTATTTATTGAACAAAACCTAATATTTTTGGTGGTTCAAATGTGATCTAATGGTACAAAAATTAGGTTTCATAAAAAACATGTCCTGATTTTGTCGAACTTATTAATCATATAAAAGTCCCGAGGTGTTAGGAAAAATTGAGTTATGGCACTGATGTTGCACCTTGTCGAGAAAAAACAGGCAATGAGGAACTGATTTATCGCACTTGAAAAAATAAGTACTCAAAGAAATCAGAGCAAAGCCTGAGCAAAAGCCGGACTGGGCGTAGTCGGCGAGTTACACCGTAACAAAAAATGCAACAAAATCACTGGTCTTCGACAGTAATTTACTTGAAGGTATTGAAAAAATTTGAAGTTGACCTTTTCAGCCAATTATGGGGTGTTGATGGAACGCACTGCGATGGTGCGGTCCATCAACAGCCCAAAATTGGCATAAATCTCATCAACATGACGTTTTTTCAACTTTGGAATTATGCTAACCAGTAAATTTATTGTACTTTCGTCACAGTGTAGATCGTCGGCCTATTCTTCTATTCTATCCGTTCTTTGAGTGATGGTTTTTGATGGGTGCGATGGCCTAGCGGCTCATTTATCCATGTCCACCACTCTTGGGTAAGCTAAGCCGAACAGGAAAAGAATATATCTTTCCAGCAACTCTGACCCTGCCCGTCTATAGGTGTTCGTCCATTGGTGTCGCTGATGACCTGGTAGGCATTTTCGCAACCCCATTAGAGCAAGCAAATCAATTCTATCATTATTACATTCTTTTCATTTTCCTTGTTTTTTTGCTTTGTATGGCGAAATAAACTTATGATGTGTGAATAGACAAGATATTGTAAAGTTTTTGTCTCTAATTTTGTATTTATTCTTTTGCAAGCATTTGCGATTTATAAATTTTTTAATTAATGATTCGTCATCACTAGGCGATAATATTAATTAATATTAATAATATCAATCTTGTATATAATAATATAGTATTTGCGAATTGATATTTGCGAATGGTTATCATAACAATTCCAAAAGAGCATATGGCAGATGAAGCTATCGCGATAGTGCTAACAGAACTGAAGAAGAATCAAATTATAACTATCCAGTGTCTTCAGTATCAAAGTTTCATTCGTATCCATATTACACTGCCGACGAAAAAGGGGTCGTTGATGTTAGTACGGAACTTTAACAAAATACGACATCATAACTCCGGCCGTCGTATGTTTCTGTGTATTTGATGGACATTTACGAGAAAGTGATCCAATAGTTCCTTGCTCAATTTTCGTCTATTTTATGGAAATACGACCAACACTTTTAGCTAACCATGGATTTGTTGTTTTTTCTTTGGGACTTGTGAAATGTGGATACCGGCCAGACTCCTTTGATGTACATGTTTGATGTTACATCGTGAAAGCCATAAATTTTCTTTCAAATCACAAAAATGTTGATAAAAGTGGTATTGCTGTCATGGGTATATCATTTGGTGGCATTCTTGTTCTTGCATCAGCGTCCTGCTCACTGAAAGTGAAATGTGTCATTAACATCAATGGACCTGTTTTCGCCTGCATGAATAAAAAATCACATGCCAGAGTTTTATGAATCAGACGCTGCTTTTTTCATGATCGTTCGGGCAACCACGCCTTGTGGATTACGGAGGAAACTGCAAATACCACGCAGTTGCACAAGAAAAGATATGGAAAGATATTATCGAATTCGTAAATGAAAATTTTGGTCTGATTTGACAATTTTAAAGTAGACTCGGTTGTACAGTCAAGAATCGGCCATAGTAACATAAGGCTGAAAAGATACTTAAACACAACCGTGAAACATTTTGACTTCCTTTTGCTCTCACTTTCTATATGGGAGTAAGAACTTAAATAACGTCCCTGAATAAAAGTTATGAAATTTTGACAAATTTGAGTAAAATGAGCATGAAAAGCTCACATCAGCCGCGTTCATCCAGATAAATGGAGTTAGCACATATGGGGCCATGTTCTCCCTCGTCCACAAAAAATGACCTTCTAAGTGGTTTAAAACGCAAGAAAATCCATTTCTTCGCGCGTCTTTGGCGCGCAATAACTGTTTTCAAGCCCTTAAATTTCATTTGTTGAAAATTTTCCGCGGTGCCTCCAGCTAACAATTTTATATCGTCACCACATGTTCAGAGCATGTCGTGTTTACGATAACGATATGTGGAAACTTTTGATCACCATAAGAATCTGTGAACACTTTTTCATGAGGTGAAAATAAGGCAAAGGCTCATGCTTTACATATGTCCTGTGGAGAAATTCCCGAAGTTACGATATGGCCTGCATAGCATAATATTTTATGACCACCACATGCTCTTCATGAGAAATCTCCCCGCCTATTCAAACCAGACCACGCAGGACCTTAAGGTTGCGCAGACACTAGAAATGAGTGCCACCATTATTCTGCAGTACCCAACCCTTCCAAAATTACAAGAAATATTCCACTCTTGAATTTATTGGTATCAAACTTGTACATGATAAATGTGGGAACGAATCTGTAAAAATAAATATCAAATTATTAGAAGTTGCAGAATGTTTTTTCCACCGGGCAGGGGCGAGTGCCACTCACTGCACTTTATTATCGCGGCTGAGTTATTTTCCACTGGAAGTGCAGTTACTAGTATCCAAATCTGAAAAATTCTCAACCCCACAATCACGACAAGTGCACAATTAGGGTTTTGGTTTTTTAAAGTACTAAAACTTTTTCACAACATGTATGGTTGCACTTAGACGGTTTTCAAAATCAATATATAAATGGAGTAATGTTTCAACATTTTATATAAACAAAACTGCTGATATCGGACCATATTACATCATTTGAAACTGTGCCTGAAAAAGTCGCATGATTATTTGAGTAAAACTGTCATGAAAACTAAGACTGAAATTTTATTAAGGAATTTTAGATTTCTGAAAGTGGATTGCAGAGTGCTTGTAATGGCGTGCTGCGTGTAATTTCCATTTAAACGGCAAAATTCAATTAATTAGTAATATTTGGCGGCAACTATATTTTAGTAGTAAAGAAACCATTAGATAAAACTTTATTCCGGGCTTGTTCTGACTTCCCAGTGCAGCAATGGCGTGCTGCGTGGAATATCCATTAAAATGGTAGAATTCAACTAATTGGTGATATTTGGCGGCAACTATATTTTAGTAGTGGTAAAGAAACCATTGGATAAAACTTCTCTCCGGGGATGTTCTGACTTCCCAGTACAGTATCTTCTTGGGTACAAGCATTTGAAATAGAAGCAAAGAGTTATTTTATTTGCAAACAAAAAGCTGGAATGTAGCTTTGTGCGCCTTTACAAGGTTTTAGGCAATTTTTTATGTCCAAATTTATCGATAAATCCATTTATAGTTTGCGAAACCATTCACAAATAGGTATTACCATTCCCGCTTTTTTGTATGGTGCTCAGCCAATCTTATTCATTTTAACATGACACAAGAAATCTTTGATATTTTCACCTAAAATTCTCGTTATTGTTGCTCGTATGATGGGAATGTAAGTTGAAGTATAGGTCTAGTCTAAAATAAGTTGTTGATTATACATTTAACCTACTCTGTGCGGAAACTACCGTACGAAATTCAGCAACGAATTCTTACCGGAATTCACCTTGACCACAGAGGTTTACCTTATTTGTTTTTTAAATAGCCTACACAAAAAATTTTTACTAGGCTAGTTACACAGTCAATGTTCAATGCTGTTAATACTAAAACTCTGATTTGAATTGGATCCACGACACTTTTCTTTGGTGTTGAATTTATCTCTTGGCTGACGGCTTAAAAACCACTGTGGCTTTGGTTCGTCTTACCTATTATTCGCTGTTTCATAAGGTTTACAGGTATATTTAGGCTTAGGTCCTAAAATTAATAATCAGCAGTTCAAATTGAAGTTATCTGCAACTGCAAAATTATTGAATTATAAATTTATATACTTGAATCACGTTTAAAAAACTAACTATCAAGTACAGTAAGATGAAGAGAGGCCAAGCTATTAACAAAATTATGGCAAACATTGAAGAGATGGCTTCTACCCAACAGGACCTTGTTAGACGCACTACTGCTATGTCTTCCCCCAGCATTCAACCACCAATGCTGCACCTGCTGATGCTGACGTCAGAACAACACCAGCAACTAAGGCCAGATGATCAAAGGAGAAACAGGCGGAATTAAAAAATATGTAAATGGCTTCGGCCGCCAGCTCCAAAATCTAATAACCGAGATTGCCAACATTCGGAAAAGGATCGAGTCTTTTGAGAAAATAATTGACGACTTGGAGAAGTATAGCCAACGAAACTGTATTATCCTTCATGTAGCACAACCTGTTCCGGAATCTGAGTATCACGAGTTTGAAACATGGCTTGTGGAAGCCCTCAATACAAATCTGAGTATCGACATCAGGAACAAGGGCATTGACATTGCCCATAGGCTGGTGTCACAATCCAAGAGAATTCCATCATCGTCAAGTTCGTTCGAAGATCTGTGAAGAACTTGGTGAGTGGCAGCCAAAAGATATTGATAGGAAGCGGACTCTCGATACCAGAGTCTCTGACAAAATATCATCTCAAGCTTCTTAAAGCTGCGGATTCCGCTTTTGAATTTAGAAATGTCAATACAATGAATGGAAATATTTGCTATTACAAGGATGGAAGAAGGCAAGTAATTCATACTTTTGATGATATTGATAGAATTAGACCACTTTTTTTCTGAACACAATCAATGTAAATAGAGATATATAAGTTGTACGCAAGTTTGATTTATTACTAACTGTTGATTATAAAAATCTGCAAGTCAAACAAGACCTAACCCTAACAGCTTTTTAGTGGGCCAATTTATTTTTCTTAATCTTTTTCACTTTTTTTTCTTCAATCCATTTTCCTGTCTCAGCCCATGCCCAGGAAACAATCAGAATACCCATGCAGAAAACATGTTAGTGAAAAGAATAGTGATTCAATATTCTGTGATGTTTGCTTCAAATGGTTGCATTTTAAATGCACGAACCTTAAAAAGCCTGAATCTGATAGTTTGGCATGAGAACCAGATGACAAACCTGGTGCTGTGATATCTGTTAACTTACCATTTTCAACAATAAATGATATTGATCTGATGAGTTCGTTGCCAAATGAAAATTACAAGCCTATTAATAATGAAATTTTAGATCCGGATTATTTGAATGCCCTTTTTAATAATATGGATGTTGGAAAGGATGATGAATCAATACATTTACTCTCCTGAAATTTATGACATTGAGTTTAAGGATAGTACTGAGATGAATGGATTCATGTACCTCTCAATAAATATTAGGTCACTGTCATCCTTCCTAAAATTTTACAAAACTTGATTCGCTACCATGCAAACCTCATGTTATTGCTGTGAATGAGACCTGGACAACCACCCCATCAGCTGATGGTCACTTCAACTCTTTTCAAGAATACAAGTTTTTATCAAATAATAGATCCGGTTTTAAAGGTGGTTGTGTAAGTTTATATATAAGAAACGATGTCAGTTCCTCACAATCATGCATAACAAGACCCTTGAATCAATATTCGTAGACATAGATCCCCTCATAATGACAATGCTAGCAATATTCCGTTCAAATAAAAATTTAACTTTGTTCCTGTCGAATCTAAGCAATTCAAATTACAATTTATTGGATCAGTCCAATGAAAATATCAGTTCGTTCATTGACATTATGCTTTCATTTTCATATCACTCTTTAATTAACTCTCCTACCAGAATAACTACAACTTCTGCTACCGGCATTGATAATATTTGAACAAATGTATTTGAAAAACCAATTAACAGTGCAATCCTGGTAGAACATGTCTCAAACCTTTTCTCTTGGAAAAACAAAGCTCTAATCAAGTTGAAAATTCACTAAAAAAAATTTGGAATCCTTTATGAATAGGTTGAATAATATAGATATATCTGATTGTATGGAGTTTCAGAATGTCAAATATTGCTTTGAACAATTTTTCATGATTTTTCCAGTGTATATGAAATTTTCGTTCCAGTTCCAGTGAAATTAAAAAAAATCTAATAAGCCATAGTACGATGGGAATTCGTGCAAGGTTAAAAAGATCAAGCAAAAGTTATACAAAAAATTTCTTAGCAGCTTAAACCCGTCTGAGAATTGCAGGATGGCCTACAACAAATGTAGGAATCAATATGAACGCCTTCTATGCTACAAAAGCCCCATATTATAGGTCCGAAATTGATCGCCATAATGGAAACATAATGGCTGTTTGGAACCCAGTCCAACCCAGGTTTATCTGTGGGTTTCTCTTCTAATACTATTGGTGAAGTTGCAGACAAGTTTAATGAGCACATTCTACGGGGGCGCAGAGCTTGATTGATTGAATGCCTCCTCCAAACTCCTCAAAATCTCTCCTTTCATTTCTTGGCAAATCAGGTCCGACCTCAATGTATCTTAGACCGACTTCTTCTGTAGAGGTGAAAATATTATCAGAAATATGGAGGCCAAAATCAAGCTCATATAAGCTGGAGTTGATGGTATTCCTCCTAATATTCTCAAACACTTTCCACAACACATTTTAGATATTCTGGTTCATATTTTAAACCTATCTTCAATTATGTAATGATAAATTATCTTGAACAAAAAGAAATCATTCATCCTCTTCAATTTGCCTTCCATAAAAAATATTCAACTGCCTTAGCAGCTAAATATGTTGTTGATAAAATAACAAAATGTTTTGAAAGCAATCAACATGTCATTGGAATTTTCTTGGACGTTTCAAAAGCGTTTGATACCATTAATCACCATATTCTTCTTGAGAAACTTGCGCAGTATGGAATAAGGGGTCTGCCAAACACTTGGATTCAAAGCTATCTGACCGATAGGCAATAGAATTTCTCGGTATAATTTTGGATGGAAACCTAAGCTAGAAAGATTTCCTAGGTGTTGACAAAAGTAAAAAGGAATGTAGCTTTATCTCACCGTATCAAACACTGTACCAACAGAACAACTTTAATAAGTATGTCCCAGGCATTGATATTGAGTCACATACGGTATTATGGGTCAGTTTGACTTCATGGAAATAAAACCCTATTATCTCGTTTGCAGAGTGCATGTAATCGATTCGTGAGAATGGTATTTAAAAAGGAAAGACATGAAAAAGTTGATCATATTTATAAATCTTTTATATTTATATAAAATTTTGGAAGTACAAGATATCGTTTGAAATAGCTGTCCCGATATATGATTTTCGCACCAATTCCTTGGGAAAATTTTTCGATGATGTGTTTGAAAAAATTCAGGTAGTAGAAGAAACTCCTCGAATTTGGTGCAACCTTTCATGAAAAAACCGTAAGCCAACAGTCATTACGTTACATGGGACTGAAAATCTGGAACGACTTACGCAACCTTAGGGAGGCCAAAATTAAATCTCAATTTCAGAAATTTATCCGTAATTATTATTTGTCCTATTAGACGACCCAGTTAAGGAAGGAGGGTATGAGATATTCATTGGGAATTGTCAATCTCGGTTACTTTATTTTGCACTGCTATGTCTTATTTGTTTACATCACTCTCAGAAGTCGAGGAATGGTGTGTTTGGCGCCCCTTTATTTTATTTCCTTTTTGTTTCGTTAGGAGGAGGGGGGCGTATGAAGTGTTTGGTCGAATTTAGTAATTTATATATATATATATATATATATATATATGTATTTCTGAGGTAAGCAAACGCGTGTTACTTTCTTCGAATGTTTCTTTGAAACTTACCCCGCGGCACGTTTTAAACTTCATTTTAGACTTTGTTTGCTTTCCTGATAACTCTGTAATATGATATCTTCATTTGTATCGCCTTTTGTGTTTACACAGGTGTCGAAATAAACTATGTCTGTAGTGTAGTCCAGACAGGCTGTTTATCTTGTTATTTGAAAATCCAATGAAGATGGCAGGCTCATTCAGCTCATACAAGTCCACACCAAAACTTGATCTTTGTTTGAACTGTCATCCATGTCGGCCCTTCGTATATTCAACTGCCCGAAGATTTCAGACCATAAAATTACTTAAACCGAGTCAAACTCGCGGCAACGTAGCCATTCCGATCACTCAAGGCGAAATACGCGGAAAAATTTCTGTGTGAAAACTCTTGCCACATATGTAACGGATATTAAAACCACATTTCAATTTTCTGAACTTTGTTCAGAAACGATTTGATAATATATTCTCCATAAAACATTGTTTAAAAATTGGTACAATTATATAATAATTGTCAGAGTGTGTAAAACTTGTAATAATTTTATTTATTTATCATTTCTATTTTGTTTCTGGTCTGCACTTCGATCCCTATAACCATGTTTTTCGTACAGTCCGTGCTCACCTCACATATTAGTAGTAAATCAATAAAATGCAAAATTGGACCGCTCTAGAAATCCAAAAAATAAAATGATTTTATATCGACAAAGATCTTACCATGTGACTAGCATATTGTCATGATATCGTGATGTACATATGGCGATTGTCATATGTGTGCCATAAGCAACCATGTCTATCCAGAATGCCACTGATACACGAGAAATAATTAACGTAGACCTCTAATGTAACGAAAACACTGTGAGATTACTGAAAATATACTTTTTGTGGGATCTGAAAATTTAGGAAATAGTCATGCGGTATTCATGTGGATGCAACATGATGCTTATCATAGGGCACTTGTCATCCTGTCAGCACAAGTTGTCCTATTGATAAAACTACATCAATGGCACAAAGTAAGATAGTTATTGACCTCGAAGCGATTGGGTGTAAGAAGAATAGAGGAAATGCATTTCACACCCAATTTGGTCATATGGTATCCATGTGACTTCGACATGATTTTTGACATATGACAGTCACCATCCAGATTTCTCAAGTTGCCATATGACCAACTTATGGAGCGTTTGCTGGGATTGAGCCGTTCCAATTTGAACACCGAAATTTCTCAAATTCGACCGTTTTAAAAGTTCTGAACACGCCACCACGCGGACTTAAATTTGATACCGTTGCCCAATACCAATATATGATTTTTTTTCATCACTGCTCCATTTTGATTATTTTTCTACCGAATTGCCCTAGAAAGTCAAAGAATTATCGCCTGTACCGCGTCATAAATTGGGTCATAGTCATTCTTAAAGCTTTGGTAGTTCTTTTTTTACAAGTTTCCCACACATCCTGTCTATATTTATCAAACCAAAGGATTTTTTTTATGTATGTCTGCGCAATAACTTATTCCGGCGTTCGAGGGCCACCGGTTTTATGCTTTTACCATGAGTTTGGGTAATGTTTTGACCACACTAACAGGGCAAACATATTTCTTGTAAGAATTTCCTCGTCGTCCTGCGGAAAGCTCAATTATTTACTGATTTTTCCTATTCGTTTGATTTCCCGTGAATGGACGTGGTTGGTGGAGGAGGCAGTAACCGACAGTTATACGAACCATCGTGCGTGGGCAAACTCAACTTAAAAATGGATTTTGTTAAGCATGAGCCACAGATGAACCGCGCTTCAGCAGCGCGATCCATCAGTGACACATTCTCAACACAAGTTGGAAGCATATAATCAACGCGAAATCCGGCTGCTCACACAGGACGACAGGGAGTGAATGCGCAGCTCTAGATTGAGCTAACCGGACAATCCCAATGAAACAACCGCCGGTAGTTGATTCGGTGACTATTGTACATGATGAAAAATAAATAATAATTCAAAAACAAGTATTTGCACAATTATATATTTCAATCAGAAAAATGTTGGAAAATTGGTGAGAATTTATTACACTGAACTTTTCGTTCTCGCCGTGTACCTTGGCAAGTTTCGGAGAAGAGTCATCACACATGTCAAATTTCATGATCGAAAAAGAAAAAATGGGTTTCGTCACACACTTATTTCTATATCCGTACTCGGAAGTTTTAATACATAATTTTAGGAGTTTCTATTTACTCAAACGAAGTTCGTACTAATCTTTTTAAATAACAAGCCGGGAAATGGGTCACCTATTCCGCACATCCCGTGAAAGAAAATTTGAAAGCAATGGAATGCGCTTCGATGTCTTTACATCTAGGGTGAAAGTGCATATTCTTTCGAAATCCAAATTTACACAGATTCATGCTTCAAACAACAGTCGCCTTTGACGGGTTGTGTTGTATCACTCCCACAAAAATTGACAAATTATTTTTGTCATGAAGAGAGAAACACAAATAATGACACCAAACTTGACCATCATCACACCGGGATTCGCTGCAATAATCCAATCCAATATCTTTAGTAATATCATGGTCATTCACATACGAACTATAAACGCAAAATAATAGAACAGTGGTGGTCAACACTCAAAACATGTTTAGTTATGCATGTTATGAAATGCACTTCAACTGCGACACTTGTGCTTGAAAAGCAATGAACAATAAATATAAATACTTGTTATTTATCACTTTTTTGAAGACAATAAAAAAAATAATTTTGACAAACTGTTAATCTTGTTAATAATTGCTAACGATCAGTGCTGCATCCACTTGCCCATTTCAAAAATCTTTCAAAATTAATTTTCCTAGATCAAATAAGAAACATTATATAATTCTTGCCCGGTTTTATCAAGCCTGAATGATAAATCGTGCTCTCACATGCTATTCATCGGCGACCCATACTCAATAAAACATGTTGATCAAATCTTTTTTGACTGGACTACATGTATAATTTCATCAAACTCTTCATATTCTATGTAATATCAAAACATGGGCTGAAACCCAAGCCCGGAATATCAGATTTTTAGCCCAATATCTTCCTAATCATTTAAATCCGATTAAAGAGAGGAAAACTAAATCCCATTCAGACTTTGTACAGAGTTTTCTTTGAGGGCTGCTAATATTTCTGTTTGAACAGAAATATAATACCTCGGAGAAAACTCATCAAATAATGAAATATGTTTTCAATAAGACTTGATAAAAATAATCCTAAATATAAAAAAGAACATATAAACCCATTTCATATTGATATAAGAAAACCAATACGAATTTAATTGAGGCGATTATTTAGGTTTCTAATCTGGATCAATGAGGTAACTTTAATCAATAGATCTCCAAAGTCAAAAATGTAGAAGCATTGCTGATGGAAAAGTCTTTCTTTCGTACAGTGCTATTACTGTTAGTCAGGCACAATCGAAAAAGATATCTTGATTATTCCCAGCCAGAAAAATATTCAGCGTTCAAAAGTTCAACATCAAGTCAGCATTTGTTGAAATGAGCCACTGATGAATCATGACGCTGAGGCTCAGCTCATGATCGACAAAATATTATTTCTGTCTAGGTTAGTTAATGAAATATTGCCTTGATAATGATCTTCTTTTGATGACTGAAATTATTCTTCGGGAGTCTGGAGAGCAGCGTAGCTGACAATCTATTAATATATTTAAATCAATCTTCAGAAAGAATGTGAATGCATTGAAGATATTTCGATTAATGGTCAAGGGCATCAGTGAATAAATTCTACGCTTTTATAACAATGTTTAGAATACCCAATCAAAAGAGAAAAGTTGCTTCAATAAAGGATTTTTTATAGCATGGTAAAAAGACATTTTCACTACAGGAAAGTCTACCATTTTATTTTATCATTGAGTAATTAGTTATCTTGTTTTTCCAATTCTGTTGAAATAAAATCTTTTGAGTGTCCGTAGTCACAACATTTCTATTCAGATTGTGGTCATCTAAAATGTATCAAGATGAATTGTCTGATTAAAGGAGTAATAGAACAAACTACATGAAATATAATTTGGTTTGCATTTTAGTTAGTTTATCATACATCTTATATAAGTCGCCTCCGTTTAGAGCTTGATTCATCACCATCCACAGATGAATGATTCATAACATCACCAGTAGCTTGTATTGATGACTGTTGTAAAGGTGAAGAAAGCTGAAGCATCGGATCTTCCGATGCTTGACCAAAGAGACTGAGAAGTAACGCAACGCCATATCCAGTAGCCCTTTCACCACTGTGAACAGGAGAAGCCATGTCGATATGGATCCAAGATCCTTTAAAGTGAAAGCCATTTTCTAAGTGGCTGCCGATGAATAATCCAGCACAGGAACTTTGTGCATTGGAACGATCAGCCACTGAATTTTTCATGTCTGCTACTGCAGAAGTAAATTCCGAAAAGTGAAGCTCTGGGCAATACACGAGTGGGAATACAAGATCTCCACTTGTTTTTCCTGCTTTTACAGCAGCATGCTCCCAATCTTCTCGATTGGAAAGAACAGCAGCATGATACTTTCCAGTAGAAACACCTTGGGCTCCCGTTAAAGTTGCCATGTCTAAGATGATATCACATTTCAAATCCTTAGATGCATATGCAACACCATCACCCAGAACAAGCCTTCCTTCTGCATCAGTATTATTGATTTCAACAGTTCGTCCTGAATATAAAGTATGGATATCGTCTGGCCTAGCTGAGTAGGCTCCAACAGAATTTTCTGCGAGGCAAAGCACGGCGTGTAGATTCTCTTTAAACCCACGTTTGACCGCAGCACGAAAAGCACCTAAAATAGCAGCAGCTCCTCCACAATCTCGCTTCATTCCTGGCATAGTGGTTTTGCCTTTAATGCTAAGGCCGCCAGTGTCATACACAATACCCTTACCACACCATGCAATGCTTTGAGTTGCACCTTCAGGTCGATGGCTGAGAACAGCAAGTGCAGGCGCATGAACAGATGCCTTACCAACACCATAAATACCACCAAATCCTTTTCGATCAAGCTCTTGACCTTGGATTATGAAAGGAGTTATTCCAAGATCTTCTCCTACTTTACGAACTTCATCCAAAAATATATCAGTATGCATGAAATTGCAGGGTGCATCAACAATTCTTGCTGCTAAACGGATAGAGTATGCTGCGTCATCAAGACACTGAGCCATCGATTCATCCAAATGATTATTTTCATCCCCCGGTGATACAATGACAAATTCCACGTTGACGGTGTGAGTTCCTGAATTTGCAAATCTCTTCCCAGTGCGCATCGAAAATGTGGGGAACACTCTGGAAATAGCACAACCACAAGCAAACACATCCTGCGGTTCACAGACAACAACAATGACTTCATTCTCAGTTTTCCCAGATACGCAACTCCGAACAAGTTTGGGAATATGATAGGCACCAGAAGGAGTGTTGTGCCGACTAACCAGATGAGTGAATGACGCTATAGTTGCATTGTTATACCACAATGAACAGCTATCAGTCGGATTTGGATGTAGTGCTGCTACAGTCGATTTCCAAGATGCCGCAGTGATTTTTGAATCTAATCTAGATGCAACAGAGTCCCATTTAACTTGTTTCAGGTTCTTCAGTTGCCCTATAACAAGCACAGGAACCTTTGATGGGTCAGACTTACCCAAACCAACAAGATACTTCAAATTTGTGCTGACCATATTGAAATGGCTTGAATAGATTATTTATACGCTGTTAATATAGATCATAAAATAGATTTTTGCTTCTGTAAATTATGCATGTACAGGACAATAAACATAGCAAGTACCGGTAACAGTAATAAAAAATATAGTAGAAATCACTGATGGAGCGCCGTTACAACAAATAACACAAAGTTGGTTATTGAACATCGACAACCCGGGTGCAAGCAGTGCAAATCAGAAAGAGTGATTGAGTAAAATGCGCCCGAATTATCTATAAACTGATTTTTTTCTTAATTTGTATTTTCATTCTGAAATATTGAATATGTATAATTACTAATATTATATAAGAATTATTATCAACCATTTTGGGATGCAATGTTTGTTTTAGCATTGGAGAGCATTTCTATGAAAATAGAACATTTGAGGCTCAGATCTTGGCAGTTAAATATTTGGATTCAGAGCGCGAGATGAAATTTAAAGAATCTTGTTCTATACCTTAGTTACCAAATTTTACTATAAAACAGAGGTTCTCAACCTTCCCCAATGATGAATTGTTTTATTGAAAATTTATTAGAGAGAGAGAGTTATCAAAAAAATAATAACACAAAAATGATGTAATATCTAAGGTATATAATCACAAATAATCTAATGCGGGAATTTGCATTGGCTTTCACTTTTTATATTTTTAACATCTATACAATATATATTAGAGTCAGTACACAGAAGCTAAGCTGTAAGATAAGATTTCTTTCTTATCCTACAGAATAAAAGACGATTGATTCAAGATCAGATGGTTAATGGCATACTCAGTAATGTATATAAAGTCATAAAGTCGAATAATTTATCTTTCATCAAAAATGACACAAGTCCCTGATTCGACCCTGCATGGAGTCGTGTTGTAACATTTGGGATTCTGCTGCTGCTACAATTCTAAATAACGCTTTGATGCTTGTGTTGAGCGACGTTGGAATTACATTAGTCGAAAAAATTATTTCCGGTATTCAAACTAGTCTCACAATTGCACTTGATTCTATCAATTTTTATAACGTACAGTGATTTCATAATAATCTCGCCTCCCCTTCACTATATTAAAACATTTCTTAAACCACTATTCTAAGAAGTAACCAATTTTGTAATCTCTCTTTGATTACTTAAATAAAATCACATGTGAGATCGTAAAATATAATTTTCCAAGTCAAGCGTCATTGCCCGAAAATAGATATACTTGTTTGCGACACATTATTACGTTGGCCAAGTTCACTGCTTAAACAGGACCTTGTGATTTGTGCTTGTTTGTTTTCTTTTCATATGGTGAGCGAACGCACAAACACATATTTCTAGATTACTGATTATGTTTCAAATTTTTTTTATAGACTAATGATATAAGTTTTGATCATTTTTATTTTTTTCAACAAAATTGCACTTGATAATTACAGCTTAGGGGGGAGCTGACTTAGATGACAGTCGCAGTATCGTTACCTTTTACTATGCACCATATAAGTTACCATACTGTGTCATTTTAAAAAAAAAAACACACCAAAGAGTGTGAAATATGTCAAGTCATACTATTGATTGCCATTATATTTGCAGTTTGATTAATATCACCATGTATTATTACACCAATTATTTCACCATCCAACACAGAACATGAGTTTTCGACATCACATCAGCATCAAAATAGATTCCATTTTCAGTTTTGTAGTAGTTAAGCATATTAAATATTTTCGTATTTTACAGGTATGTATTGTGTCAATTTTCTAGTTGATAAGGAATCAAAGTCTTTCTTTAATATTTGTTTTGTGCGTTTGATTTTGTTTTGGAGATTCAAAATACACAATGCCAATGTCCTATGCACGTATGCAGTGCTGAGTAGTTATGTACATACCGGTACACTATGCAGTAACAGGTAGTGTGGAGCAGAATATAATAAAACGTACCACTAATCAGTTCAGCAGTTAGAGTTACCGCACCGACCAAACCCTTCCAACATCCACGACGCGCCACTGTCAAATTTTGCCACGGCCTGCCCCGCACGCAACATTAACCGAATTTTGCACAAAACTGAAAATGTCTGATCAGCAAATCCTCCAAACTTCTCGCCTCAGTGCGTTTGAAGTATTGAACATAAGTTATCTCTTCTGCAAGACGACTGGTAGCCGACGAGCAGCGAGATTTGATTTCAATATTTTTCAGGCCGACTTGCTTCCATGTTATGAAAGTTATTCATCAAATTTTGACAACTTATGGTAGGAGAACAATTTCCAGACGAGCTAAATATGTGACCTGCAACGGTAAAACTATAAATGGCTTTACCAAAATCTTTAAAGGCGAATGGCTTGTTTCGAGACCGCCTTCAAGATTATTTTCTTCGGCCACTGACAGAACCAACGACTCGTACTATGATCCGTACAAAATTTTAGAACTAGAGCCGGGTGCTTCGGCAAAAGACATCAGGAATGCGTACATCAACTTATCCAAACAATTTCACCCTGATAACAACCCGGCAGATGAAAAAGCCAAAGAGCAGTTTATTTTACTAAACAACGCATATCGTAAAATAATGGAAACATTTGAAAAAATGGAAGATGGGGAAAGAGATACGGATATCAGAGGAGGTAGGCATACTGCTTGGTTTGATGAATTTTTCTCTGTTCTCTTTCATTTTTATTCTGTGGAAGAAGAAATCGATTTGTTGAACCAGATATATACCATGCGAGTTCCATGTTGGCGCTGAGGTGTCCATGAAGCAGTTGGACGATGAAAAATTGTAGCTTGAGCATGCTAAAGTTTTTATCAATTTAGCCAACCAAGCACTGAAGGAGACCAAAGCTGTCACATACCATAGGAATATGAGTTAAGTTAGCTTTCTTCATTTTAGTGACAGTGATTCGGATAATTCAAAATATATCCAAAATATATTTTACAAAAAAACTCACCTAAGAGCAAAATATTTTGTAATATTTGATTTTTCAGATGGAATGCGGAAATCTTATGATTTTACCATATCTCCTCTTGGCATTGAAACTGAAGATCTTTTAAAGAAGAGCTCAACTGACTGGATGAAGTTTAAAAAATATTTATTTTTATTTGTATCTGGATTTTTATTCATCCATTATTTGAAAGATCCTTTATTTCAACAAATCAAGTATTTATATCAGGTACAACATTACATTACCTATTTTTTTAGTGTTGCCCTAATATATTTTTTAAATGAATTTCAATAAAAAATGTCACACAATAATTTTATTTTTAAATCTTCGAATGAAACTGCTTGATATCTAGAAATGCAGAAAAAAACAAACTTGTGTTTGATATTGAAAGGAATTTAGATAATAATAATATTCCACCTTTTATTACCGATGATCACAAATTTGGTGAGCAATCTGCGAAATTTTCCAAGATGCATGAAATTTTACATTTAGGAGTTGGATAATCCAACACAATTCGTGAGGGAATTTCAATAGAAAAAGTTCACAAAATAATTTAATTTTCAAATCTTCAAGTAAAATGGATTGAATTTCACCAAAATTATATTTGAAGCATGATTTATTTATCACAAGATAGAGAATCATGATTAATGTTGATAAAATTTTTCAACTGGTAGCAGAGTTCGAATTTAGGGGGTTCAAATTAAACCCCAGAATTATGTAATTTGAACCCTTTCCAGTAGTAATTTTGTGTTTCTAACATAATATTGTTCAACACCAATTTTCAACTAAATTATAGCAAAATATAAACCCATTTTCCAAATATTTAATTTGAACCCTGGCTAGTAGATTCAAAAATAAATGAATTCAAAAATAGAGAGTTAAATTTGCACCGCTCAACTGCTTTCATCTTCAGAGCAAATATGGTCCAACGAGGAATGAGCAGAGACATCAAGTTAAGGAGAAGTTGAGACAAGCAATCATAGAGAAGGCTAAAGAAGAAGAAGAATATAGGAAAATAATGCACAAGGGCCAATCGGTTCCTCGGATCAAATAGGCAATTGATATTCCTTGTCAATTTTTCTTTGCAGTGGCGGCTGATCTATGCAACGTTGAACGTATTCGAGTGACATACAGTTAACAGAATTTCTATAAGAAATCTGGCTAAAATGGTGCTAATATTGATCCCAATTAAGCCTTAATATTGCATGCCAACAAGATTGGCTGGTTGCTGGTTCATCAGTGTCACACACTCCCAATGGATTTTTGCTTTCGATTGGTTTAAGTCTAGGAATTCTTCCTCTTCTATGGATTTTCATAATGATTTAATACATTACTACCACCTAGATTTAAATGCTGTAATATTGCAGATATAATTTTTTTCCTGTTCCAATTCCTTAATACATCTATAACTGCACATGTATTTATTTGTATGTGTACTTTATTTTAAGCGAGTTGGGACTAATTGATGAACATTATTGACAAATGATACAATTTAAACCAGTGGATTAGCGGATTAAAATGCATAATACAGGCTATATAAATCAGGTAGGTAAATAAAATCCAGAAAACTTTCAAAGCAGCAGTTTTAAATCTAAGTAAAATGTAAGGATTAAAACCAAAAACGATTTATGTCAAAGTATGCTGTGACTAAAAACTAGATTTGCAATCTCTGCCTAGTGCACCACTAGATTAAAAAAAGTAGCAAAGGTTTGGTAATTGGAAGAGCAACAGTCATGGTTGCTACTGAAGCACCTGTCAAATACACAGAGGTCCGCGAATAATAGTAGGTTGCAACTCCTATTAGCAAAGTGAAGCTTTTTCAGCTGGTGTCAAAAAAATCATTGCCAAGTACTAGCTCAGCTAATACTCAGCAATGATATTTTGCAGTTAGTTGTACAATGGTGACTGTAGTAGTGCTACAATGCACTGAAAAATTAATTATAGTCTTATTTCAGTAGGTGGTTTTAGGGTAGTATTTGTGGACCCCTGTGCAAACAGTTTTAATATACTTACTTGACGGAGGATTCCGCTGTAAATATTTTTTGGTTACAAAAAAATTTCCAAGTAGGTAAACATAAAAAGCAAAATGCGTAAATTAGGTGGAATGATTAAAAGCAATTCATCTATGGTTTTATGTTCTGGATTTTTATTGTGTATATAAGGCTTGGACAAGCTCCAGGGAAACCTGATCAAGGGTGAGAAACCAATACCAGGATGGCACTAAATGGCTATCAAGCAATGAAAAGTTACGATGCTACATATATATGCTTTAAAACTGAATTGAAAAAGATCTAGCTTCAAATATAAACAGCATAAATCATATATATTACGATAGGTAAAATTGAGAATGAAAAATTCACCACCATTGGTGGATGTGGAGTTCAAATCAAAGATTTCATTTTGTCAAGTTTGTACTGCGTCTCTACGCCAACACAATCCATCAATGAACCATACTTAATGAAATATTTGACAAAATTTTTGCGATTAGGATGCAGACTAAACTGTAAAACATTAGGATATTGCCTAACTCAGGGTGGCAGAATTTTGTTTTCTTCAAGAGTCCGAAATGTTCATACTCTTTTCATTGGATGTATATAAAATCTTCTACATCATCAACAGTGCTATTTTATAGTAGTATCGATTTTGAACCCTTTCATAGTTTGACACCTAAGGGACATTTTAATCGTTAGCAAAGATATATCATGAAATGCTGCCGATTTGCTACATTTTCTGCTAATGAGAGCAGCTGAAATTTTACTAGCTTGGTGTCATTGCAATTACACTAGAAATTGTAGGGACTGATGAAATGACAGACTAAATGTTTCAGAAGTATACATGTCAGTCACCACATTTTGCAGTGCAGATAGTTACCAGAAGTGCAATCATATTATATTTTTAAATCGAACACATGTTCTATCAAAGTTGCCCTACCCCACTAATGTATATAATATAGCGATCACCTTTTAAACCCCATGGTGAATATAAACAAATGTGATACCACTTTCATGATTGAAAAACTACACAGAAAAAGGTTTAAAAGCAATTAAAAGCTAAAATAGTGTTGCACCAATTTTGAGTCTTGTCATCCACAAACGAAAAATTGACTCTTGACCTAATTATGAGGTCTTGTGCAGGCTTGCAAATTACATGGTTTTTCATCCTCAGGGGGAGCGTAATATAGTGGATTAAAAGGAATCTATACTGGATAACACAGGAGATGAGTGAAAGGGATCAGAACAAATATTTTAAAATTTCATTAGAACTTCCTAAGAGTATTATGAGAGACTGTATATGATTCTAGAAACTCATAAATACTGTAACTTTGCAAGCCTGATTTTGCAACGACTCATGCCTATTTAAACATATTCTGCACATATGTATAAATTGATAAAAAAAGAGCTCTAAATAATATCCTGCACCAACATTGGGGAGTTATATATTTGGTCTAAATCTTATTCGTCAATAAGAACCATGATCAGATCTCGGGGAGTCTTTTTCATGTGCATTGTATCATTTACTGCCAAGGCTACCATTGTCTATCAAGTCTCTTAAATGCAATCCCTCTCTGATCCTTTTCTTTATTTCTTCGTTGTCGGTAAAGGCTTCATCTCCAAGAGCTTCCAACTCTCTATAAATATATATTGTGTTTTATATATATATATAAAAAATTATACATTATTCCTACTGTTGTATTTTTGTTTTATTAAGTTATGGTTTTATAAGAAAATGTGAAATTTAGCAATATGTTGTGACAGGCTACAATCCACATGGTCCTTCAAAGAACACATATTGGGATCTAAGGGTAAATAATTACAGTAACAGATTGCTCACTAGCAGTGACTCTCATCATTGATTAACATTCGTCAAATTGCACATCTTTAAGCATATATTTTTGCATATTTTCTGTGCCTTATACCACAATGATGCCAAAAACTCTTGGCTTTAATAAACTATTACCAATTTATATGGCAGTCGATGAATTCCAATGCAGTCGAAAGTTGCAAACTATCCTTTTAATTCAATTGTTTCAATTTGTGGAAAGGAACAGAAATTGAATTATCTTATAAGGTAAAAAAGTAATTCTGGAAGTTAATATAAGAAACGAATAAATCTGTTTGTTAGATTATTGAAAACAATTAAATCAAAGTAACTAGAATATTCGATCCATTCCTGTGAACATACTTGGTTCTTGTGCAAGATGCTTCAACGGCATCCATTAATAGACTCCTGAATCCTCCCTTTTCCAGAAGATGAAGAGCATATATTGTTGCTCCTTCAGGAGAACAAATGGCATCTTTCAGTTCACCAGGGTGTTTATGGGTTTCGAGCAACATTCTACCAGCTCCCTGGCGTAACAAAGATGAGTGAATCAATAAATCTGTGGTACCGCATATTCACTCGCGGCCATTCTCGGGGGTCTAAGTTTACAGATTGTCATCCACTGACAAATCTATCTAAATCTAATACATTCTAATTGGTCCCAATTTATGTTTTTTCAAGGGCATTACAACAATCTAAAAATATTGGTCAATTTGTGATTGATAAGAGTTTTGAAAAGGAATTACTATTCAAAAGGGTTTATGTAAGGTGTCCGCAATGTTCAAGACATTTCCTTCAGATGGGCAAAAGGCTTCAAAACCATCAACACTGCTATTTCATAGCAGTATTGATGATTTTGAACCTTTTTATATAGTAAGGTTACTACCAGGCACTCACAGAGAGACATTTAAATCTTCGGGTCACAGATATATCATGAAATATTGCTCATTTGCTAAATTTTCCTCCGACGGTACCAACTTTCCTCGGGTGTAGGGTCGCTGGTATTCTGCCAGCCTCTCTGGAAAACCAGCATAAACTGACTTGTATCGACATGTCATTTAGTACTAGTAATTTTTATACATTCCATAAATTAACTTTGGATCATAGTTCTTAAATGGTTTGAATCTAACATATATGTAGCAAGGTATATACTCACAATAAGTGTTTGAGCACCAAGCCTCATTGCTAGACCTCTCGGTAATCCCATTTTTACAGAACCGTCAGCCAGTGCTTCAATTGCTTCATATGCCTGTCGAAAAGTTAAAAAAGAAGGTAATTTTTGACATATTTAGATACTTTGTAAAATCCAGAAATTATTGATGACATTTACATCACAAGAAGGACAATATTAATCTAATCTATTAAATCTAATATATTAAAAAAAAACATGCGTGTCAACACAACACGCCCAGTGTTGATTTGTAGATGCAGTGAAAAGTAGTAATATTTCATAGCAGCATTAATGGTTTTGAAACTTTTCGTGCAGTTAAGATTGCTACAAGAATTTAAAAAAATGCGTAACCATGAGATATGCGATGAAATATCACCCCTTTCCTTTGAATGGAAACCTTTTCCTCAGATGTCTGAGTAGCAAAGTAGCTGTCATTCTGGTAATATCTAAATCAGAAAGTTTATTTTGTATAGCATGGACGATGTATTGGCAACACTATTGTCACTTAACATATGACAACAATAATTTAAGCAGATTCATACATAAGCTGGACCAGATCCTCCTAAGCCAGTGACAGCATTAACATGAGCTTCCTCAACCTCTTCAACCAGTCCAACTCTTCGGAATAAATCTTCCATTCTTGACGTATCTTCATCAGTAACATTTGTTCCTTTGAAAATCATTGATAAACAAAATTTATACTTGTGAGTAAATTTTCTAACTAAACGATGAAATAGTTTCATTTTTTATTATAGCGAATTTGAGTTGTATAACTATGACAGGAAAAGTGCATTCATGCTTTTTCAAAGTGCATGTCAGTATAAAATATCCAAAAGCCCTGTTGCATCCCAGCAGCAACAGACACTAGAAAACCTGGCGTGGCTTCAAAATTGTTAGTTACATAATGGTGATGAAGATGTTTAAGAATTTTGTTTTAATTGAAGCATGGCGAAGTGGTTTCAGTCAACTATGGATAACAAGATTATGTATACATTAGTACGTTTATTTGTCTCAAGCAATGAAGATGACATGAAAACAAGATCAAAAAGGTATTTGAATAATTGAAATGGACTATACACACAAGACCCGTTTGGCCTAAAACACTGACGTGCAACGTACCCCCGCTAGTGATTACAAACGACTAAATTAAAGTAAGAAAATACAGATATGCGACATATGCATGGCCCACGGCATCGACAGGTCAAATTTCATTGCTATAAATAAAGTCATTGCACAAGATTACGCCTTCCCGCGCAGGTTGAAAGAGATTTTTGTTAATATTTAACTTGAAATGAAAAAATCAACAAGTGGCAAGAAGAATCTATACACATTGGACCCAAGGTGACAGCATCTTGTTTTTCTTGGGAATATTTGGAAATATATTAATTTGATTTTACTCAGATGGACAAAAATGTACAAAAAACGTGAACACTGCTATTCAATAGCAGTATTGATAATTTAAACACTTTTTTACAGTTTGGTTGCATCCGGATACTCAAGAGATTTTACGATCTTTTAGAAAGATATATCATTAAATACTATCCATTTAATAAAGTTTCTTTTGATGAAATCCATTTTCTTCAGGTGTCTCAGTAAATCTAATTAGTTTAGACAATAACAGAACATATCACCAGTGCATCTTTACAGGATTGTATTTTATCACCATGGTCACCCACGGCTTCCTCTGACAAACATGTCTCAGGTTAAGCTGTTCTCTCGCGTTAAAATGGTAAACCTGGTACTTGCACCAAAATATCACTTATTCCTTATAATTACTAGTTGATGACAGAAAATGAATTCAAACCTGCTGCATAAACTGTTGCTGCTTCTTTAACAGCCAAACAGGTGTTAGTCATTCCTCTCATGACTTTCATATCGGATGGAAGTTTCTGTGGAATTTTTATAAAATACTAAGGTTAAAAATAGAATTTAACCGGTTTTGTGGTATTTCTGAATACACTGGCATATTCGAGTCACGATTTAGATTTTTGTAAAAGTTTGTCGTTCAAAATGAGGTTTTACGTTTACATGCTTTGTACAAGTACGCTAGAAACTACTAAAGGCCTCATAGCTACTAATATGTATGATTTTGCATATCTGGAAACAACTGATCGAACAAAACGCAATAAACTCTACATATCAGTCACAGAAATGATTTATCTTGTGTCAGTACAGTAAATTGTAATGGTATTTGGAAATAGTTTAGACCATATCTGAGATTTAATATACAGTAGAATAATATTTCAAGAATTCTGTTCAAAAGTACTATTTTCTTGTATATATACATATCTTACAGTAATATCATGATTTATAACAACTTTTGAAATGTAAAATTCAGAATATACCGTTATTATTGATAAGTTAGAAAATGGATTAATTTAGAATAATCAAAAAAACATTATATTTGAAAAAGAATTCCGAAGTGCGGTATTCACAGATAGGAATAGTTAAGGACAACTAGTGAGCCATTTTCAAAACAGAATTTATGTCTGAGGGATATTATACCAATCCTTATAAACCAACTATGTAATTGAAAAATTTGTTACGCATGAACTTTCCACTTCTATTAAATAACAAAAACTCAAGTTCACCTTTTCAATTGAAGATATTGTAACACCGGCAGCAAAAGAAAATACTATTTGGTCTTTCGTTATGTTGCCAGCAAATTCTTCTAGAACAAATGGAATGAGTTTTGGTTTGACAGCTAACATAATTATTTCACTGTTCTTTATTGTTACCTTGTTATCTGGAGTGAATTTCACACCCATTTCCTGAAATATAAAATTGTTTTATATAGATAGTAGAGGATGCGATAAAAATCTATGTTTGATGCTAGTTTTCCATTTGTTATTCAAGTTTGATTTTGATTATAAATATAATACACCCTGGAACAACAAAATGCAAAAATTATGAGAATGCATGGGTTATTTTATATCTACTGTTGTATTTTAAATTAGCACAAACAAAAAATTTTGTTAGTGGTTTAGCTGGATACATCCCTAAATACACAGGGTGTGTTAATAGCGATATTCCAGTATACCTTTTTTAATCTACTGGTTGCTCAACAGCAAAGAGTTACTAAAATATGTAGTACCAGCAAGGCTGGTAGTACGGTACGGTACGAAGTTCGGTACGGTACGATTGAATTTTCCGGTACGATAGTACGGTACGATTCATTTTTCAATTTTCGTACTTGGTACGGTACGGTACGAAGTTCGGTATTTATTTCGTACCGTACCGTACTATTTTTCGTACCTTCGCATTACACTTTATTCTTCTCAAATGAATTCAAAAAATTATTACCCTTATCAGCTATGCAGTTTCATAACGGGGAGCTGATAATATAAATTGTGTCTATGAAAGAATATTTAAATAAGGGGCAATTTTAAAATGATTAAAAGCGGCGGAGGTATGGTAATAAAAATGCAACTGATTCACTTGAACTGATTATATGAGCTATGTCGTATATCGGTTTTAGGTATATATAGGCCGTTGATTTATGACGTCCTAATCGGAATGCATTTTTCTGTAATAACGAAAGTTGTGATAGCCCAATTAAAATCGACAAGGTTTCTGAATATATCGTCAGCATCGCCGACGTACTTTGACCGGTTTTTATGTAAAATTCACAATGGCGTAGGAAGCACTGCCCGAATATACCAACTTCAGTAGCGGATCCAGAAAAAAATTTAGGGGGGCACATTTTTTCCAACATGCAAACATAGGCTTTCAAATTTACAAAAAGATTAGGGTGCCGGGGGCGCGCAAAATTCTATTGAGAACGAAACAAAAATACATGTTTTAAGAGTGAAATAAACATTACCAGACAGTAAAATGTACCTGAGCGCCGGCAGCCCGCTGAAATTTTTGTAAAAATTGAATAAAAAATTTCACTTTAAAGGCTCAATGCTACGAAATATACAAAATTAATCGGGGAAAAATATTGCGCAACGCAGGCGCGCGAAAATTAAGATGATGCTCATCTTAATTAGAAGATATATTTTGTTAAAACAGCGAAGTCGCGATATAGACAACGAGGCATGTCGGAAATAAGTCTGTCTGGTATTAACAAATGAATAGTATTATTCAGTAATGTGAAGAGAACGTAAACCCATGCGTGGTGCACAACGAAAATTCTTTTGTCGAGAGAGAATTTCTTGCGACGACACAATGCTGCTAATACGCTAAATATTGCTTCATGTCAGATTTTTTCGCGAAAACTGTGCTCATCCTACCACCATTTATCACCCCCGGTCTACCATTCTCATAATATGCGCAATGTGAACAATGATATTGGGGTGACATATGCATAGTTACGCCCATGTTTTACTGAGCTGGATTTTAAACCAGATAGCATAAAACTGCATCACTTTGATGTAAGATGTCGGTGACGTTTCTTGCAGTGGCCAGATTTTACAAATAAAGCTGATTTGGACTTGGTTGTTGGTACGGTACGAAATTGCTGCCCAGCGAATCGTACCTGTTTTCGTACTAGTACGAAATTTAGTACGATAAATGAAAAACATTAATCGAACTTAATTTCGTACTGGTACGAAGTACGAAAAAAATAATTTCGTACGGTACGGAAAATTTTTGAAAGGTACGGTACGAAGTTCGGTACGAAATTATTTTGCTGGTTCGAAGTACGATAAAAATTTCGTACCGTACCGTACTGCCACCCTTGAGTACCAGTTACTTCACTCTTAACATAAAGCATCCCAAATAGAACTGAACTGTCAAAGTGAAATGAAGTGAGTGATATCTGCCCTGGGTGATGGTAAAACTATTAACCACTTCTTTACTTTTAGTCACCTCTTATTAATATACCTTTAAAAATATTGAGTACATTAACATACATCGCAAAATAAGATTTTGACCAATAGAAGTTATGGTATTTCTTTGATAGCATTCTGCATCATCCATGGTACAACACCTCAATAAATAAGTGTTTCCTTGCACAGATTAATGAAAAATCACCACATGTAAGAACTTTGCTAGCTTGGAAATTCAATTGCCTTGATAAATTTGGAAATATGACTCACTTTTAGATCTTTAACAGTTGCTTTCTTTGTCTCAGGGGAACTAGCAGTAATCTGGCTAGCACGAACAGCTCCTGAAACAATATATTAGGTTGTAAAATTTGTTTTGTGAGTCGGTGATTGTAGAAAAATTGCCATGACAATATCAAGCAATCAACTTATTTTTAAAAATAGCAATATTCTTATCAAACTGAAAAATGCTCCAGGCCTACTGGGGTAACGTTAAATCTACATTTAAGGTTAATAGCATAGAAAGACAAAAAAGGAGGAAGGAATCCGAATATATTTCGAATACCTTGTTTGATATAGAAATGTATACGGTACGTACCAGATTTAATAAAACCTTTTGCCATGTGCATCGCCAAATTCCCAGCTCCAATAAATCCGATATTCATGTCTAATGCTTTTAGTAATAATTTTTTTGCCGACATTGAACACGAAACGTTCTACAAACGCAACTTCAACTGTCGCGAGTCCCGAAAAACTACCCAAATACTTGTACCGGTGCGAACACGAAATATTTGCCAGAATTCACACAGAAAACCAAGCCAAAGCAATGCGATCGGGATTAAAATAGGACTTGTACGCGTGTCGCGTGGTCTCCGCAAAATAAACACCGCAGGGTTTATAATGCGTGTCATTTTAATAGTTGGAAACAAGAGAATATCGGCTTAAAAGTAAATAGTAAACTATGAATATAGATTCCTATGTTTATAACCTATGTAATGTTACCAGTGCATTATGTATTTAGGAGTAAGTTCTTGTTATTAATATTTGTTGTCAATCCGACAATCCTTTTTTTGACGTTTTTCAGTACTTGATTTATTTAAAATCTTTGTTCATTTTGAACCTGCCTTATTTACCACACAGCTGATCTTCACGCATGACCGGTATGCGAAAACATGCAACTCACCGTATGAAGGTGGAACCTTAGATACCCTTACATGGTATCTAAGGTGGGGCACGATGTCTGTGTGCTGGAAACACTGAACTACAAGAGGACAGGGAAGTTATGCGTAAACTCGGCGTTGTGTTTTTCCATAAAAGTGTTGCTTTTGAATATGTGTCTATTTATTTTCCTGATAAATTTTGTTCAAGTGGGCGTGTGTTCAAATGGGCATTGGTATTGAAAATATATGAGCACATGGCACCCCATATCATTCAACGTTTATTATTGAAATTTATATTTAAATTCGCTCTGAGCAATGCCGGAAGTAAAACCATTTATAAATATAGAAAAGAAGTACCAGCTACTATTTATTAAGAGGAAAACAATAAAAACTGAACCGCTATAGAAGAGGGCGCAATAATCTGCCCTGGGCGATAGTAAAACGAACCACCACCTCTTTGTTTTCCTTAGATTGCCTCTTACAACGCGCAGAAAACATGTTAAAACAATTCTGACTCTACTGTACACTTTTTCACAAATGTTGACGTTATCCGCCCCCCCCCCCTCCAAATCGCTGTCGCTGCTGCACAAATCTGTCCCTAAAAATTGCGCACCGAAGACACGAGTAGAATTTCTCCTTTTCTCTTAAAAAATTCGCCTTTTTAAAAGTAAAAACAGTAAATCTATGGCAATGTACCGAAAGCGCGCGATACTTTTTTTAATCCACCGTTACAAATCCATATAAAATCCCTAAACTTAGAAGGACATGCCCCCTCCCCCCATTCTTCGCCAGTGACGGTGACATACATGCCCTTGCGACTCTTGAGTGATGAGTTGATGGTCAGTCGCACTATATTTATAGTAAACCGGGAATTTCATTTATCTATTAACAAAAAATCATCGATTTTGTTACCAATGTGTTTATTCATAATATGGGGATACACACATTAGTATATGGAAATAAGCTTTATACCAACCGCTCTTCACTGTACCATACCTGGTCGAAAAAACAGTGGAAAGTTACATCTGATCCAACAGTGACACGCGCCGAATATCTAAGTGTAACATATACTAAACTATTTGAATATGTGTTACAGTCCAGTAGCAATTGTTAAAAAATTGTGATATTTAAATATTTGGTATTATCGGGGAATATAATATCTCAGCTGGGCTACCTTGTAGAACCGGTAGTACTGTAAAGTTTCGTTATCATAAAACCTAAAAAAAATTTGCACTAGTGTAAAAAGAAACCTTCCAAAATTTGATCATTGAGAATAATTAAATAAATAACTTGGAGTGTTTGAACAATATCCTAAAATATCCCCATTATGGGCGCTATTAAAACTTATACGACAGATGACAAACAAAACAGCACAACAAATACAAAAGGCGGAGAGCCAGGAAAAAGAGCAAAAGCTAAAACTAAGTTTAAATCGTGAAAACGAGCTCAATTACCCAAAGAAGTGAGATTAATGCAAAATAAATAAAAACACGAATATCGTTACGAAACAAATGCAAACATCCGGGCGTTTTAAAAGTGCGACAAATTAAGTGACTCAAACGAAAACATTAAGAACACGAACAACGCTATATTATTTAAGCAATTATTCGGTAGTCGTAAACAGTCTTGTGGATTGGTGAAATACCTTGCAAAACAGGAAATATAAACAAGAAGAATTCCAGGCTACAAACAATGGGTGAGCAAAATCACAACTTTCTGCAGAAATTCTAAAAAAATCAATCTACGAGTGCTCAGTGTTCAATTGAGTTCCATTGTTGAAGATGTGATTGTTGAAATACTGGTGAATTGTTTCAAATACAGTAAATTGTTTTAAAACAAATCAATTTTATAATCCAGTAACAGTGTTTTCCATCGAATGAAAGCAGATTCATCAAAATAGTCCAGATACAGCCCAAAGTATAAATTGACATCATTCTTTTCACTCTGTTTGTTATACAGTTCCACCGCCTCCATTGCTGTTTACCTTTTTCGTCCTATCAATCCTAGGAGATTGAAGACTATGGTACTGATGCCATGGAACTGTCTCTACAAACGCTGATTGAAAAATTGAGAGCGATATAGAAGTGTAGATAGCTATCTTTGCTTAAATTTTTAGAATATAGCTGTAGATTCCAGTAAGTATTGCAATTGTAACCTTGCTTGCTGGTTGAGATGTGTTCCGTCGACAGCTTAACTTCAGCGAGCGGAAATACACGTCCGCTCGCGGCGACTGCTTTCTGCAAGTCGAGTACATACGGGTACACGGATAATTTTTAACTGAGCTCGGTTAGCTCAAGCTCAATCGGTAAAGCGTTGGGAATACTCATCTCTGATCATCATGACGCAGGTTCAAATCCCGTGAGGGATAATGATTATACGCGAGAGGTCTGCTGGACGCCTCGCCGAAGCACGGTAGTTCACGTAAGCGCTGCTTACGGCTTCCTCCACCAACCAGGTCCATGCACAGGAAAAATGAGAAATGCGATAATCTGAAAACCTTCACCCGCATTAGGAAATGGTATCTGCACGAGAGCCCGTGGTTCGCCAAATGTTTAAGCTGTATTCTCGGCTTTCCTCTCCCGCAGGATAATAATGCTATCCTATCCTAACTAAAGTATTTCCAATCCTAGCTGTGGCTACTGATTTTTGAATTATACATTTTAGATTGGCCGAATACAAGTTTATTCAGTAGATATAACACTGATTTCTGCGCTTAAAATGATTAACGACACGATTAATGAAAGCCCGTTGGGGAGCAATATAGCTTTTAAAATTAGTTATGCGACATTTTGATAGTACTACTGGCCTTATACTGATCTCAAGGACCCTCCATATCCAAAAATACTATTTTGAAAATTATGTCTTTTGGATGCTACCAAAATCATTTTAAGCCCTTTACGAGAAACTGATGCAAGAATGGCCGAAACTCAAGAAACTAATGACTTTATTTCTGATTGCGTCGATAAAAAAAGGAATTTTACAACATCAATAACCTTTGATCTACGTTCTCAGATGCAATTCCCTTATCTGAGTTAAACAAAATTGCAAAAAAATAAATGCTAATACTACAAACACATAATTATTAATTTACCTTCATCAACTACATATATAGTTGTGTTGAAAACATTTCTCTTTAAAATACTTTTCAGTATCTCACACAGCGTAGGTAAACACAAATATATTGGTGTCAGAGCTTCATTCAAACTAGATCGGAAGCCGTGGGTTTGTCAGGTCTGTCTTAGTTTAAAAGGCTTTATTTACATTTGGACGGGAGTCGGAAACGAAGACGTATCAGTCAGGAAGCTTACAAATCAATCAAACGGAGACATGTTTAGTCAGGTTTTCCACGATCTTACGCGACAAAGGTTGAAGAAATATCGCAACCGAATATCGGCTCACTCAAGTTTTTATGCTTTTATAACGACAATTGTTGTGTATGTACTTTCCAGAAATATTGCCGCTAAACTCCGGCACACAGGTGGATTATTTTTATTGGGCAAACAAAATGTACAGGTATGAAAATCGATAACTTAAATCAGAAAATAATCATTATTGACAGTTGTAAGAGTAATTTTGTATAACTTACCGTCTTTAGGCTATCACAGGTGAAAGTTCAGGAATTTAGTACAGAAGTGAAAGAATAGTGTGGAAAAGCCAGTCTCAAAGTGTAAATCACATCACCGTGTGGATCCATAAAGTAACAAATGTGATCAGAAATAGGTGCGATATGGGGTTCAGAAACAGTCGATCAATATGCTAGGCAGAAATTGTCCTACAGTCCATTGCCATGTGGTTGCTTCACTATCTTTGTTTAACAGGGATTTTTGCGGTTTGAGTTGTCTGAGATTTCTGCAAGTATTGTTTACCCGCTTGCTGAAGTTCTATTTTGACAGAAATAAGTTTAGCAATTAAGCTTATTTCGGAAACTGCGATTTTTTTGAATTTTTACATGTGTGGCTCATTGCCTTTCAACGGTTTGAGAAATGGGGAATTTTCCTTTAAATGTTTTTTTAGCCTTGTATTGAGTAAACTTTATAAAAGAAAGTGGAGCGAGTGGGTGCAGCCTAGACATTGTACTTTGATTTGTAAAACACGCATTTTTGTTGGCTTTTGTTAAAAGTATGACGTAGAATCGGAGTAAAGGGTTTTCATATGACCCGAAAAACTAAAAATGGTATTTTATCTGCAGTATACAAGCAATTGATTGGAATGCATTTAATAAAAATCAAAGAGCTCGAAACCACAAAAATGTTATATTTTGATTTCATTTCGATATGTTTTTTCGGTTTTTAAATTCTGACGAATCCACTTATTTGTAATTGGATTTCCAGCCGAAAATGTCTACAAAACAAGTCCAAAAAGTTTTAAAAACGAAAGATGGGTGTGCTTTTAAATTTGAATCTGGATAGAAGCGATGCATGCTCTCTCTAGCTCCCACAAGTCGAGGCATTGCGGCTGACTCCCTACTCCGAAGCTTCCGGCAGTACTGCGTCGATATTCGTAATGTGTGTTCGTTGAAACGGATGTTTGAGAAATAAGATAATTTGTAATATTTATAGTGAACACGCTTTGAACTTTTTCCTTTCCGCCCTGTCTGGTCGTTACACCATTATTAATGGTTGCTGGGCGTAGCTAATGAGATTTCAATTTGGTATAACAATCGTTTAGTAACTTCAACTGTCGAAATAAGATGATCAAAATTGATCTTTGCTCCCTAAGGGAATATTTTGACTATATTTTGTAAATTTACTTGCAAATGCCCATAGGATGATTACTTTGCTGAAAACATGATTAGGCCTAATTATACCTCCAGGTTGGGTTTGCCACGGATACATTTACTTTCGAATTGAATATTTAATGAGATCTTTCCGAGCCGTGTCTTCCCGAGTCGGATTCTATCTTAAAATCGATATTAATTAATATTTTTTTATAATTTTTTTGTAAGGATAGTAAAAATGCACTGTAATTTAGTTAATTTAGTTAGATGTTCTATGCATACACGTTCCTTTAATGAGCTTGAGTCACTGATGGATCGCTCCGCCAAGACGCGGTCCATCTGTGGGTACTGCTTGAAAAAGTTTAATTTGAATCAGTCAAATCGTCTTATATCCGAATCAGGAATCTAAAAAAGAGTTTCTTACTCCGGGTAGCTGCTTCTTTTCTAATCGGCTAATCGTTTTTCGCCTACTTTCGATATTAGTCAAAAATACCTGGTTCAGAGAACACGGAATAATAGACAAAAATTATATACTAGAAAGTATTTTTGTTTATATTTGGTGTTTAAACTACTTTTGTGTGAGTTTAGCAATCTCTTGGTATATATTTTAAAGTTTGTCTTTGTATTTCGACCTCAAAGATCTTCTCAGCTATCCACAAAACGCTTCAATGAAGATCAAACTTGATGAATCGGTAAGCATCAAGCTCTCGTCTTACTGTACTTACAGCTTGAGAGGTCAGTATAAAAAGACATAGAATTGATAGATAGGCTTTAACACGACCTTTTGCAGAAAGCACTCACCACCGTCTACTATAGCTGTTTGTTTATGTATCTCGAATGATTTCCGTTTGGGGTGCGGTGCTGACATTTCTTTTCCTATACAGATCTTTGTAAATAAATGACCGCTAGTTACTTTACGGTGCCAATCGCACACCGCTCAGTGTGGATTTTATTTGAAAACTTGTATGCTTTCGGCACTGATAAAAATAGTCGTTTTGTTTTCTTGTACAGTTGAAAATCAGTCATTTAAACTAGGCACGAAATTAAGAAAGAGAAAATTGGGAATATCGTTGGTGGGAAACCGATGTATTCTTTTAGGAAGTGACCAATTGCAATATTCCCAAATTCTTGCATACCCGAAGCAATACAAAGGTCATAATAAGTAGGTTAATGGTTGACAGTTTGTAGAAAGTCTTTGAAGAATTGGGCATGTCTTTTAATAAATTGTCAATAAGCTAGTACCCAACCAGAAATTTTATTTTGTCTGAGGCTCATCTGGACCGCGCCTCGTCGGCGCGATCCATTAATGACTCAGCCTTAACAAAAGATGATTGGGTAAACTATGTGCGAATTTGAGCGAAATTTACAGTCTTCGAAGCGTATCAACAAATTTACTTTATTTTCTTTGTGAATTTGGAAACTGCGCATTTCGACGATAATATTTCGAATAAATTGACTATATTCATATTTTCCCGTGAATATGTAGCAATATACTATAAAAACTCAGGGAAGATTTGAACAAAGATCAATGCACAATGCACAATCTTTAGCAGTATGATATCGGAACTTTGTCAAAATAAAAATCAGAAAAATGGCCATCCATGCCCAATCATTCATGGTCCATTCATGTACGGAAAATAAATCTATCTTCAATTGAAAAAATAAAAATTGAACGACTTGTCGTCTCTGCAAACAGGACGTTTTATGAAGAATATGTGCGTGCACAAACATACCACGTTATCGAACTTTCTTCAAAGACGTTATGACACGTTGAGGTCTTGAAAAAGTCCTTATGGCCTTGGTTGGATATATGGTACTAACGCTTCGCGTCTGTGAAGCGCAATTATTATTGTAGGTTATATTAGGTAAAACGAGTTTTTATTGAAAAACTGGAAACAACTGAGGAATATTTTACATCCACGCATGTTCAGAGTGAGTTCCTGTGAGAGAGCTGCCATATCAATAGTTATTTAGACAAAGAGAAAGTTGTTGAAAATCAATTTGATTTTTGTTTATTCTCCCAAAGTTTTTACACTTGTGGTTGACTGTTATTTAGGAGTGTATCATTAAGGTTAATTGACCCCAAAACCGCTATACTTAACATGAGGTTTTAACGCAATAACCGCTCTCAGTAACAAAAATCAAATATGTTGTTCTAAGCTTGTTCCGCTGATGGGCGTCGCGCCGCCGAGGAAAAAGAACGCTCCTAAAATTCTCATTTTGACCAAGTTGATATTTCGCAGAATGCGTAAAGAAGTATCCGTTTTATATATCCCGCGTATGCTCCAAATATACACATGCAATGCATAGAGTGCGCCACCGATAAATAGATTCGCTGTGTCGCATCGACGCGATTCATCAATGGCACAACTTAACAAAATATTTTTAGACAAAATTTCTGTTCATGGGTCATACTCGACGAAATATATTTTTGATGATTTTTTTCTGACGGGATGTAATTTAGTAAATTTGTTTTTTGTTCCCAAGATCTAGAAAAAAAATCTACTTCAAAAAATAATATACAGATAACTCAACGACACTGCGGCGCATAATATATAATATTTACAGTGGCCTGTATCGAAAGAATATTATACATACAAGATTTGTCGGTTTTTTTGTTATTAGTTTCAAAGAATATTGAAAATATTCAACAAACCCCAAAAATCATATTTAGAATTGCCATTAAAAATATATAATAGTCCCGACGTTTTATTGAGATTAAGTTTCTGACCGACCACGCCATCCCAATGATTCCTTAACCAAAACAAAAAGTAACAGCTTTCAACTGGACGAATTGTAAGTGGATAAAAATGGGTGTAAAGTGAGTTCTGTCTATCTTGATTAATTTTATTAAAATATTCAAAACATATCATTGTAGTTTGCTTGTTGCACTTTCACCTACAATTACCTGCTAATTGCATTGCCAGTGGTAAAAAAATTCTTTCTAACAGAAGGCATCATCTAAATTAATTGTATTTAAATAGCTTTGCGGCACTTCAAAACTTCGCAACCATTATCATTAATGGCCTTCAAGTATAAAAGTCAAATATTATTTTAATTCATTGTGCTTATTTTAATTTTGATTGGTAATAACCAGGTCACGTCTTAGGACAAGCCACAGACCCTTAAAATCAGAAATCATTTTGTCGCCCATTTTGTTTCAATATTAGGAAAGTCTGGACCCTTCAGAGTATGCAAAATATTGTCTAAATATGTTCAGTTCAGTGTGAGTCACCGATGGATCGCGTCGACTAGACACGGTCCATCTGTGACCCATGCTTGACATAATAAAAGTTATGCTTGGGTTGATACTGTACATAGCCCTTCCCATACTTGATAAGACAGAATGTTTTGGACCTGTGTACACGTGTCACTGCGATGAAAAATAATGCGTCTCCCTCTTCTACAAATTCGAAATTTTAACTTGCCAACCAGGAAAGAAAGATGAACTGTGTCAATGCGATCTATCAGTGACTCATACTTGACTGAGATGCGTACGAAAATCTCCGTCTTCCTACAGGAATCATCAAATCAGGAAAATTATGGTCGAATGTGTGACTACTCAATCGTGGATTGCGACAAGGCGCAGTCCATTTGTAGCTCATTTATGACGTAACAATATGACGGTACAGGAAACAATTTATGGGGTTTGAAATTAGCACGGTTTATCTGTACCCCATGCTTGTCAAAACATGTCTGATAATTGAAAGCGTAGTTGCGTAACATCTTTTTTCTCCAATCTATGTTTATGATAACAACTACAATGAGGCATATAAGGGACTGTTGAGTTTTGAAGAAGACATTTTTCAAAAAGGCTTTAGATAGCAACATGCAGGGTAGAGAATGTATTTTATGTTAGCGTATAGCGATCAAACCAATTTTGGAACATGTAGTAAATTAAACATAGAATCTGCGTAAAAGCCGAGTTGTTTAGAATTCGAGTCCGATTCTGTTTTTGTTTTTTTTTAAATAAGTTTGAATTACTAATTTCAAAGAGGGCAGCAATTATCACTTTTGCCATATGCGTGCATGTCATATATATTTTCTTCAATTGCTAAAAAAAAGAATAATTATATTGTGCATGTTCTCTAAAACAACCCTATTAGCAATTTTTCTCTCTTAAAAATAAATGGAAACGTTAATATTGACTGCGCGACCAATGCGTGCGGGAATTTTCACGACTAGGAATCAGAGAGATAAATGATGGTAGCGGTGTGTTTCATCAACAGCCCATAATTGCCTAAAAATTCAATCTCACTGTTCCATTTTAAAAGACCATAGTAAAATTACTGTCAAAGAACGGTGATTTTACTAAATTTTTGTTCCAGTGTACAGGCAAAAAACGTGTTGTAGGATTTGATAAAAAAAATTTTATACCCTGCATTCATATAGTCTTGTAATTTCCTCAGCGAACTCAGTGAAATTTTACTAACCTATTATTTACTTATGAAATTTACTATTATCAGTATTTTAGGTTAAGCAAGTAAATTGTACGTTGGTAACTTGAGCAAAAACTGTTCCGTTTGGTAAACAATTGAGAGTAACGGAACCAATAGAGAAATATTTGCTTAAATTCGCTTCCAATTATTTTCTCACAAACTACCGCGTACAAACGAGCTTCTCTATTATAATGCCTATTTGCTCAATCATGTGTCACAGATGGAATTTCCATGGAGCGAATTTACGTAATATGCATTTGAAAGATAGTTTGATTTGTACTTCTAAGGGATTCTATTTTTACTGATTCATGTATTTTTTGTATTTAATTACCAATCCTCCACTAAATAACCAAAATATCCTATGTTAAGCTATTTTCAACGCTTGTGAGATGAACAAACAGTCCTTAGTATAGGCATCAAAACCTTGGGAATGCTTCTCAGAAAGAATAGGAATAGTGTCCAACGTATAGGTGAATTAGGTAGTACATGAAAATGTCCACGTTGCCTCATGACCGCGTAGTTTGGAGATGAGATATGATATTTAAATGAAGCGATTTTGACTAATTTCAAGATTCTCCTCTAAAATGCTCAACAATGATGATAACGCCCGTATTTATATGTCAAAAAGTTTGATGTCATGAAGTTAAATTTACACAGTATTCTAAACGAAATTTCTGTTTCGTGACCTAGCGAAACAAACCCTAACCAAGATTTGAAAAAAAACGAATTTTTTGCCGTTTTCTTTCTTTTAGACTGTTCATCAGTGTATTTTGGATACAAAAAAAAAAAACATTTTAAAAATTCAATTAATACAAAACAAGCACGAGTAACATGTTTTAAAACAGTTTATTTAAAACAAATCCATTTGACTTTTATATTCGAAATATCGTTTTGTCGCTTTGACAGTCAATGGCTCAGTTTATCGTTTGTTCATGACATGGTATTGAATATGAATGATGGACTGGGCATGAAAATCTCGATTAGAAGTTTCATAATTATTCCAACGTTCCAAAGTACTAGTCAAAGCGGTCTCCAACCAAACTTTGAACTATGATTCCACAACCGAAGACTGGCGTTTAAAACCTATTTCTCTGTGAATTTCTTGCCCTCTTTTTTAAACGTTATTCACTTTTTGAAATATATATTTCAACAGTAAGATAGCAAATCCCTTATAACAGTTTTACGACAGTTTTGCTCGGAAACTGATATCAATCATGAAAATCTTAGACATTCGCATGATTGCGCTGATGATAATTCTAAAAATCACTGTTGCTGACGCAGGTAAGCAGCTTAGCTTGTCATCTACCCTCCAGGAATTTTATTTTGTTAAGCATGAGACACTGATAGACCGCGCCTTGGAAGCGCGGTCCATCAGTGAATCATGATTACCAAAAACGGTTCCTTTGTTTTTTCTTTTAGTTTGTGATATGAGTGTGTCTTTACTCTCGCTCATTGAATGTACACATTACTGCATAAATAATGATAGCACTTTGTAATAGCGTGTTGGCCTTATGGCAATGTACTTGCTCTGGGGTCTCTAACACACAAACTTATTTTTTTTAAGAAGAAATCTTGATAACATTTTCATCAATTATTACTTACATTGTTGAGAGGCATTTTTTTAATATTGTTACTTGCATTTTTGGAAATGGGAGCATTCAATTCATCATAAAAATAGATATTTTATCAGGACCCCTTTTTATATTTTAATACATTATACATTGTTAAATACATGCAGATTCACATCATTGCGATCGATCATGTGAGTTTCCAGAGGCGCCTAGGGTGTGTGAATATAAGTTTATCGCAGAATGGTAAGTATTTGCATTTGTAATTAATAAAAAGTGTAGTATTTACGTTTTCTCACAATCATTGCGGAATTACTCTCATAAGTTAGAGATGATGCTAGAGATGATTGAGTAGCCTTTTTACAAGGGGAGAGGCGATAAAGCCAAGTAAAGGTTGGGGTTACAGTTGGACTAGCCTTTAAGATAATACCGCGTCAAATTGTTATTGTGTTATGTAAACTACGACGCATTGAGCTACAGTTTCGTTGATTCGATAGGTTTTAGCAAAGTTGAAATGAAGATTTTTGTTTGAAAGTCGATGTGTGCGACACGGTATCACAAATTTAGCGAAAATATGGCCGGTGACGCTGTGTAACTAGGACCGGGCAATTCGATTCGGTTATTCGAATCGAAGCACAATTTATTCGAATCGTTAGTGAATCGTTCAAAGGAAAAAAAACTCGCTAAACGGAGTGAAATTTTTCATTTTAACGACAAAATGCACTCGATTTTGGTCAAAATCTGACCAAAATCGATTGCATTTGGTCGTTAAAACGAAATTTTTCACCTTTGGACTTTCGTCAAACTGAAAATACATCGCGTTTAATCCTGTCTAAGCAAATGTTTGTAATTCGTAATTGTGAATTACTTGATTGTCCAGATGAAGGCAATATTAGTAATAGTAAAAATGTGATAATTGTTATTTTAATGGAATCAGCGATTCGATCCGATTCGAAAAAATATTCGAATCAGATTCGAATATCCAAGTGATTCGGTTTTGCCCAGCCCTATCTGTAACACACAACCCGGGACGGCGAGGATAACGTTTCAAACATTGTCAGTTGTATACTGTGAAATGAAGTTCATTTCACTAATAAAGGGTGAATAATAAGTGAAAAAATTGTAATATTTTTCAGGTACTACACAATGTCAAAAGCATGCTACGATTGCCCTTTCATTGAATCAGATTGTACGAGACCTCACTGCGTTCCAGCTGATGGAGTGGCCAGGCCCGTTATAACTGTTAACAGAACATTTCCCGGTCCAGCTATTAGGGTATGTTATTGAATATAATAAATCAGAGATGTAAAGTATTTTCCCAGTACCATATGTTTATTTTGTCAAGTATGTGCCACTGATGGAGGTACGATCTATTGTTGAACGCATTAGTCGGAAATATTTTTACCAAATATATATTGTTAAACATGGTTCACTGATGGATCGCCCTGACGAGGCGCGGTCCATCTGTGATTCATGCTTGGCAAAGTTGAATTTCCGATTGGGATACTTGTCAAATTTATTTTGACCTGCATAAAAATTTCTAAGTAAATTTTTGGGCCGGACAATTCAATTTGGTGAGACAATGCGAGTTAGTCGTGATACAGTCATTAAAAAATCATGAAAATGCGAAATTCCCATTTCTTAGCGATAAAATTCGAGCAAAATTTTCACATTTTTATTAAAAAAAATTTTTCAGAGATGAGATGTAAATTGAAACGACATTGAATCTTTTAGTGAATTCGCGGGTTATAGATTATAGATAATTTGATAATGAACATAAAAATAGTAATGATAAAAACAAAACATTCGTTATTTTGGGGAAAGGAAGTGTTCGAGCTGATTTGAAAAAATATTCGAATTTTATATGTTTTGGTTTTGCCCAGACCTACGTAAGATTAAACAATTTGTTTTAAAAGATAAATTTGGTAAATTTACAATGCTTAAAAATGGGCATAATGTGATACTGCAAATCTATTTCTGTCGACTTATTACGTTTTGTAACAGCTCTTTGCAGTTTGAGTGGTCGTTAGTTGGCTACTTTTGGGTGATGCGACCGGTCTTTATCAAAAGCGAACTTTAACAACAAAAGCACTCCACAAGTATCTCAGCAAAAATCAACATTTGCTCATTTGATCGTACGTTAAATAAAGTTTATCACGATTTGATTCCGAAAATAGAATATATGTTATCTACTTGCTTTTATTCAATGCAAAATAATATTTCAAATAATATGAACAGTTTGTTTCTCTAATCCAGGCCGATATTTGAGCTAAATTTAGAATTAAATATCTGTGGTTATCCCCAATTTAAGTCAATTCAAATTAGTATTTCCAGATGAAATCTTGTGCAGACTCAACTTTGTAATATCTAAACAAACATCTTGAAATATCTCGGAGATTTATGTTCTGCCAAGAATGAATATTCCAGCAGACGCTTATTGTCAAACACATCTAGTGTTGCATGGAAAGCACACGCTCACCGATCGGACAAGTCTGTCTGTGGAGACTTAACGTGTTAAGGTTTCGAGTTTTGTATGGTTTTACCACAAGCAGTTTTTAAAGTATAATTGTTCAAGGTCTGCCACAATGACATTGTTCGAGTAGAAATTGAAAACGACCTGGATGACAATGAAGGACTCACTATACACTGGCATGGCCTCTATATGAGAGATTCTCCTCACATGGATGGAGTACCCATGCTCACACAATGCTCAATAGAAGCGAAAACATCGTTCACCTACGAATTTACCGCAAACCCACCAGGTACGATTAAAGAGTTCTGAATTTTCAAAGCGAAATTCTAATTTTTCAAATCTTAGACGGCGCGATCCATCATTGACTCATACTCAATAAAACATGTGCTCTAAAAAATACGTTGGAAAGCGAAATTATATTATAGTTATATATTTCTGGAACAACCTAAAAACATTAAGCGAATACCAAGACAGAGGGCGTCACAAGTCTCTATCTCTGCACGTCTGAATCTCACGTAAGTGATTCACTTCTTCTAGTTTGAATTTTGCAAATTTTTGAGTTATGGGTGGAATTCTTGATTCAAATTTTCTAGTGGATACCTTTTTTATAGCCACTCATTTGAGTAGATTACTCAAATGAGAAAGACATGTTCATTCGGCTGAGCTTATCAAAGATTTCACACCCTGGATTCAGTAGATGGCATGGATAAGCGAGTCGGACGCGTCAGGACTTGATCCCGCGATCTTCAACACTAGGTCATAGCGCCGACTGTCGCGCCTATCTTATAGCCTATCAGCTATCTTGCTTATATTCAAAGTGCAGAGTTTACGAAGTATCTAAAATATTCCAGAGTTTCATGAAACCCTGCCGAATCGATTCGAATCACCGGAACGAATTGACCAGTTCTATTCATTAACCTTTGCATAAAGACCACGTAATTAAAGAATATTAAAAAAAATCCTATCTGATCCTTATTAAGGTACACATTGGTGGCATTCCCATACGGCTTTTCAGCGATCGGATGGATTGGCTGGACAGTTAATTGTAAAACGCGCTCAACAAGTCGATCCACACTGGGATTTGTATGACATAGGTAGGTACAAGGATCACACGTGAGCGCATAATTCTACATAAGTCATTTCCTCACTCGGCTTGCATGATTTATTGTTTTTAGATATTATATCAAACAACTTTATTGTCGCCACGTACTTTGATTTAGAATGACCCATGATTATATCCTAATTAAATGACGTGTAAAGTTACAACATCGTCTGCTCACTCACAGCAAATCACCTTTCGAGTTTTCACCAGAAGACTTGGGGAGCATTGGGGAGGTCTGATGCATCGTCTATAAAATTCGCGGTATTATACTAACAAAAAATGAAACGAATGGAGTAATTCTGCTTAAAAGCGTACGCTGATAATGATTTTTGAACATAATGTATGTATGTTTAAATTTTTGGTGCCTACGATTGCTTAGTCTTTTACACCAGGCCATGTGGTAGCTTTAATTGGACATGATTTTAAACAATTTTTCTCATTTGTTTTTTCGGACATCTGTAAAATGTTTTATGAAATGATAGTTATATTGATGCGTCAGGCATCATCTCCCACACTGAATGATTTTGGGCTTGGTTAATATTTATTATTCGATTCAACGACTTATTTTTATTTATTTGATCTCGTTTAGACTCGGAGGATTACGTCATTTTTGTTTTTGATTGGCTACACCAACTAACGTTAACAAAATTTCTTGCCCATCACCATTCGTCTGGAAATAACAAAGGAGAAAATATTCTTATTAATGGCAAAGGCGTGTTCAAGGTTTGTAGCAAGCAAACATGAATATGTACGATCAAGCAGCATGTGTTTCAAGTCAATAGTATTTCGACAAAATACATGGCTATATGGCGCGATCCATCTGTGACTAATATTTGACAGGTTTTGCCTGGTATTAATAACTCAATTCATTCCTTTAATAATCAAGCTTAATTTAAGAAAATGCACAACAAAATAATCAGACTGCATTAGTTCTTAAAACTTTAAAACCACCTTCAAGGTCAATATTAATTGCTGATTATACATTTTTATAGTCTTGTGCAAATAGATTTAAAGTCAAGTTTAACCCTTAGTTGTCATGGAGACAAAACTGGAGACTTTAAACTAACAATGAGAACGTGATAGTTCGCGCATTCACTGCAATGTAAGAGGCGGCTCTAAGGAACCAAAAAATGATTATATAATTTTACCATCGCTCAGAGAAGATATCATCACTGCACTTCATTATCGTGGTTCGGTTATCTGAAGGATATGTTCGCATAGAGTGCAGTTCCTAGTGCTTAGAGCGAATTTTAATAAAAATTACAAAATTCTAGGTGTCTTTTTTATTTGTTGCCATCTAATATTTTGCTATCTACTATTTGAAAGTCAAATTAGCATGGAAATTATTTATATTTGATATGGTAAATGATGATTAATTATCTTTATTACAATTACTTTTTACTTTTCTTGCATATTAGTGAAGAGGTTAATATTTGGCCTGGTCAAGCATTCTAGTATTACAGTTCCGATTACAACGCTACTGGCCATAAAGGCCCCAGGGCCTGGATGGTCACTCGGTCTAGAAATATTTCTTTAACAATATTTTCGTGGCGTAATATATTTTTATTTATTATTCATAATTCAATTTAAGTTGTATGTTCAGAAGATTATTTATTCAATCCAACCAGTTCTGTAGGTGCCTTTAGAATTAACCTAAAGTACTTCCAGCGTGTCGCACGATACGAATGAAAAAGTAGAGCGAGAAGTAGTGGCGATGAAACATAGTATGTAATATTCCACATTTATCAGTTTTTTCAGATTTGCATTTATAACGTTTATATATGTTCAGATTTACATTGCAAAAACGTACTGTTCTATGCATTTATTTTTTACTAATTGTGAATATTACGGTAAATATTGTCTTGCCAACTCAACGCCAAAGTGTTTGTAAAGTCTTCTACCCCCTGCGTGGTGGTTTGAATTTTTTAATCATTAATAAGCCATTCACCTTGGGTTAATATAAACTTGACTAATAGTGTTGCTATGGTATTTGCGTGTACTATGTTATATTTGATAAGAATAAAGGTCTCGCCCCGTACCATCAATTGCTTTCTTTTGACAAACATGAGCCAAGGAGCACTAATGCATAATTGAAATTCGCTTCGAGCAAGGTTGAAGTTTTAAACCATATTTAACTACTCAAAAAGAATTTTTATTTTGTCAAGCATAAGTCACTGATGGACCGCGCTTTAACAGCGCGATCCATCAGTGATTCATGCTTAACAAAACTTGTTTAAACAAAAGATTTCTAACTGGCAACTAACTGTCTATACTAAACGGTTACTGATGTTGATGAAGCCACTACAAGATGTAGTTCTAAAAATCGTGATGGAAAACAGTCCAAACAGAATGGAAGAACTATAGTAAGGTGCAATAAGTGGCATCTACCCGGGCGATCGTTAAACCATCTTATAACTTTTCATTTGGCCGCTGCTGACGACAACAAAAAAATTTGAAGCTTACGCCTACAGAATATAATGTACTGAGACATAGTTGCCAACAGGTTTCAACGAGGCAAATATGTATTTTCTTAAGTAGTAGATTAAACCCTAATAAATGCAGAAGAGAAAACTATGCTCATTTACCTTATATTTTTTTAGGAATTTTTTAATGCTCCAGACAACTCAACAATATTTACGCCGAGGGAAGTTTTTAAAGTTGAAAAGAACAAACGATACAGATTCAGAACAATCAGCAATGCCGTTTTATTCTGTCCATACGAGGTGTGTTTATGTGCAATAGTAAATTTAGGCTAAACACAAAAATCTTCTATTTTACCTGAATAAAAAATAATCGTACACGAATCATAAATTTGGTCCAATCATAATATTATTGGTCTGTAGATCAATGCTGAACAACTTGTGCAACAATATTTTTGGGGTCCAGTAGCGTAAATTAGGCATTTTAATATTCTATTTAGGCGAAGACTCATCGTTGCGCCCACTGAGAAGCACACTATTTCGGGCGTTTCCGTTATATATACAACCTATCTAAGGTGTACGAATTATACCACGCATACAACTTATACCACGTATACCCTTACAAACACTTTTGCCGCGTATACCAAGTATACAACTTATGTCACGTATACCACTTAGAACATGAATACTACTTATTCCACTCATACCATGTACACCACTTATACCACGTATACCACTAAGAACACTTTTACAGCGTATACCACGTATAAAACTTATGTCACGTATACCACGTAGAACATGTATACTACTTATTCCACTCATACCTTGTATATCACTTAAAAGTCTTTTACCACGTATACCACACATACAGTCAGATACGCCGAATGTTAACACACGTGATGATATACAAAATGAACTTACGATCCATCAGTACTGAAACTGAAGTCCACAGTATGCATTTTCTAGCGCTTCAAATTTCGAGATGATAACTTTTGGGATAGAATTCTAATAAATGTTCACGCTTTAGAATTTGTTGTTCTCATTGTAAATTTTTTTATTCTCTTTTCTCGGTGTTTGTATGTCCCCATTCAGTTATCCACTGATGTTCTTACAAAATAAAATGTCATTGGACTATACACAATCGCGTTCTTTTCATTTGAAACGAATATTATGTTGTCAAGTATTGGTCACAGATGGCCCGCACCTTGACGGCACGATCCATCAGTGGCCCAAACATAAAAAAACATGTTTGCTAAAATGTTTCTAGTTGAGTTAGTATCATTTATTTCACAGCTTACTATCGATGGACATATGCTCAACATTATTGCCTCGGATGGTGCGGATATCAAACCATATTTGGTATCATCGTTAGTTGTACATGGTGGTGAACGATTTGATTTTGTTGTTGAAGCTTCACAAAATATTTCAAATTATTGGATGAGAATTCAAGGACTAGCTGATTGCAGAAATCAATCTCAGAAAGCTATTGTGAGGTATTGACGATACAAAAGAAATTTTTAAGATACCCTTGAACCGTTCTAACTTCAGCCTATTCCAAGAAAAGTGAAATTCGAGTGGTTTTACCTTCGATAAGATCAAATGACACTGACTACGCACCATTACCAGCGTATTTAGTGGGTGGGAGCATAATTTCATACCCCTATCTTTGACCGAATTACATTGCTAAATGACTTATTAAAGGTCTTAAAACACAGGAAATCCTAAAATTCCCGCGTGCCACGGCATCCTACTTCAGTGTTTTTATTAGCATTATTAAGCAAATGATTTTTCCAAACGCAAATGCAAATTATTTTCTGTTATTTATCAACCTTTTCATATCAGTAATTGCAAAGTGATAAAATCCTTTATCGGTGGCAAAAACAAAATTTGGTAATTGCAAAAAACATGTAAATTTCCTTTTTGTTTGTCATGAGTCACTAATCGATTGCACTGCTTTATAACTTGTTTTAACAATTTGGTATTTATTTATAAAAAAATTGTCGTAATTTTGTTGAAAAATCTAATCCCAATCATCGACACGATCTGTCAGTGAAACTTACAGTGATACATACACAAAAGATATTTTTGTTAAACATATGAGACTCGGTACATACATACATATCTGATTCGGTAGGAATATCATAATTTGATTGATTGATCCCCACCCCCAACTAGACGAAAAAAAATTGTCGAAACATATTTTGTCAAGTCTGTGTCACTGATGGAACGCTTCGATGAGACGAGGTCAATCTGTGGCGCATACTTGATGAAATAAAATTTCTGATTGGGCCTTTTCTGTGGTTGGCAACTTGTGTATCATCGTGATAAATCTGACAATAGATATCTGGGTGCTCCGACGGAAGATCCATTGTCATCACCAGACATGACAAGCGGCAATAAACTACAATTGAATCCGTGGAATATCCCAGAAAACGAGAATTATACTCAAGTTTCATCGCTTCGACCTGAATATTCTGATGCATATCCTGCAAACGAACGATACAAAGGTAAAACGAATAAAAGGGTTAGATTAAAAAAAATGAACCAGTAGAGGTTTTTTACTGGTTTCTTAAATGCAATAAAATCAAATATCAATCACGTAACGTGGTTAGAAACAGACGCAAAAATGGATTGTCAAATAGTTTACGTTAAACATCTTTTTAATCTTTTTGTTTACGTCTTTTTATCTACAGGAACGCCAGATCAGACACAATTTATCGGATTCGACTTCTACAAAATAAACAATCCAAATTTTAATGACCCTAATCTTTATCCCATCGAAGACATTCCAAGAAACAAACATCTATACACACCACAACTTAACAACGTCTCCTTCGCATTTCCAAAATATCCCGTGCTTACACAGTTTGACTTGGTCGACACGGCTGGGTTTTGTGACCCTGAATCCAAATCGTGGAGCCAGAGCAGTTCCCGGTTTTGTGCAAACGATTATTGTTACTGTACCTATGTGATTGATATTGCTTACGGCAATCTTGTGGAACTGGTGATTTATGATGAAGGACGAACTTTTGATGCTGGACATCCGATGCATATGCATGGACAACATTTTGCAGTTGTTGCAATGGAAAAGTAATTAGTAGAGTAATTAAATTATTTTCGTCTCGCCTCGAGTAGCCGTTCAATTGAAACCTATTGTCGTTCCTGACATCACTATTGCAATGAGTAATATTGTCGTCCCAGAGTGAAATAACATTGTTGTGGCTGATGGCAAACTGTCGTTACTTGAGACTAGGGTTAGGCAAAACCGAATTACGTAGAATTCGAATCGGGTCGAATCACTAATTCTTTGTAAACAACAAATATCCCGATTTTTACTGTCAGAACTTGTCTCCGTCGTGAAAATGAATGAATTCATAGGTTGTTGTGTATTTTCAATTCACACAAAGAGCAACAATTTTCATATTTTAACGACGAAAGTAAAATTTGACCAAAATCGAATGCATTTCGGCGTTACAAATGAAAACCCTACTTCACTTAACAAGTTTTTGTTCCTTTGAACGATTTATGACTGATTCGAATAAATTGTGCTTCGAAATTGCCCTGCCCTACTTGGGACATCGCAAGTCCCGTGGTTAGTGACGTAATGTTGCCCATGATGACATACAGTTACTAACCTTCCTCGCTTAATAGATTTCGCTGTTTAGGCCCGTAAAATCTATGACTTAATTGGAAAATATACACCAGAATAAGCTGGTTTAACGAAACGATTTTTATCTCTTTCCGATTTGAAAGATAAAGGGAAAATTCTCGCTACAAAAAAGTATCAAACTGGAAGTAGAAAACTCGTTTGTAATTTCTTGTATATATTTTTCATCGTGTTTGAACTTGCCCAGTGAGAAAAACACAGAAGTTTCACAAAATGACGCAATTCTTACAATGAAAACACAAAACATTTTTCCGTATATTTACCTAAATTCTACTTTTATGTACAGATTAGGAAAATTTATATCTACGGAAGAAATAAAGGAAATGCATGCCAACGGAAGCATTGAATATGATTTTGATGCGATTCTAAAAGACACGGTTATTATTCCGGATGGTGGATACACCGTTGTTCGTTTTCTTGCGGACAATCCTGGAGTCTGGATTTTTCATTGTCACCTTGCATTTCATTCCGAAATTGGTAAGTCAAAAAATATACTTTGAAATAATAGTTTCCCAATTCATTCAACCTTTTCAAATTAAATAAGTCGTTTTTCTAACCAGATTCCATTTCTATTCTATGTATTTGTATGCGCTATTTCAGTTATCCACCGATATCTCTACTGGATAACATACCAGGGAGCAAGGGGGGTAATAGACATGACTCTCTTCGTGGGCGATAGTGAGACATAGCCCTCCGAGTTTTGATGATCGGAGAAGTTTTTGAATTGCGCATGCCATCTCCAATATCTTGTATCGAATAGGTTTTTAATTCATATAATGCATCTACAACAGATTCTTGGCGATAAATTTTGCCTATTATAATTGAATTGGCGATAAATTTTGCCTATTATAATTTGAACTTTGATATTGTATAACGTATGCAGCTCGTGCAGGTAGCTCGGTTTTTTGTGTCACTCCCTGTCATACATTTTATTTTGTCAAGCATTAGACACAGATGGACCGCGCCTCGTCGGCGCGGTCTGTCTTTGTCCCATGCTTAACAAAACATGCTTTGGAATACTTGTTCTGACCGGACTGCGACATTAAAAAGGGACTATAGCATTTTTTATGTTACTACTCAGAACAAGTGCGCTGAAAAATGAGTACCCCAAAATACAAATAAAATATGCTGTTGCATATTACATATATATGCGATAGAAAAATATCAGCCTAAGCTGGTATTCTATCAATAAAAACAGTAATCGTACTATTCTTGCTTATCATTTGTTTTTTAAGGAATGGAATTGGTATTCAAAGTTGGAGAGCCGGATCAATGGATAAAACCGCCAAGTGACTTTCCAAAATGTGGTGCTTGGAAAGAAAATTCAAATTCCTCAGGCATTATGGTTATATCGTCCACGCCTTTCTTAGTTGTTATTCATATTTTTATGACTTTTTCTGCATATATTTTTTGAACTACACTGTAACAAAAATGAAGTAAAATCGCCTTTTTTTACTGTAATTTTCCTCTGTGAAATAAAACTATGACTTAAATGTTCAAGGTTATTATGGTCTGTTGATGGAACGCACCGATGAGGCGCGGCCCAAATATTATCAACAAAGCAATTGAATATTTACATTTTTACAAATATACGTTTACTACAAATGAAAGGTAAATTTACTTAACTTTGGTTGCAGTGTATAGCTCATCTCAAAACTTTGCCAGTGTTTCCTATGGTAACTATATACGCCAAGCCTTAATCATCGGAGCAATCAATCTATGTCCGAAATACTAAAAGCTTTAAAACAAACCGGTATTCGAACCAGTACCAGCACTGTGATGATAAATACACGTGACATATAACCGTAATTAAATTGTATTCTTTATATGCCTTGTTTGCTTAATATCATTATTAAACGTAATTTAAAAAATTATGGTGTCAGTTTTGTGCGTTTTTGAATAAAATACATAGCTAAGAACATATATAATATAGGGTACGGACAGAAAGAGGAATAAAGTGGATGCAGCGGTGAGGGAGATTTCATGTCAAAGAAGTTCGACGAGTAACTTGACTTGAGAATTATAAATGAATAAGTAATAAATTTGGTGTTAACTATACTCTACTCGAAACTCTCGTGTAAATCGACTCGGCGAAATTGACTCGTTCTCAACACTCCCCTAATTTTGAAAAAGGGGAAAGTTCTATTATTGCATCTTTTATTTAATCATAAAAATAGCCAAAAGTCTAAAAGAGTCGTGAAATAGTATTTCAATGTTACACAATATGCTACTTCCATATCTTAATATGACGATAATGACGTCATATGGGCAATTTCTAGGAAATTATTGTTCCACAATGAACCAGGTCAACTTTAAAGTTTGAGCTTTGGCCTCTGAGAGCATTTGTGGTAAGTATCGGTATAGGTAACCTTGAGTATCGCTATGGGCTATTATTTTTGGAGTACCGTTGTAGGCAGAAAAGATACATTCCTAATCAAATTTTATAGTCCGTCACAATCAATAAATCTTCATACTTTTTCCTCTGTGATTGCATTACTACTTGACTGAATATTTTCCTTGTTTTCATCGGAAGAAGTTTCGTGATTATTAACTCGGCATAAAAAGGCGTCATGGATCGGATTATTCCAGCGATCAGGAAGCAGCATAACACAAAATCCCAGTATAACTAGTAGAGCAGCTCCGAGTCGAATGGGACTGAATATGACGTCTTTTATAATAATATCAACCACTGGAAAACGAATAATATGAAAATAACAAATAACATCACTAATATTGTGCTCATTATCACATTAAGGAAATTCATAGTACCGAATTATAAATATTAGGTTAAACAGACCTAGCAGCGATGTATTACCAATTACACTTCAGACCAAGGACGAACATTTTTATTTTAACGACAAAATACCATCGATTTTGGTCGATTTAAATTCACTCTATGCAAGGTCGGAAGCAGGATCTAAAATGAACCTACTAACGATGTACAACCCACAGCTCACATGGCATGGAGCTAATACAAAATGTAGCGCCAGCGACTGCGTTTTATTCCATACGGAACTACACCACTATAGTGAGTACAGTGAATGATATCTGCCCTTGGCGATTATAAAACCATCTGTCGCTTGTTTGTTCTTTTTTGTCGCCTCATACAGAGCGAATTTAAACCTTTCCTAAAGGGCTAAAAACTGCTTGAAAGAATTTGGCAAAAGCTATTGAACCGTATCTACAGAGGTCAAATTGCACAAGTTTTTCAAGTCTGTTTTTGTATTTTGTTGGCCATAAATAAATAATATAAAAAGAGTATTACCTGCATTGAGTGGAATTCCTAACATCATTGCAATCGATATAAACAGAGGATATGTGTAAGCAACACCAAAGTTTATTGCAAAGTTGAACACTGTAAAATTGAGGAAAAAATTATCAATTTTCTGAAGTGGAGATATATGGTAGGAGGTTTTATTACCCATCAACTGTGTCCTTTATTCTGATATTTTAGCATGTTAATTACAATTTTCCGGAATATTCCGACGAAAAAGATGAGTTTAGTATTTAGTTTCTGACTAGAGGCAGGGTTATCCTCATAGTTCAGTTCTAACGGTATTCGAGAATCTCTGTAAAAAAAGATAATATTGATTCAAGTTCATCATTTCAGTTAAAAGAAATTACTGATATTCCATCGTTACTCAGCTCATTTTGCGACAAAGTCATGATTATGTAATATTTTACTACATAAAATTTGCATATATCACGATTTCACTAAAAATGTATCATGTGAAGAATAATGGATAACGAAATACCTATCAATCAGGATGCTACAAAACTAACCAAATTTTGTGATTTACTTCTACATCTCTCCACTAGGATAGACCGAGCAGGTTTTCAAAATGGATACTAATTGGAGTCTAAAACCAATGATGATCCACCCCATCAGAATCTGAGCAAAATAAATATTTGGATGATGGTACTTACCGAGTCCTAAGAAATTGGACATATTTAAATCTGACCATGGTATATCATCAGCTTCAAAGTATTCCACCCCAGTGAAATAGAGAATCAAAAATATAATCCACATAAAAACTGCGTTGCTTACTCCAAGTAAACTTAAAAACAGCGAAACTTGACCCAAATTAGCAGCTCCCAACCACAGCTTGAAAACGACCTGTAAAAATTTGTACGATATATAGTGCTAAGCAAATGAATTCGGAGATTCCTTGCACAAATTATTCTAACTATTAGTGAATCAGACATAGGAACAAAAACTTGTAAAATCAAGTAAAAACATTTATTCTAACCACAATATACAACTAAAATTTTATTGACTTGTTCGATTTTGATACTGGTCCAGTAAGAAATCTTTTCTTCAAACAAGTTTTGTTAAGCGTGAGTCACTAATAGATCGCGTTGCCAAGGCGCAGTCCATCAGTGACTCAGGCTTGACAAATTTGAATTTATGATTTGAGGGAGGCAACTGGCAGTGGTAAAAACGGGATATTTGCTGTTTAAATACAATGTTTTGCTTGAGTTTGGACCACTAAAAACCAAATCCTAATGAGTTCTTGTTTCGTTACGACCAGAAGAAGGTGTCGACACAAAGTCATTGTATGATGCACAACTGCAAAACATAATTAATACAATAGGGCCTTGGACAGGGTCATCCACTCTAAGAAGTGGCTATAAAAAAAAAAATAACTTAAAAATAACCAATTCAACTTCATTTTATTCTGATATCTGTGGCCAGTTTTTTATATCGAATCTGAATTGATTGATGCTTTGTATTAGTTCGAATTGCCTGACCCAACAATTATAGTTCCTTTGTTCGATTTAGGGGGAACTTCTCAGGAAAAAGTCAGAAAAATTATATCAAACATGTCTTGTTATGTATGAGTCAATGAGGGCGCCGACGAGGTACGATCAATCTGTGGCTAATGCTTATCTAAAAAAAAAAAAAAAATATGACTTGGTTAAATGGGGTTTAAAATGGTTTAATGTTAAAATAAAACGATCCGGAAAATAGTCAAATTACGGAGAACCCCCTTGCTGGAGAATCTAAATATTCGTGAATAAAAAACTTTTGGCGCAGAATTGTGCAGCCAATTGAGTACTTTGCTGAATTAAGGCTTTAGCTCTGAAGCAAAAGTCTTATTGAAATTCCACGCTGTTTTCGTAATATCATAATGCTATTTGGCTCTAGCATGAAAACTTCAATATCTGATGATCTAAAATCTTAGTCAAAAGGATTGTGTGGATGGAAACTCTCTGTTCCATATTTTTAATCTAAGCTTTCAAGTCTCTTTTTTCGAGGATCTTGGATTTTCCGTCAAAATTCAGTAAAAGAGTGATGATAATGAATTGCATAAGGCTTTTGTAGGACAAGCTTGAATAATGTGATTCATGCCTGAGATCATAGTCAAGGAATCAATGGAAAGCTGATGTCGCATACTTCTTGTACTTATCTTTGTTTACCAGATATGGCCATTTAAAAGTGGCTATTGTATTGTCGGAATCACATTCTTTGACGTCATAGTCACGTGATCTGTGGGAGTGCTAGGAGGCAGTTTGACATTCGGATTTGTGATACTTATTGAAAATATTGCATTATATGACGATTTGAAAGTCTTTATGAATGTTTGGTAGTTTTTCGAACCACCTCTAATGATTTTAAGACTCACTATCGTGTCTGTTCCATACATGAACCGTGCATATACTAATGAATCCGAAGCAAAGGTTGTAAACATATGCTTTGACACTGATAGAAACAGTCCAGTTATCAGTAGATCTAAAATCATAGTCAAAAGGTCTGTGCAAATGTAAAACTTGTTTCCTATTTTTAATCTAAGCTTTCAAAGCTCTTTGATCCAGGTTCTCAGTAAAAATGATTAGAATAAGGCTTTAGGCTAAACAAAACTTAGGGTATCGGATTTATATCTTCGATCACAGTCAAAGACTGTGGTAAAAATAATTCAGTACATACTTGTGATGGATCTAATTTCCTATACTGTTTATTGAATTTGAATCTTATCTGTTAGATGGTAATTGCTGAGCTACCGCCATGATTACGTGATCCTGAATTAGTTGATTACTTTGTTTACGTCTGGCTCCCTTGTTGTCTTGCATTTATTATTTACTATTCAGTTCACTTTATGCTCAGCTGTGAAAGAGTTGATTAAAGCCTAGCCTTGATTGTAGAGTTGTAATTTGAATTTTATATAGCTATAGGTTACGACAATGGAAAACTTAGGCCGCTCAGATTCTTGATTTACGTCTTTTTTTAGGATACGAGCTAGTGTCTGTGAACGTCTGGTGATAGAAACTCCATAGCAATGCCATGGGATCTTACGATTGCTAATGTGATTACAGAGCCCAAATTCTTGATGGTTATCTTGATATGTATGATCCATTTATAATTTCAAGACTTCACATCGTGTATGTCTGATACATGGAAAAGCACTTTTGCAACAGTTAGTCTAGGGTGCATGTATGATTTCATTGGCAAGCTTTGTCACTTTGTTAGTCGGTTAGAATCTCGGTCCAGAAGTCCGTGTGCTGTGAGACATCTTCAGAGCATGCATGAGTACTCATGGAAGCTCAAGTGTTGGCAGTGTTCAGCATGGTCAGGCGAAAGCCTCCGTAGCAGATAGTTCTAGTTAAGTTTTTTATTCTTTAAAAGAGGAAAGTCCCAAGGACCTAAACAGTTTAAATATGTGTTAAGCAAAATTGTGGTGATGGGAAAAGATTCGATCAGAAATATTGTTTTGTTGAGCATGAGACACAGGTGGACCGCGCTTATAGACTGCGCGATACATCAATGTTTATACTTGAGAGAACATGTTTAAACAGAATATTTCTGACGGACATTTGCGGACCTGTTTAGAAGAAGTTAACTAAATTAATTTTATCTGGATGACCGTCGCTAAACTGTTACAGCAGTTCTGTTCATTTGGAGTATTTTTACTTTCCAAACTGAAACTGCTTCTTGTTGATATTTATGTCAAGTATGGGCTGTTGATGGACCACTGGGTAAAGTAGAAAGAATTTACCAGAAAACTAAGTAAAGGATGAACAGGTAACCTAGTTTCATATTCAAAACTAGATAGTAACTATAGATACAAAACCAGGTAAACTAGGTAATCGTCGCTTTGCTGCATTTGAGACATTTTTAATTGATTTGAAGATTGAAATCTCGGAATTATTTATTTGAAAAAGATTTTTAGTTAGTTTTTTGAAGTACCTCGTTAAAGTTAAAGATTTAGCTATTTTACCTAAAAAATGATTTAGGTAAAACTCCGTAATGAAAACTCGGTAAAAGTTAAACTAGTTATAACAGATATCCGTGAAACTAGGTGAAATTACTTTGAAAATAAACTCTGTACACTTTGCCTAGAATTGCCAACAATTATCCAGAGTAACCTAGAAGAGGTCAATTTCGTAGTTCAATATCGCAATATGCATTCTAACGTATAAAAAACAATATATGCATTAAAAAATATTATGTATGTTTCTACCTTGTATAAAGCCGCTCCAAAAGCGGATGCAGTAGCCATCAAGATGCCTTCTAAAAGTCCCGATCCACCTACAAATCCTTCCGCATAAGCAAACAATGCAACCCCAGCGATGCAACAGATACACGCCAATATCTAAAATATAATGACATATGACATTTTTATGAGGGGTGCAGGGGTCATGCAGATTTTAACCCTTCGAGCGCAAAGATTTCCCCTAAATGGCACTAGAAACAAATGCAAATTCAAACAAATGATTTATACGATATCTGATAGTCGGACTTATATATTTGACGTGACTTAAATGATCGTGGAATGACGTCGCAAAGAATGGCCTCATATCTGTAGTGACGTTATTACAATGATAAACTAGCTCGTTATAAATTAGAACAATAATTAACTAATTAATCATCTTGAACTATTTGTTTGTACTGAGGATTCTTTTTCAAGATCCACCAACACAGCTAAAGGAAAATCACGCTTTTAGCGCATAAAATCTTTAACGAATTAAGATGAAATTTTTAGTGATTGAAAGTTATGTATAGAATTGAAAATGAAAAGCATCTTAGGCTAAGTATGATGGAGCGCGTCGATGAGATGCGGCCCGTCTGTGACGCATGTTCGACGAAAATACTTTCGTACCCATATGAAATTCGATAAACATTGCAAGAATGACTCATCAAAATGTGACAGTGACACTGTATGATGTTCAAACAAACAGACCACAAGTAAACTGTTGCCAAACAAGTGTACACAATTGAGTAATGTAATGGAGATTAAAAAAGTCTACATCATGATGCAATGGGAATAGAGCAGTTTGAACAACTACCACCAGCTTAATTCGAAGTCATGCATGATTTTGTGATCGATACCCAAGACTTACCGGGGGCGGCGACAGAAGATATATCGTGATCGGGCGATTACTGCTTGTCGAAATCGCACGAATTTTTTTAACTTCTTTTGCGAAAATTCACCATTTTCGGAGTAAGTTCAAAGTCAGGTAAATTTCATAGAAAGTAGCTGGAAAAATATTTGAGTTGAAAATTTTTGAAATTCTTCTGTAAATTGTTAATTCAAATAAGCCAAATACCCCCGGATTTAAAAAAAAAATATGTAGATCATATGAAGAATATCATCAGATACAACCTCGGCGACCGCTTAGCGCAACGCATTGGCTGTGAAGTCATATCAAAGAATGTACGTCGAATAATATAGACTAGTTTTAAAATAAAGGCATCTGCATAAAATTACCGGTACTTTTGTGGCAAAAATGACATGTTGTGTTTCCCCATATTTTTAATATTAAAACTAATATCTGCATTGAACTCGAGATCTTCAACTTGCGATGATAACCACAATACCATTGCGCACATATATTATTTATTTTTTTATTTGAATTCACTCTAAGCACGGCCGGAAGCAGTGTCCAAAAGGAAACAACTAACGGCTACTCAACCACAAAGTGCTATTACTGGATATAGCAGCAGCAACTGCACTCTAAGCGGAAAATATTTCAAACGGAACTGACCGGTAAATTGCCTTGAGTGGTGTCAGACCTGGTAAAATCATTTACCACTTGTTTCCTTTTGGTCGCCTCTTACGACAGGAGAGAAATTTTGAAGCCCGTACTTACACGGTGCACGGTTTCACTGCAAAATAAATTAATTTAAAAAATAATAATTGAACAAACAAAATTAATTAAGTCTTGTATCAGAATTTATGCAAGACCGAACTCAAGGACGGACATCACTACTAACAAGGAAAGAGTTCCTACCCGGATAAAATAAAGTCTTTCATGAAGCATACATAAGGACAACATATAAACGAAGGCAACATTTGATGCAAATATAGCAGACGCATCGGTGGCCGCTATATATTTCAATCCTGATATGTATAAATAATTTGTTCCAAGCCATAGTATATTCATCGGCATTACTTGTAGAAAAAATTGCTTTGCTGATACTCCTGGTGTATGGAACATTCTTGTTGAATCCCTGTTTGTAAAAAATCATCAAATATGAATAGAATTGTTTCTCATATTTCAGTTTAAACAGTATTTGAATGTCAATATTTGAATAGAATTTTTGGGGGCATTTAGGGTGAACGGAACTGCTGATATTTGACAATATTTTGCAGTGAAGTCATGATATATGTCAATTTTATGTAAGTAAAATTTCGCATATATCATGATTTCACTGCAAAATGTATCAATCAAATTTTGATAGGACTCGGGTGATAATTATAAATTTGAAGTTTATCTCGTTATCAAAATTTAGAAATATATAGATACTATTTTGCTAATGATGTAAACAAACTCAGACTCTATATATTATTTGTTACTTTTACCAAAATCAAAATATATTTTTGCAGTATATTGTCGTTAAAATATTAAAAGTCCATTTCCTTTTACAAGATTCGAATGAGATGAATTCGTTGAATCGATTCGTTTCAACAAACTGAATTGTCGAGTTCTCACACGATCAGCAGTATAATTTGATTTGTTTGGCCTGTCTACGAAGTGATTCATCGGTGACCAATACTTAACTAAGCATTTTGAGTCAGAATACATCAAATTTAAAATTCAAATTTTTGATTGGGAGAATATTGGCATTGTTCTCAAATAACTACATTTTAATATATCCCAATAAGAAATTGTTTAACCAAATGTGTTTTGTATGAGTCACCGTTGGATCGCGCCGCTGAAACCCGTTTAATTTGTGGCTCATACTTGACAAAATGACATTTTAGACGGGAACGAACTAATTTTCCACAAAATTTAAAATTATTAAGTAATATAACATCTTATATATTCGATTCATAGGAATAAGGTAAATATACAGGGTGATATATATTATATTTTACAAATATACTTGGTTTAAACTAAAATAACTAGAAATAAGCAATTTTATCTAACCTTTTTAGGTACCAGGTCGTAGAAAAAAACCGGGCATCTATTGATAAATCATAAAACTCATTTTAAAAAAGCTTCAGAAAAGACCTTAGTCGAACGTTGATTACAGTTCACTTATAATTTTTCACTAAGGCACTACTTAGTTTTAAAGTAAAACTGGGTTACCTAGTAATATTTTACCTAGTTTTGAAAACAATGTTTTTACTTCAACAAGTTTCATAAAAAAAAATGTTCCATCACTGCACCAAACTCTGATCACTTAATTTATACTTGGAATGGAAAAGCATAAAAAATACAACATTTGTAAGAGGAACAATATAAACGGAAATGAATGTAAGATGACAAGTCAAAAAAAAAAAAGTTTACCTGAGAGATCTAGACATCTCTGTTCTGTTTCTGTACTTCAGTGCAATAAAAATAGTGTAAGCTGGGAAACACAATACCATCCAACATGTTCCTATCCACGTGGTAAAATATGGGGCATCAAAACTTGCAAGCTGAACAGCGTTTTGAGCATACTGCTGTGTACCAACCCATGATATAGCAAGAAGAACAACAATAACGCAACCTGAATAAGGCAAGATATAAATGGAATGGATTTGGCGAATAACACATATCTATTGGTTTATGCACTTTACCAGTTACATCCTTCCCCAATCTGAAAACTTTTGGTGAAACATGTCTTGTAAAGTATGGGGCATTGATGGACGCGGCGCGGTCTATCAGTGCTCAGGATTGGCAAAATGAAATGTCTGTTTGAGTCAAATTTAGTTCGAGCCGGATCTATGCGCTGATTACATCTAAATAACAAATGCCCCGTTCTTGTTGCCGCTCCCCTCTTTCCCCGCTCCACCAACAAAAAGAGAAAAAAAGATGGGGGTATAGCTACGAATTACCTACTAATAATGATTTAAATAAAGTTCAGGAATGAATGTAAAAAAATCCGACTTGTAGGGGTGGAGGGTGGGGTCGAATACTATAACAACAGCAACACTTCAAGGGTGATACCCCTCTCCCTTTCCCCAGCAGATATGAGGACCAAAAGAACGCCTAGTTTGCTCTTTAAATATAAATTTTTGCTATTTTTTTCGGCGAAATCATAGCCTAACAAGTACAAGCAACTGTACTCTTTAGGTAAAAGTTTTTAAAATCCTAGTTAGTAACATTTTATTGAATTTCTGGAGAATATCATAAATACCCACTTGGTTCAACAACACTCACCGATGGTTATTTTTTTTCTTTTTTCGTTCCAACATTGCTCTTCTTCTTGATATTCCTCATCTTCTGGGACGAATGATGAAAATGAATTCTTGGTCAAACCAGGATCATCTGCTATGGTATTAAATAAATAAATCGCCTAGAACTTCGTAACTGGGATTGTATGGTAGGTCGAGGCCATACGATTGTGCAATTTTCACGCTTGCTAAAACAAGGACAACGAAAAATAGGCAATGTTCTCGAGAAATATCAAATGCCCTTCTGAATTCGCAACTGTTTTCACCGGCAATTGTTAAAATATTTACATATTTATGATATTTCTATAAACTTTGTGCCTATTTGGGAGTGTGATATTACTTAATATTGCTTGCAAATGGTAATATCTGTTAGGTCTAAAATTCGTCCCCTTTACTTCCAAAATATATCAATGATTTTTCTTATAAATATTCTTAAATTGATATATTTTGCAGAGGAATCATGACCCACGCCAAGTTTGGCATAGATCATAAATTTACTGCAGAATAGGGTCAAATATCAGCAATTTCGTTCATTTGAAATTCCAACATATTATTCTATTTATATAACGAATTTTGAATACTGTTTAAAGTGAACTATGAAGGCGGTCCATAAAGTATTAGGGCTGTCGCCATGCTTCCGGCGCCATACCATTACAGCTATGATTTTATACTAAATCACTGCTTCTTCTAGTTTGGCAGAAGATCCCCGTAAAAGAATCAAAAAGCTTCATCATATCCTGTACGGAAGTTGGGCTCACCTATGTGCCTGATAAAGAAACTGCTTGTCTTCACATATTTTTTACATACCTTCAACATCAGACTGAGACATGTCTGAATCTGATTTTCTTGATGATGACATTGTTATCTCCGCACCGTTGGTGTAATAATCTACATTGTATATCTAACGCATTGCGCCGCGGAAAGGTTTGTCAATAGTCCTGTGTGTACTGTATCGGAATTTGTTTGACGCAATGAGTCGCAAAAATGCTGTAAAAAGTTTCTTCAAACACAATATTGCGATGACGAGGATCACTCACTTTAATTTGAAATTTCGCCATCCCCGATATCCCTAACATGCTTGTCGGTTTATACATTATAGTGAAATACCAATTTATATGACGCAATTCAATGTTTGTTATATTCAATATTGGCTGCAAATTTTTAAAAGCATGTGGTATTACGTGATAACTCCAGATTGTTCAAATATTTTGTTAGAGGCTATCTTACACAGAACTTTAATCAGGGTGAAACATTTAGCATGATCGCCTTCATAAAATTAATTTATGCCAAACATGATCTACAGATGTACCGTATGTTATCCTCTGAAATTATTGAGCAATATCAAGTGTATATTCTAAGAAATTTTTGACTGCGAGATGCTCGCAGTTGCGAAAGGTGGCTCACGATTTTTCAATGAGGAGGTGCGCTCAGAATAGAACAATGATTTACATTGCCATCTAATAGAGACTTCTTCCAGAAATTGCGATCCAAAAGGCGGATTCGTGCGGATCCACCAGATTTAATTACGAATTAGGATTCTTATTTTTCAAAATCTTATACTTGACAACAAATAGATAATTATAACATTGATTCGATTCCTGTTTCTACAAATTTTAATTCGAATATGAAAGACGATTAAGTATCTTTAGTGATTTTTATTTTACAAAATCTAATATTTTATGGCAAACAGATAATTATACCATTGATTCAATTTCCGTTTCTCTAAATTTTAATTGGATTTCACAATTATGGAATTTTAAAATAGGCTCATTTTCAAAATTGCAAGAAAATTTGGGCAGGATTTGCCATGTCCAGATTCTCGAGAAAGATACATCAAACTATATTTTATTGGTAATGACATATTGATATTTTATTTGCAAAATCCGATTGATAAATAGCAAAATATATTCTACGATTCCATTCCTTTTCCTTACTCTGTGATTAAAAGGGTGGCATGGAATAAATTTGGCCTCTTTTTTAAATACCAAAACTCATCTTGGTAGTCAATAGTGATCATGTCAAGCATATCTATGGCTCAACTGCTCAGAATATATGGTACTAAAATATATGTTACTGACTTGGTATCATAGCGAGTGTAAGAATATCAGTAATATCGATAAAAAAGAAATTAGAAAAGAAACTTTAATCGTTTTTACTTCCAAATAATTCGGTTACATACTGATATTCGAATATCACGCGTTACTGCTATGCCGGATGATACGTGCTGCCTCAACTGAAACATTGTGAGATTTGTGACATTGTGAGGTTTTGCAAATTCTGCAAATCGAGCTTAATTGCAACATCATTATTTAAAGCTCTTGTAGGGAGGAAACTAGAACTAACCATGGTACTGATATTTGCAATAAGAAAATGATTGAACATGGGCACATGATCGATGGATAATGCACAGGGTAAATTTGGGATGTTTTTTTATACGAATTTATGTCAAATATAATATGAATATATACATTCGATAAAATGTATCAGTAGTACGTAATGACCTGCGTTCTCGTACAACCGCAAACTTTGTTGCACGCCATTTGAGCCACTGGTACATAGCGTCGCCATGGCGCGATCTATTAGTCTTAGTGCTACTTACTACCTTGTTTGGTAGCCTGGATGACAAAGCAATCAATGAAAAAATATTTTGAATATTTTGTATTTGTGCATGGAACAAAAATCTATAAACGAATTTCATCACAAAACTTGCAAGAGAAAGTAATAATATGAACCTCATAGATTCTGAGGTATTTACTATTGAGTTGTTGAGAACGTCACGGCTGGTGTTCGGCCACCTACAGCGCAGGAACGCACAAAGTTAAAGAAAAGAACAAACAACGATATTTACGGAACGAAAATAATCAATCATATCAATGCTTGATTGGACCTGTAGAAGTCAGGGAGTCGGTCTTAAGAGGAACAGACCGACTGGTAAATGATAAAGAGAAAACAATTATTATCATATATTCCAAATATGGGCATTAGACCCATCACAAGTCGTAGGGAATGGGAAAATTGTTTAAGTTTTCATTATATAATTTTTAATTTTTTTTCGTCAAAAATTCGTCTTAATTACGTCAAAAATGTCAATTGTGCAGACGTCGTGCTCTATTCAATTCTAATCAGTATTAATTCAGATGCTTAACAGATGCTTGACAAAAGAAAGCAAGTCTGAGAATTGCAAATAAAAATTCATTTGTCTGAGTCTTATTTTGACAAGCTCGCGTTTCCAGAAAATATTGATAAATTGCGGCAGTGGTGAAGCCAGAAATAAAAATCGATATCAAAAAATGCCAAATCTTTGAAATAGAAAAACAAACGTAAAAAGTGAAAATGAGGCGACTAAAAAGAAACAAAGAAGTGGTAGATGGTTTTATCTAAGTTTCAACCAAGTGTCATAGCTTATGATGCATTTTACAGTAAAAAGGACAACTTGGATTTTCTTTTCAGAGACAAAATACGGTGTAGATTTTTTTAAAACTGAAATAATGGGTGAAAATGCTACATCACTCGTTTATGGAAATATTTTGACATGTAGGAGGTCCCCTTAAATATCATTCCAAACAGCAAATATCTCCCCTAAAAGGCTATCATAATGCTCAGATTGGCATGAATTAATAGTAGAAACAAAGTAGTTTTACATTTTTTTAAAAATGGGGGCCCTCTGTGCACTCCAATGGACATGGTTCGTAGAGAGGGCCGCACCCAGCGCTTACGTGAACCACCGTGCGCTGATAAGGCGTCCAGCATTCCTCTCACATATAATCGTCATACCCTCACTTGATTTGAACCTTCGCCAGGTCGTTCAGAGATGCGTAGCTGGGAGCCTATTCCCACAAACCGGGTAGTCGGATATTTCCCAAAGCTAAATGCTGGGAAATTGGTCCAACGATCTTCAAATACACACATATATATATATTTGTTAAATTAAAACGATATTCTTCTCATATCTACGACATCCCTTCAAAAAAATGCTATCTGTCAATTTTTAGTTCAAATTAGGTTAAGAAAAAACTATAAATGTAAACTAAAATATAGTATAATGAAATTTGAATATTTTTACTATCAGTCGACTATTTTCCAAGTGGAAAAAAGGCGATAGACATCCTTGCCCCCTCCTATTTCTGACTTTGAACTCGATGTAGCTCGACTAGAACTTGGAAAGAAAACGGGTTTTACTTTCTTTTCAAAGATGAATCTTTTTTTGAGACCTATTTCTTGGCACGCCCTAAACTTCACTCTATGTTTGGTTTGCTTTCGCCATAACTCTGTAATGTGATATGTTTATTTGTATTGCCTTTTGTGTTGACAGAGGTATCAAATAAAAACTATGCCTTTTCGGAGGCGGTGAAAGATCTCCGACATTGGAGGAAAGCGTCGAAGCTTTCGACGAGGGATGTACCGATGTATCGGTATCTGACGCAATTAACCGATACCACCGCTACTTCAAAATGTTTGGAATTTCGGGGACTTCGCTCTAAGCGAGGCATAAACCAATTTCTAAAAGATCCAACTACCGGCCACTTGAATGAATAAGCTGCTACAAAAGAGGAAGCATCAGTCGGCCCGGCACAGTCCTCGCATATCAAACATTATGTAATGAAGTATGGATTGTTAAATTTATGTTCCTTTCTTACGACCTTCGGGTGTTTAATTTTGATTACCGGAAAAAATTCTTACCACCCCATAGATACAATTCTCAGATTCAAGGTGGAATTGGTTCGGAAAATTTAGTTTTCTGATTATATAGACTTAGGAATTGAGCAAATATACTTAAACAAAATCAAATATATACTCGTTTTTGTGAATTCGTAAATTTTTCCCAATCAGGAATTTTTATTTTGTCGGGAACTAATTTAATTAAATGTTTTTCTTCATTGCTGGGTGTCCTAATGCTGATGATAATTTTGGATGTTGTTTTTGAATATTCCTATTTGTACGAAGTTCTCCGATATGTTTAGTTTTGCAATTCCTTGTGTTGTTGCTTCAAGTAGATTTCATCCATTATGGGTGCGTTTCTTTACTATTAGTTCTTTTACAGAGAATTTGCTGAAAGATTTTTGGAAAATTTTAACTTTGAGGATTTACTTTGAGCATATTTGATGGCATTTGTAATGAGTATCGGTATCGGTAATTTTGAGTATCGGTGGCATCGGTATCGACTAAAATCGCAGTTTTGGCATCGGTATTGGAAAAAATGGTATCGGTACATCTCTAGTTTTGACTCGCCAACAAAAAACGTAAATTAATAGCTTTACACTAACAACAATGATATTATTCGACTGTACAGGCGTACGAAAAATATGCATTTTATTCACAATTTTAGTTAGTGGGGATGGAAAGTCAGAGGGTTCCGGCCCTCCGCCTTCATGTCTATTGCATACCACCCCTTAAATAATTCGTCCTTAGGGATGGGCAGACAATATGGAGAATTTTAGTATAACAATTTCGTATCCAAGTCATAATTCCAAATAGGAGATATATCTCATACTTGTCAATCAACATTATTCGGCTGTACCTTGTTATTGCAAATAAATGTCATATAGTTCCCATAACTTCTCACTTTCCATATCATGTATTTTTGCTATCTTAGTGGTAGGTGGGTGAAAGTTTGACCTCACCTCCTTCTTTTAGTTTTGAGATACCATCAAATTACCTGATGAAGAATTTATGGATACTCAATGAGGATTAATTGTTCAAGGAACATTTCTTTCTTTCTTTTGGCAATAATTCGGCAATCATTTTGGATGTCGCAAAGCGGTGGTCAAAAGCTATGTACGCTTAAGACACCACTTTAGAGACATATTGTGTCTTTCTGCCAATTAATGTAAATGTTTTCCCGTCCATGTGTTGATGTGTACTATAATTCCCGCACTACACGCCACTCTGTGCACATATTGCCTGATTCCCACCGATTAGTGGACATATTTTATTCTTCCCCCCTTTGAGTGTACATATTTGCCCGTCCGCGTGTTGCTGTATACAAAAGTTCCGCCACTTTAAACACATATTGTGCTTTTCTGCCAATTAGTGCAGATGTTTTCCCCTCAATGTGTTGATCTGTACAAAAGTTCCAGCGGTACCCGCCATTTTGTTCACATATTGTGCCCTCCCATATAAGTTTACATATTTCCCCACCCATGTGTAAATGGAAACAGAAACTGTTACTCTTCCCATCACTTTAATATCATATTGCATGCTTGTCGCCGGTTAGTGTATATATTTTCTCGCCCATGTGTAGATGTGAACAAAAGCTCTTGCTCATTCCGACACTTTGTTCATATATTGAATTCTCAAATTCCACTGTATTTTCCGTAGGGAGCTGAACAAAAGCTCCCAATCTTCCGTCACTTCGTTCACATATTGAGGCCGTCCCCCCTTCCCCCTTTTTTCCATCACGCCTTTTAGTTTTATTAGTTTCCCGATTCCCTACCTTCCCGCCGTTTGATGTGCTATTTCCCGCGTTCCGGACTTTCGCTGTTTAGTGTTGCACCATCCTGTCTTACCGTGTGTAGCGTCTGTGAACAACAAATAAGACGACACGAAAACAAGTGAATAAAAAATGTTTCAGCGCCAAGAGATGACTGATTTGACATGAAATTGAAAATGATATCCTTTACTAGACGTAAAGGAGCATTTCATTGAAAGTATAAATTAATTACGTTAATATTTCCACGCGCGGTAAGACGTAGTAAAATAATGTCTAGGTTGATTCATGTTCCGAGAAAGCGCGATCCGCCGCATGTTACTCGTGATTTTATAAGGGATGCGCTGTCAGTTTATTGACAGTGATAGACGGGAAATTTTAAAATCACAGCCCTGGGTGGAATATAAACTTTGAACCATCATAAACACAATATCAGAAAATATGCACAGACGCTGAGGAATGAGTTTGGGAATATTTTATATTTTGATTTTAAAGCATGGGTCACTAGTGGATCGCGGCATCAAGGTCGTGTAATGCTCAACGAATTAAAATTTCTGATAGCAGATATACATGACAGAACGTGCGGTGATACAGTTTTTAGAAAAAATGTGGAGCATTCCTGAAAGAGGCATAGTAGGTGTAGGAAACTGCCCTCGACAGACCTAAATCACACACGAATTATCACATTGACATCATGGAGGATTGAACTCTGTGGAGAGCTTGGCACTTGGCGAGCGTACTAAGGAACATCTTAGCCAACAATTCTACCTTGAGCCACGCTCGACATATCACTTACCCGTGATATGTGCACGCAAGTTTTATGTCCTTTCTTAAAACACTTTGTTGAGAAAGAATCTGTGGCATTTGAATAAAACTATCGTAATTTCTTAGTTGAAAATTTCTGGCGACTGCTTCCAAAAACGGCTTTTGGTAATTGCTTTATCGATTGTCTATGAGAAAACTGATTTTCTATCCCATATCAGGTGGGGATTCTACAAACTGTTTTAATGATGATGATGTAAATGATTTCCTTTGCAAGACGTTAAGACGTTTTTCATTGCGAGTATGCATACGTTAATAGCTAGCGCGAGCCGCTACATCTGGCATTCCAGTTGCAATAATGCTTGTAGTGGGCGACGGTTGCCAGTCGATTCGTACTCTGGTCAATTCGAATCAGTATGTTTTCGGTGGGTCAATTCATACCCGAAAAAATAGCACATAGGTCCCAATGTCATTTGCAATGGATTTACTGCGAAAAAGTCGGGGATAGCTGATTTATCCCAGAGGTTAAAGTAAGATTTATTCCTGACCCGGATGTAGCAGGCATTTTAGTTTAAATCGGAAAAGGACCGAGTATCAAGTGCGTATAAACGATTGAATGACTATCACGTTAATGAAGATCATTTTCGCGTATTTTACTTTGGGTCATGGAGTACGAAATTTACGGAAATTTGAAGGGAGTGACTATTTGAGCAAATTTTTATTTGACCATCTTGCTGCTACTGCACTGTTACACCAAAATTACACCAAACAGGTAAGTTCCCACGAGCATTCGGCAAGGGTGCAAATTGACCAAGAACATTTATTTCATGGTGCGAATTGACCGATCGCCCCCACGAACCCAGGGTACCACGGTGACCGCCACCCGTGCGCAACTGGCATTTTAACCACCTTCCCGAAAACATTTTCCCGCATTTTAGTTTATTCTCTGTCATTCCCGTTTCCCACTTTTTACCATTTGAATTTCCAGTAGTTCCCGCTTTTTGATATATTCCCCGCTGTTTCCGCCATTCCCTCTTTCCGCATTTCAGCATTGCCCGGTCGTGTGACTATCATTGAGGCATGACCTGTGACGGTCCCAGGCAGTTCTTCGTCGCGTGTTACGTGCTGGAAAATGGGAATGCTCGGTATTCAGCGGTTCGGATGGGATTCCATTCTTTCCTCTGGGAGGGTACGGCGAACCACGACCTCTCGTGCAAATACTTGTCAATTCGAACCATCGTAATAAACTTACGGTAGGTAGCCCAGGCTATTTCAAATTAAAAACGCTGAACATTCCTATGACTTCCATGTCTACATCCTACAGTGAAAGCAGTAATTCTAAAAAAGAGCTTGTTCAGGGTACCTATTTGGAACTGCGTTTGAAAATGTATGAAGATTCAAGAGTTACTTTGATATCACAACAGTAAAACACTCTGGTTAGCGCTCAATTGATGTTCCAATAAAAATGTTTTCTGCTAAAATGATATTGTCAAAGTCACAAAATTGGAAGCAAGTCAATCACGACATTGTAAATATTGCACTTCTTTCGATAAACGAATTCTCTCATTTTTGTTAACTGATTTTCAAGAATAGATTTTTTCTTGTGTGCTTTGTCCCCATAATCCTTTGCAGTTTGCGACAAGATTATTGCATGAGTTTCATGAATAAGGCCCCTGGAAACCAGAAAAAACCTAAAATAAGAGTTAAAATGCGAATATTGCTACAATCATCTGACCACCAACACAAATAGAATTTGAATGCCCGGTTATCTCAATCGGTAAAAGTAGTACGCTTTAAGCTACGCATCTCTGATCGGCATGACACAAGTTGGAATCCTGTGAGTGATGGTGATTATATGGTAGTGGTCTTATATGTGAGTGGACGCCTCACTGGTGCCCAGTGGTTCATGTAAGCACTGTTTATGGCTCCCTCCACGAACCAGGTTCAAAAAAAAGATGACAAGCCAAAAACCTTCACCCCGATTCGGAACTGGTATCTGCACGAGAGATCGTGGTTCGCCACCCTGATTAAGCTGAATTCTCGACTTCTCCTGCAGGATAAATATGAAATGCGATCTTATATTTTTTTAATAATGTAAGTAGCCTATTCCCACAAATTTTCATTTGATCCCCCTGTTACTGCAGAATTCGTAAGCAGTAAGAGACCATGAATATTGGGCAAGGGTATTGACCAACGGCTCTTTTTAGGGGTACTAAAACCAATAGAAAATAGAATTTTAATACAAGTACGAATTGACCACCACCTGGTGGAGGAACAATTACCGGTACAATTCAGAACAGCGTTAGCTTAATCTGTCACTGGAAAAGTGTTTTGTATTCACTCAAAAGAGCTATTATCTCAAATATGTGATCAATTTAATTCTCAGAATTATTGCATAGAATATCTCTTATTTATTATCATCCGGAAATATGATTTCTGTGAGGGTTGGTTGTTTGATGAATTGCATATCGTCATCATTTCGGAATGGATTTCTTAAATTCTCAACTTTGCCATTAACTGTAAACGTCAGACAGTGCAATATTGGAAGAAAATACACAGAACACTGGCCACGCAGAGTCTAGATCTGGCGAAAATAATTCCAATACTGCTAGTTTACCAGCATACTACAAAAATGAAGTTAATATTAATGGAATAGTGAAAGATATGCAGTTTTTGGAAGAAGATGGTTTTGTACAGTCTACTAGATTTGTGTTATATCATCATGACTCATCGGGGGAGAGAAAAACATTTCTTGTAAGATCATTTCATCCAAGTTTTATAATGCATCTCTACAATAAAAAAATCCAAGACACTCATGTGACGTTGAAGGGTGCATTGTATGGTCTGCAAAATGGTACACTTCTGATCAATGCTTATTATGTAAAAGTTGACAAGCCATAAATCAATTGATATTAAGCTGCGGACGTGACAGCAATTCGGTCGAAAAGACAATTTTGCTGCTTATTTGTCTGGAATGTATTGTGGCTGACAAAAAAAATAATGTACTTTTTATACCTTTGTGCTCCTAAATATTTTGATTGGTAATTATTTCTTTACAGCAGAAGTTTGAGCACTGCATTTAAAGTGCTTTTTTATGTCTTGGTATAGTCAATATTTGGACTGTAGTATCAATAATAAAGTGACAATAATATTAAACTTTTATTGTTTTGACAAGTTTTAATTGGTAATGAATCAACATTTCCTATTGCAGTGTTTCTCAAACTGTGTTGCGCGACAGCCTAGCGCATTGTTTTGTTTTACCAATGACGACAAGTAATGACGTTTCCTATTCAACATTTTGCAAAAACAACCTAGAAAAGCTTGAACTATGTCGTGTTTAACGAAACCTTTCCTTGCTTGACCTATATCTGTCTGCATTGTTACATCACCATAGATGTGACTAATTTGTTAATTGGATTAATATTCATTTACAGTCAAGTTTCGTCTTTATAATCTGTATAATGTATACAGCAAATTTCACAACGTTCATGTCAATTTTTATACGTTGGTGCGTTGCAACTTCAGCAAACTTCAAAGGCCGGTTGGCGCAACAACAAGATGTTTGAGAAACACTGTCCATTTTGAATTTTCAATCTAGTTTACATTCAAGCCACAGCAACATATTAGAACAGAATTTTCAGATGATAAATTTGACATGAATCTGACCCAATCTTATTAGTGCTCAATTAATCATCCAATTTTTTGAAAACTGGTATTTGTAGAAAGTTACTATCTTGCACATAGCAGCAGTGAACTCCCGTCACAAGATTCTTTTGCTATTTGGTATTATTTCAAAATTGGTATTTTTCTCACTGGCATTTCAATCTATAAAATGGTTCTTGAATGACTAACATTTGAGTAGTTGTATATGTTCTTCATTTTAGAATATTAAATATGATGCGTATTGGAAGAACGTTATACAAAACTAAAAAATGTGTTAGCGCAATGGCTCATTTGAATATCAATAGGGCAATTGGAAAATGGACAGGGACGGAATATACAGACTACCATGAACATGTGTCCCGGGTTTCTCATGGAGTACCTGATATTTCAAGCATTCAATCTTTTGAATGTAGTCAAAACTTTCCAGATAACTTTTCATCTGTCAACCAAAAAAATTCAGCAGACGATTCTTTAGAAAAGCAATATGAAAATGAAGAACTTGACCAAGTTTTGAAGGATGATTTCTACTTCGTAAATCGTATTGAGATCAGTGGACTTGTACCAGAGATATGCGAGTACAAAACAGATAAGAATGGTCATATAATAGCTGTTCGTTTTAAACTACATCATAAACGAAATTCTGAGCGAACATTGAACATTTTTCAAGCAGTGGCTTTTAAAAAACAATCTCTGCTAAATTTCATCGTCAGCAATGTGGTTGAAAATTCGTTTGTGGAAGTCCATGGACGGCTTGGCTTGAGCAAAAAAGGGGCCCATTTTATATATGTACTTCATGTAATAGTTTTATAAGGCACACTTTATATGTGTCTATGTGCGTAATATTTTAAGCATGTGAAATGCTGTTAAAGTATTACTTGGGCCCGATTGGGGCAATCGCTCTTTACCTTTGGATGTTAAAGGAGTTCGACAGTCCAGTAAATCTAAAAAGTCTTATCGGTATGTTTTCAGACAAAAATAATTCTGGCATAATTCAAACATTTCAGCTAAATTGGCACACCATGTTTATTTCTGAATGTACCGTATTGTGATTAATTAATAAGCTCAAGGCTTTGGAAACTACATTATCAGAAACAGTGATGCTCGAACCAATGCAGTTATACCAATGGGTTTTTTTTTTTAAAAGTACTAAGTCTATTCGTCAAAATGATGGCATTCCAGATTGAAGGTTAGAACCCCAGTGAATATGACTTACAAACCTATGCCTGCCACTACACTCAGGATGTAAAAGTTTGGGTGCACAAGAATGTGGGTTTCCAATAACACAAGCCTTGTGTGCCAATAATTGACTGCTAGTCCTAGTCAGAAGAATTTTGTTATCTTTTTTTATCAGTATGAGCTATTTGATGGATTGTTTGGAGAAACGAGTCCATCCATGGCTCATGTGTTTCTGACTAGTTACTGTGTACCTGTACCGGTATAATATTGAGAATACCTACTGGGAAGTCTAACAACCATGTGACCTGCGCCAGGTGCAACTGCCATGAAATACCTAATCCCTTTGCACCGATGTGTGCCAGTAAAACTTTTTTTACTTTTCTTCCCGAATGTTTAAATTTGATTCAAGCGAGAATATACTAAAGAGTCCTCAAAAACCTTGTATGGCAGATACCAGTGTTGGTCATTATTGATAAGTAATGAACAAACAGATGACATCAAACGTGGAACAGGCAAGACTGCACGAAAGTAGTTTTGGAATAAATCGTACGGTATACTGCAAATGCTACTCACTGGCTTCAAGCAGGACGCAGCCAGATAAACTTTGAACATAGTGAAATAGCCTTGTTTGCCTATGCTTCTCTTGTTTGCATCATAACAATACATTTGATCTCTGTGTGTCGTTGATGCTTTGCAATGAACTAACCTGTTCATCCTTCCTATTTCTTGGTCTGTGTGCAGAATAGAGCTGTCCAAAATATTAGATTCATGATATTCTAATCAAAAATTATTCTGTTTAATTTTTGTAACAATTCGAAATCAATTGTCTGTGTATTATGTGACTTCTGACTTCAACATTTGACACTAAATCAAAGATTTTTTTTAGCCACCCGCATGTAGAATGGACAACCAGAGTATGGAAACAAAAATATCTGCAGCTTTTGTTGGATCATGGTCTAACATCTTCAGACAAGATTAGAGAGCAAATGATGACGTTAAAAGGCACAGTCAGTCTTTCCCTACGAGCCATTAGCACTATCCAGCTTGCTCAGAGTGAGGAATTATCATGACATGCCAATGTCATGGATAGGTTTTTTATTATGCAGGAGGGATAGGAACAATTCACAGGGATGCCAAAATTTCGCTATTTTGAATATGAAATAACATACTAAATCCAGCCTTGTTTTTGATGAATAGCAAAACATACAAACTTTATTCGGGGAATAAACAAAGTCCACCTTACAGGTTTTGTAAAAAATTGAAGAGCAAAAATGCAGTTTCCAGCTTATTGTCTGGATTTATGTGGTAAAAACAATATTTGTATGCAACTATTCTGAAACATATCCAAAATCAAAAATTTTACCATATATCAAATATTCCCAGCTTGACCATACAGTAAACCGTGACCCAGGCACCTAACCGATCAAACTGGAACTGAGTCCGTAACTCCAAACAATGCTTAACAATGATGCCATTTCAATCCCTAAACATTTTTTGGATACAATGAAAGTCAAGATCAAGAATAAAGGTTTTGAATTGTGTCACTGATTTAGCACCGTAATGAACGAATTCATTTTCAAAACAGTTCAATGAAAATATGGATATTTCAACAACGGTTTTTGCCTGTTAGATATTCCCACTCTACGCTTATGATGGTATTTGGTTTGTTTATTCCTCTTCAATGTTTCGTTATATCTTTGCCAGTTATAATCCCGCATTTCTGCATTTTTCCCTGAATTGACACCCGGCATGTTGAATGGGTTATAATAAAATTTGGAATACAAGTCATAACCGGCATATGGGTCAGTTACAGTCCACCTTTGCTTTTTCCAATCTTCTGTGACCATTTTGCCTAGCAATTTTGTGTCCTTAACGCTGCATAGGACATGACGTTTTAATCTGTATACTTTTCTTGGATTTCCACTTTTTAAATATTTTTTCCATAAACGTTTTCGATATCCTGCTTGTCTTTTTAACCAAAGTCTATTTCCAAGAGGCTTGAAACGTGCTAGAACTTCCGGACAAGACACTTTTGTACCTGTTTTTTCACTATTCACGATAACATTTCTTTTTTGAGATTGATGTAAAATAATACTGGAAATATTCAGTAATGAACAACGCTTTGGGTTCAGAAACAATTTGTCACTATTTTCATGTAAGCTGCCACTTCGAGTAATGGACAATTCTGGATTATGTAAGATGGAAAATGTATGTTTGTTCACTGAGCTGTGTTTTAAGCTTGTGCTTAGTAGTGGATATGCTCTGTGTATGTAGGATACATTTGAGATCACAGTAAGTAATTTTACTGTGCCTTGTCGAAAAACACCAAACATAACCTCTTGTCACGATGTACTGCAAAATAAGAGTGAAGATCGGGTTCAGTCGAATCTTACTCTATTTCAACTTCGGCAAAAATACCCAAGCATAACTTCTTATCACGTGTGCAACTGCAAAATAAGATCAACAATGCTGGTTCACTTTAACTTACCATAGTCTAGTCTTACTCTATTATTTTTTGTAAAAAAACATAACTTGAAAATATCGTTATTTAAAGGAAAACAACATTTCATGACAAATCATTGACTGATAAGTTTTATATCTCAACAACAGGAATATAACTGCCAAGAGGCTCAAACCAATGACACTGATACCAGTATGGGAAAGCAGCATTAATGGTTCTGAGACAACTTTAAGCATCCTGGGATAGTGTGACAGGCTTACAAATTCGCGAAATTGTGGGTTTCTAGAATCTCAGACAATTTCTAGACTCTTGTCAAACCCTCAAGAAGCAGCCATTATGAAAGTTTAAAATATTATGCCAAGTACAAGAGATTGATTCCTCGAGGTCAAGGGTGGTAGTAAGATTGGCAAGACTGGTAGTACAGTGTGAAGTTTAGTGCAGTACGATTAAATTTTGCAGTACGATTCATTTTCGTACTTGATACGCATATTCTTCTCAAATGAATTGAAAAAAATTAATTTCATTTAACATCTATGCTGTGCATGATCAGCATATCATAATGGGAGAGAGAGAGAGAATTTATTATTTTGTCAACCAGAAATGCAACACATAATACATTAAATTGTATGTAGATACACAGCATATGTATTTCGGTACAGACTGGGGAATGGCGATACGACCAGTTGGTCATCAAAGTCTGCCATCACCCATTCCTGCCAAATATATATAAAGAAAAATTTGCAATAAACTATAATAATCTTTGCACTTACAAATGATGACACTTTTCAAGAAAATATTTTAACACTCTCATTTACCACATAGCATTCAAGCACATTGGTGTTCGTATTCTAAAATTCAACACAGACACCAAGAATGCCCGGAACAATACCTGGCTAATTTGCGAAAGAGACTGCAAACCCACAGCCCTGGGACGATGCCCGAAAACCTTACCCGTTCCTCATTGGTTCCACATTGGATGGAATAGCAAGATAAATCTGGTAACCAGATATAATTGTGAGCATTGTTAATTGCATACTGTGACATAAAAATTTCAGATACCTAATCTAGTTTGTGCCTATCGGCACAGGTAGGGGAATAAAAATGCTACTGATTCACTTGAGCGGATTAGATGAGATATACTGCTCTGCTGTTCTGTATTTTCAACCACATAGCATAAAACTGTCACTTTGGTGACGTTTCTACCAGGGGCCAAATTTTAAAATAAGGCTATTTTGGGCATTGCTGCTGAGCGATTTTTGGAAGGTTTCGTAACCAAATTATTTTGTTGGTTCGAAAGACGATAAAAATGCAGTCTAATCGGTCTAATGCACATTACCCAAAAACGGTTACCGACTTTTCAATTAAGAAACCTGAAATGCAGTATGCGCCAACTTCGAACCGCAAACACAGAACATGCATTTAAAATAGAGGTCTGCGGAGTCACGAATTTTCGAATCCATATCCGATCCAGAATCCAAAATTTCATCTCGGACTTCAAAAAAAAACAGGAATATTTTGTCAATCTTAAGCTTATTAGAAGTAAGACTGGGCAATTTAATTTGGTAATTCGAACCAATCCAAAGCACAAATTATCCGAATTGATCATGAATCGTTCGTAGGAACAAAAGCTTTCATTTCTGACATCAAAATGCAATCCATTTTGGTCAAAGTTAACCAAAATTCCTTCTTGTCTATTTATGTTACTGTTTCATAACTATAGATTTGTTGTAGACTTTAATAATAGAGACAATTTGTAATAGTAAAATGTCATATTTGTTATTTATACGAAACTGGAGATTCGATGCGGAAAAAATATCTGAATTTGATTTCAATTCCAAATGATTCGGTTTTGCCCAACCCAAATTACAAGTTACAGGCAAATAACTAATCCACCTATGTTGATATCAATGAAGCAAGCGATGAAGCTCTTAGAAGTAGATGTTAACCCAATAGAGGGTTCTTATTCAACATAAAATAAGAAATTTATTGAAAGTTTTTGAAAATTCCCAAAGTTCCTGTTCTTTGCAAAAAATTGCCGATGGTAAATTAACTCCTATGAAAATTCCCAAAATTTTGCAACCCTAGTCAGAAGCACTGGAATACACGTTTCAATCAACAAATAGTTCTATACAATATCGTAAGTTCCAACAGATACAACTTAAGAAAGACCGCCCACGAAATATTTTTGATGGTTGAGCATGAATGTATTATTACAAAATTAATTGAATCTGTTGATGTGAACCATTTCAGAACCTTTCCACGGGTCGCGTTGAAAATATTTATTTCAGTTCTTAAAGGTATTATTAGGCTCTGCAAAATAAAAAAAACATGATACTCATTTTTCTACCAAAATCTCCTAATCGATCAATGCCCTTCCTCTCCTAGCGATCAAACTCGAGTCATTATTCATTCTTCATTAATTAGCTAGATGTTTCTGGCTTATACAAAAAACAGGATCTTGTTTAACACCGCATGCTTTCAATATACACAATTTCCATGCGCCTATGGCAATTTTCACCTTCCCAGTACGTAGTTATTGTTATTTAGTGGAGGCAGAACGTCCTACATCTGGGGGTGTTTTTTAAAGCAAAAGAGACGAAAAAAAACAAAAAGGAGCGGCAAGTTTAAAAATGTAATATAGACGTAGAAGATAATTGCGCCTAGTAAAATTATGACCAAGAGAAATTGGACTGAGCTGAATTGTAATACCCAGAAGAATTGCATCCACTTTGATATCATCTGGATACCATCACTACGCTAAACTTGCACCACTTGGAATTGTATTTGGTGATAACACTTGTGAAATAGCACATAGAGTGATCTGGCCAAATAAACTTGCATTTCGAGGTTGCAAATATGCAACGAGTGCAATTCCACCTGGTATAAATCAATATGTGTGCAATTCCGAGGGGTTCGATTTCACTGGACGCAATTTCTTGAGATGTAATTCTCCATGATGCCCTTGAACTGGGGGCAAATTCAGTGTACAATTTAACCGTGCACAATCCCGCAATTCTATGGTCAAATCTTCCAGAAAGGGCACATTTTTCTGTTCTTATTCTAACCATTCTTATACATAATCATCCTTGCGCTGAAGTTTCCTGAGGTTTATATTGTAAATAGAAAAATAAAATCTTTCACAAAATGGTCTGTGACACTGTGGAACTCCCACAGTGAATAGGTTGCTAATCGAGTTGACCGAATAAAAATCAAAACAAAGGCCATGATAATATATAGCTTTGTAGGTCAAAAAAAGTTTTGAAACAATCATGTCAATCACACGTCGCTGAACATGATCAACATGTTCAGGACTGATAAAGCAGCTGAACCCCAAACGTGACAACAATACGCAATATGCAGGGTCAAGTCAGAGACGTGTATAAATGGAGTATAATTTCAGGTAAAAGATAACGAAGGGCACGACATATAGAACCGACTTTTGTAGAAGCCTTTTTAGCAATACTTGTGACTTATTCATTCATAGTCATATTCTTAGGAAGAGTGCGACCAACTAGTCGAATATTTGAAGATTCCCCAAGAGTTGTACGGGATAGTGAAATTTATGTTTCCTGTTGGTTGGTGGAGGGATCAATTGACAATACTTTGGCTTTCCCCGAGTAAAGTGACACGTACTAAGTGTTAGCCCAATGAAATGTTCTGAACAAATCAATCTTAGGGGATTTAGCGAAGGGTAAGCGTTGTTCGGTAGCAGATTTTTGATCTAGATAAAAAACATAGTTGTATCATCCGCGTAAATTACTAAGTGACACACCAGTCTGTCAGGAAGGTCATTAATATAAAGTAAAAACAAAGTTGGACGTCTGGACGAAAAATAAACCTCTGATGGACGCAGATGAAATGGAATGAGATACCGAGCTTGGCCGTCTAATACAACGTTGATCCTACGATTGGATAGGAAAGATTTTATAATAGAGGAAAACTGGCGCGATATAAAGTGCGAATGTATTTTTTTGGAAATAAACCACACTCTGCCAAACTCTATCGAAGGCTTGAGAAGTGTCTAGTGCAATCGCCCTGCCTCCATACAACGATCAAGAGCACGAAATATCCGTTAAGTTCAGAGTTATTACTGTCAACAATTCGGCAGTAGATCAAGAACGACAGAAACCGTACTGCTTGTCAGTGAGGAGACACAGCGAGTCCAGATGACCTGACATTTTATTGTTGATAATCGACCCACAAATGTTACTAATAATTGGCAGGAGACGGATCGGTCGATAATAGTTGGGATCTGTGTGATCGCCAGAGTTTTCAAAAGCTATAAAATTTTGCCAAAATATGAGATATTCCCGGAGAGACAGTTTTTAGAAAGAAACATTTGAATTCAGTTTAAAGATTACTCTAGAGACAAAAGGCGGAGTTATTGACATTTTATCTAATACTACATCAGAACGTTTAGGAAAATTAGATAAAGATTTATTTGAAATAAATCATTCCGGGCCTTTTTACACAGTTTTTTTTAGTAATGCTACTAGGGTTTAGATGATATCCGTGGAAATGGTAGATATGAAAATATTTTTTTCTAAAGATATTTTGAGCTTTTTTATGAAAAGAGAGGAAAATATTTCTATGATCCGCAAGACAGAATTTATTTTTTCGGAGGTGTAGAATTTAATTTTGAACAAATCGCGAGAAGGAATGGTGTGACAAACAATTTTCCACTTAGTAAACATGTCTTAACCCCTTCCGTGCCCTTATGTATATGTATCAAAATCCAAGAGCTACTATCCGGCCCATGGTAGGTATAAATACCAGGCCTCAGAACGGTTCTAGACTAACATCTACCGGTGTTATATTCCCGATTTTTTTCACTGAAGCTAGCTGGGACAGCTGCTGCAGTTTTGCCAATTTAATGCTTTTCGCGCAGAATTTAGTGCTTTTTCTCGTGGGCTAGCGCGAAATAACAGTGATATAAGTGCCCGCGCTATTTCAGAGGTTTTAAAGAAATTTCCAGCGCTTTTTGAGAAATCCAAGTACATAAACATCTTGCTATGAAATCAACTGAAGAAACTTTTCTTTCTTAAAAAAAGGCCTACGCAAGGTCTCTAAATTCTCATAGAAATTTGTACCTACCTTTGACCAAGCACCAAGCCATACATAAGATTTAGAATCTCGCTCAGGCAGATCGATTTTTTTATTTAAACAATTTATCAGGCTCCTTCGGCTTTTGTCAACAAGTCGTCTTTACTGAATAATAACTTTTGTTGTATTTTTATTGTAAATAATTTAAAGATATAAAGCCTAAATCGATTTGTCATACAGGGATTCACAATGTCAAACGTACAGGAACGGATCGAAACCAGAAAACCAGGCTTATTTTAAACACACTTATTTTAAACATAGACGTAGTTATTTTGACACCTCGATACAAAATGCGATATAAATAAAGATATTGCCTTAGTAAGCAAGCAGTGTGTGTTTATAGGATTATGTTGCAGTTGCCGATTTTTTAAAGTTGTTATTGTGCGAAACCCATAACAGTTCTGAAAATTAAGTCGGCGCCTACCACTTTCAAAATAGATATAAGGGCAACGTAGATTAGACGCATTGGGTTTAGTGGGCAAAAACAGGGGTCTACAATTGAGCACGATTTTGCAAATTTAGTTTTGTTTCTCTCATATGAAACTGGGAGCTGGGCTTTGGTACTTGGTGAGTTGTTGGTATCATTTCTGATAAAATATTTTAAGCATGTCGTTGAATTTCGAAGCTTTAGTTAAAAAATGTACCCAATTTCATAAGACCGTCGTTCCGCGCTTATCTTCTCACCCAAGTGGCGAATAAAGACTAGCTTACTGGTTAAGTACATATCATGAACTTTCTAGCAATGCCTCAATGAGACGATTCCAAACATTCACTGCCCTATCTTTTTTGCATTTTATTTTTCGATAAAACACAACAGTTGGCAGCACAATATTATCTAATATTGTAAATGTTAAATTGACAGTTCGAATTCACTTATACATGAGTCAGAGATGGATGAAGGTTTATTGCATTCCCCCATCTCAGGCCCAGACACGGATAACAATGAAGTTATTACAAATTTAGATTCAGATTAAGTATGTGAATGAAAGTCAAGGATAATGATACACATAGTTTACAAAAATATAGAAGTTTACAAAAATACAGCTCAATTTGAGTTAACCCATGTTTCTTGATGTATATTTTCACCCCCACGAATGTCAGTTGACAGCATAATAATATCAAACACCATGAACATTAAAAGGGAAGTACAGATGAATGAATCCTTAATGCCCCATTCACCATACAGGTCCAAACATGGATAACAATTAGGTTAGTATAGGTTCCAAATTGGTTCAAGCATAAGTCGATGATGATAATACACATGGAAATACAGCCCATTTTTGTTGTATATATGGGTTTTACCCATATTTTTGATGCATGTTTTTACTCACAAAAATCTCAGAAATAAATTTAATAGCTACAGCTAATGACGATTTTAGATAAATAAAATAAAATAATAAAATTTTAGATCTGTATATGAATAATCGAGCCTTAAGCATTATAGCAGATGCAACATCTTGAAATCTACAAAATTCACATGATTTCGGATTCAACTAAACCAAATCCATACGAAACATTATAAAGCACTATCGCTTTGTGAAATAATTTGAATTTAAAAGACCGAAGCTTGGTTTCAATAGTAGAATAATATGAGTTAATGAACCACTTATACTATTGAATGTTCGATAAATTGAAAGCATTCTCCCAAAAGACTTTTTACCTATCAGGTGTTATGAATTCACGCTTAATTATGTTATTAAGGCTTTCGCTCTGAAGCGAAAGTTTTATTGAAATTCTACGTTTTATTATTATTATCTATTTTGGTATCAATGCTCTGCTTCATAACATCTCCGGGTACATACCAAGCACCTAATGAGATGTTGCGATAATCGCATAGTATGTAATATAATGTTGCATAATATCATATGTTCACATTCATAGATGAATGTTTGCACAATATGTGCGCAGTACCAAGTAAAACTGTTTTCTGCATGGGACAAACGGCTATATGGCAAGGTATTTTATCCAAATGTTTTTGAAATTCTTTTTATATCAATCCCAATGCTCCGTAGTAACTGTAGTAACTCTCATTTTTTACATTCTGGTAATTTTTAACTCCAAGTCTTTATATTTTGACAGCTTTTCAAGTTCCTTCTGTTGTTATTATCTGATGGGACGGTCATATCGATGAGGTAGTAGTTGTTTGAGTATTTGTGTTTAACTATGATGTCAGGTCTGTTTGCTCCGATTTCTAGTAGTGAAAGTAATGATAATGAAATGCATAAGGCTTTTGCAGGACAAACTTTCGGAATGTGAATCATGTGTGAAGTCAAAGAGTCAATGAAAGAACTTATACCGCGTACTTTCCGTACTCGAAGCTCTGTTTTTTAGATTTAATCATTTGAAAGTGGCCTAATAGCCTGTCAAAATCCCATTGATTGACGTCATAGTCACAAGTTCTGTGCGAATGCTAGTTAATATTATATCTTTTGGCTCTAGCATCAAAGCTGCAAGGTCCAGTGATATAAAGTCTCAAAAGGTCTGTATGGCTGAAAACCCTTTATTCCAATTTTTTACCTTAATTTCAAAGTCTCCCCGTTCAAAGATTCTACATTTTCCATCAGAATTCTACCAAAAAAACTTTTTTTAGAATTCGGGATAGCGTTTTGCAAGGAACTTTGGGAGCGTTCTGTGTGTGTTGATTCATAGCCAAAGACCCACTTCTGCTGCTCAGAAACTTAATTTATACCTTTGTTTTTACGATGCAGGAGCTGCAAATTGGTCAGTTTGAAAGCTATTTTATGACTATTAATTCTCGAACAAACGTAGAGCGCTCAGTCTGATGGTTTCGGTTAGCTGCGCTGATGTGATAAAGCGCTCAAATTCGTTTTATTTCTGCTATTTGAAATAAAACGTTGTTTTGTACTGTACTTGAGACTATAGCTATGTTCAGTGATTTTAAAAAAAATCTAGAGACCATATTCAAAAATTTTAGGACCCCACGTTACGTTTGCATCATGTATGGCACATGTATGATTTCTAAAATTGGTTGAAAAACGGGTTAGGATGAATTTTAAGATTGATTCAACATTTCTGATACAAAAATGGTCCAGATAGAGTTATTTGTAGTCATGTCAGTATAATGTATGCCCCGTACATAGCTTCAGATTACCCATAAAAAAGTAGAAAGATGTTTGTTGAAGGCGATGGGTAGTAGTTGTTTTAGGCTCGATCCAACCATCTAATTTTTTTTATAATTTTATTATGTCAGCGACATGTATGGCCCATACATATATCGTTGGGTTGATCAAAAAGAGTGTGAATTTGGCTTTGATACTGATTTGACTGGTCCTGAGATGAACAAATCCAAATATAATATATAAACACCATACCCTCTCTGTCGCATGCATGACCCATACATATATAATTGGGTAGATCAAAAAGAGTGTGAAGATTGGCTTTGATACTGATTTGACTTGGTGCTGAGATGAACAAATCCAAATATAATATTTCAACACCATACCCTCTGTGTCGCATGCATGGCTAATATATATATCATTGGATAGATCAAAAATAGTGCAAAGATGGGCCTTGGTATTGATTCGATACAGTTCTGAGATGAATAAACCAAATGTAATTTCAAGACACCATACCTTGTCTGTTCCATGCATGGTCCATGTATATATCATTGGATATTCAAAAAGTGTGTAAAGATGGGCTTTACTGATGATTTGACACAGTACTAAGATGATTAATTCAAATATAATTTGAAGACTCCATACCTTGTCTGCCCCGTGCATGGGCCTAACATATATCATTGTGTAGGTCAAAAATAATGCAGAGATGGGATTTGTTACTGATATTGCACTGTTGTGAGATGAATAACCCAAAAAATATTTCAAGAGACTAGACCTGATCTGTCTCATGCATGGCCCATACATATATCATTGGATGGATTAAAAAAGTGTGAAGATGGACCTTGACACTGATTTGACAAAGTTCTGAGATGAATAACCCCAATATAATTTCAAGACAGCATAGCTTGTCTTTCCCGTATATGGCTAATACATATATCATTGAGTAGATCAGAAAGAGTGTAAAGATGAGCTTTGATTTTTATTGAAACTCAGTCAGAGGAAGCAGTGCATAAAAGAAACCAACTGACGGCCACTTAATAGCGAAGAAATACTACCAGCGACTGCACTCGAAGCGGAAACATGTCAAACAGATCTGAACTGCTATAGTAAAGTGCAGTGAGTGGTATCTTCCCTGGGTAATATTATATCCCTCAGGTTCATCAGTGGCCAGTCTCAACGAATTTGTTGAGAAAAAATAAAATTGCATATACACACACTGCACTCTACTATACCGTATTATTTGTGTTTGGAATTTTCCGCTTAGAGTACAGTTACTGGTGAGAAAATTCTTAGTAGTTTTTTGTTCTATAAGATACCGTAAGTTTGATCGTTTTACGGCATGCACCTTGTCGAGTGTGAATTGCATTTCTATAATACGGCTAGTACAACGAACGAAAAAAATTCGAAACCATCAACACTGCTATTGATGATTTTGCTATTAATGACATAGCAGTATTGATGATTTTGAATCTTTTCTACAGTTAGGTTCGAACTGGACACCCAAAAAGAGATATTTCCATCATCTAGCAGGAGATATGTCGTGGATTATTGTTCATTTGTTGAATTTCGTTCTGATGGAACCTTGTTTCTTCGGGTGTCTGAGTAACAGAGTAATTGATATTCTGCCAGTCTGACGTCATCCACTTCAGATTTACAATGGGAGGGGGCATGAATCACGGGTCTGAAACTGCTCAGACGTTGGAAAAACACAGCAAAACAACCCTAACAAATAAAATTTCCTGATCATTGAAAATTTAAGAGTATTGACTAATGCAGCCGGTACATTTTTGAGAAAAAAATGTATAGATGGAATATTTTTAAACTCATTTAATGTTCTCTCGAAATTTGACACTTCCCGCCGATAGTACATATCAGACCTCCAATTGAAAAGACCTTGATAAACTTAATTATACGGCAAATTGGTCAGTGAAGAGTTTCAGTCTAATTCTATCGTGCAAGGGCTACGGAAGGTGGCAAATCTCGGAGACGCATAGAAAATATTGAAAGTGAAACAGTTTGCGCGCCGAAGCTACCCAAAAGCAATAAAAATTTTTTTTGGTGTAAGTGCTTGTGCGCCGAAGGCGGACAAAAAGCTAGCACATTTCAAAATAAAAAAGTCTCGCATGATCTCAGGACTTGGTGGCCCCCCTTAATATAGTCTCATTAGTATCATTCCCAAAACTTTAAATTTTCCTAACTAGAAGGTCAAAACTCTTACACGTGCTTCCGGCGATCATGTTTTAGTTAGGTAACTCGATCTCCAATCTATTTTCTCTCTTCCCCCCAATCTCATAGATTCAACCTCATATAATTAAACCTTAGCGTCTACAGGTACCATTACTACGTGGAATCCTAGAAGTTTTTTTTCCGCATGCTGAAGGATCACGCAAATGTAACGGAAGCAATAGTATGTTTTTTTGATAACAAACAAAAAAAAATTGTCAAGCATGAGCCACAGATGAATCATACCTCATGATGAATTATTGAATCATAATACCGCCGCTTATGGCTGTGTTTATATTAAATAAACGGAAATGTGACGCCGTCCGGCCAGTCAATCTGTGAATGATTTGAAACTTTTCGAATACGTATTGTTTTTTGTCAGTTTTTAATCGAAAGTCGCCTCCGTTTTGTTTCATTTTTCAAAGCTGGGACATCTGAACGGAAGATCGTGGCAACGATCTGCATAAAATGCCAGCAACGTCATGTTTGATACAGATAAGAATCAATAAAGCAGAATGAAGTGAGTGGTATCTGCCCTGGAAGACGGCGAAATCTTTAAATATATGTTTATATTTATTACATGAAATCAAGACACGTACGATATGGATCAAAATTTATAACGTCATAACTAGGGCTGGGCAAATTCGAATCTGATGCGAATAATTTTTTCAAATAGGATCGAATCACTAATTCTATGTAAATAACAAATATCCCATTTTATTATTATAATTTGTCTCATTGTGAAATTGAAGAAATTTATTGTTTATAGCGTATTTTCAATTCACGCTAAGAGCTACAATTTTAATATTTTAATAAAAACATATAATCGATTTTGGGTCAAATTTGACCAAAATCGATTGTATTCTGCGGTTAAAAATGTGTTAAGCAAGTTTTTGTTCCTATGAACAATTCACAATTGATTCGACTAAATTGCGCTTCGAATCGATTCGAATCACCGAATCGAATTGCTCAGCCCTAGTCACAACGTCATTGTTAGTATGAACGACACTTTTAAATTCATATTCTAATTCGTTTCTTCAACGAGCTTCCCTTTCAGCAAGACACATCGATGGTAGCTGTAACATAGAACAGATACACAGTCGATACAAAGGTCGTGCCTAACGTTTGTTGGATATACGGACAGGTATACAAACAGTCATAGCAAATATTACGAAAAAAGTGGAAACGGAAAGGACATGGCTAACTCTAATTTTGGGAAAGGGAATTGTATGTTTTTAAAATAGTATTTTCGAATATTGAATCGAGTTTGAACCGCTATAATAAAGTACAGTATCTGCCCTGGGTGATCAAATAAATTTCTCTGGAATTTGATAAAAACTAAGATATAGTATTCCCGCCACAAAAACAGCGGGTACGGGTACCAGAACCGCAGTTACCGCGCCAGAAACATTTAAAACGTATCGTACGATAACGGTGTATAACGCTAACGAGAGGTAAGGGATTGATCCAGATAAAATAAAAGCCCGCACCTTAGTTTCTGGTTTTTCGTTATGCATTGCACGAACATACGAATGGGACACACAAAGCAAACAATAATCAAGAAAAAATGCGCCAAATATGTTACAAATAAACACCATTGCGTATTTGTGGAAATGTATCGCAAATGCACATAGGCATAGGGAAAGGATAGCTGCGGTCGTTCCTATAATAAATGTCAATTTTGGTTTCGCAGTTTTGTCAAGTAGAAACCCGCTCAGCAGTGGACCGAGCATAGCGATGCAGTAGGAAACGCAGAACATCAACCCTACGTCGCTGTCGCTGTACTCAGAAAATCCAGTTAAAATCACTGAAGATTGCATCCATGAAAATAAAGGCCTCATAGATAGCAGCAATACATCCATACTTAAGAGAAACATATATTGATGATTTTTGGTTAGATTCAAAACATTTCTAATCTCAGAAGCCAAACCTAGAAGCTTTGATTTCTTTGGGATAACAGGATAACCGGGCGCTCTTGACGGGTAGTCCGTGACGTAAATATAAGATATAACGTATTCTATAATTGCAAGGAATGTTAAAAAAGAAAAAGGTACTCGTGAAATGTATTTAAATCTGTCAATCACATTCTCATTTTGAGTAACTCCGTTTGCAGTTGCATTGACCATCTCGTTCGTTTGTTGTATGCTTTGTGTCGCGATCAAATTTGCAAGAACCGGTACAAAACGTCTCAATGCCCATGTTATTGCAATTGCTCTTCCTCTTTCGTGTTTTGGGAACCAGTTTGCTGGGACCAACTGACACAAAGCTGCTGCTATCGCCATACAAAAGCCATCCAATATTTGACCCATTGCTACTAACGGTACATTATTCCTCGATGACACACCAGTCAAGAGCAAAGCATGGGCTGATGCCATGACACATGTAAAAATAAGAGCCAAACTTCGAAAATTGAGCTTTTCAGCAAAAACTGCTAAAATAATTGCGCCGAAGCTCTTCGAAATTCTAGCAATTGTCGTAAGCAGATCAGTGGTGGCCGGTTTTATTCCAAAATATTCTGACGTAATATTGTTGATGAAACCAAAAAATGAACCGCTGTATGAGTCCAACATCATCATTGAACTAACCAGGGCAAGAATCCACCATCTTTTTGGTGTTATCAGATAAGATGTTCCATCGATGAGATTTTTCGTCTGGATATATTCTTTAATATTTGTCATCACTCTATTTTTGGCAGTATAGTTTACCTACACTGTAACAAAAGTACAGTAAATTTACTGGTCATTAGCAGTATTTTCAAAGGTCAAAAACGCTATGTTGATGAGATTTATGCCAATTACGGGCTGTAACCCCATTTTTGGCCAAAAATTCAATTTCGATTTTTTTTCCAATACCGCCAAGTAAAATTACTGTAAAAGACCAGTGATTTTGTTGCATTTTTGTTATAGTGTAGTATACTTGGACCTAGTTTTCAGCTAGGTACTTGAAAGAAGTAACTTGGTACCTAGGATAACATTTACTAGATACCTGGTTCAGAAAACTTACCTAGATTGCAAACTAGGTTAATTAGGCAATCGTCGTTTTGCTGCATTAAAAACATTTTTGATAGATTTGAAGATTGAAATCATCGAATTGTCAATTTCAAAAACATTTTCACAGTGAATATATGTGCGTAGTTTCACATACTACGTAATTACTTTTTTGAACTAGGTACCTAGTTAAGTTTTTAAGCACCTTTTTAAAAATTAGTTAAATTTACCTAATTTTACCTAGTAAATTGAGTAGGTGAAACTCCAAACTGAAAACTCGGTGGAAGTTAAACTATAGGTAAATCAGATAGCCGTGAAACTAGTTACTTTGAAAATAACTTCGGTAAACTAGGGATACTAGGTAAACTCGTTACTTGTACATAGAATCGTCAGAACTACTGAATATTTTGATTCGGCAATTCGAATCGACCGAAGCACAAATTATTCTAATCATTTGTGAATCGTCCTTACACTGTTACAAATGCGCAGTAAATTTTTTGCTCATTCCCAGTAATTTTATACTCCCAAAATTCAAAATCACCATTTTTTTATGCGACAGTATAATCCAAATGAAATGGAAGTAATAGCATGCAAGTATGGTTGTCAATTCGATTGGGCGATTTGAAGAAAAATTCATTCGAAGCAATCGTGAATCAAAAACTTGAAACACAAACTAGATTTTTCATTTATAACGACAAAATGCAATCGATTTCGGTCACATTTGACCAAAATCGATTGTATTTTGTCGTTATAATATGAAAATTGTCGCCCTTGAACATGGAGTGAGAATCGAAAATCGATTATAAACTATGCATTTTTTAATTTTTGTAATGGAGACAAGTTGTAATAGTGAAAATGGGAAATTTCTTATGCACGTGAATTTAGTGATTCGATCCGATTCGAAAAACTATTCGAATCAGATTCGAATTCTAAATAATTCGGTTCTGCCCAGCCCTACATGAACGATATCACGGCCTTGATAAACTTAATTATACTGCACATTCGTAAGTGAAGAGTTTCAGCCTAATTCTATCGTGCAATGGCTGCGGAAGGTGGCAAATCTCGGATACTCGTAGAATATATTCAAAGCAAAGCAGCTTGCGCGTCGAAGCCACCCAAAGCAATGAAAGAATAAAAAGCCTGCTCATTTTAAAGTAAAATAGTTTCATAAAATCCAAAAATCTCAGTACTTGATGGACCCCCTTTAGTATAGTCTCAATATTTTCTCTTCCAAAACTGTGAAATTCCTAACTATAAGTTCAAAACTTTTACGAGTGCTTCCGGCGCTCATGTTTTAGCTGGGTTACTCGTTTTCCGATCTCTTTTCCCTCTTTCCCCTCCACCCTCAGAGCTTTAAACTTTAGTCTGTCCTGGTGCCATTACTATATGGGAGTCTAAAAGTTTTTTTCGCATGCTGAAGGATCATTCAAATGTACCGGAAGCAATAATATGATGTTGCTGATAACAAAAAAAAACAACTTTTGCCAAGCTTGAGGCATGAGCCATAGATGGACCACGCCTCTTCGGCGCGATCTATCTGTGACTCATACTTTACAAAATATATTTGGAAGAAATTGCCGCGGGTTGATTGAAATGTTACGGAAATACCAGTATCCGCTCATGATATCGGCCGATCGATTAATATAACAAGTGGTTTGGGGGGCTTGGTTTTAGGTTATAGATTGAAGGTGATGAGAAATAACAGTGTTTATCTTTAAAGTTCTTGATAGATTTTATTGGAAACTTACTTTCTTTAAGGGCAATTAAAAGTTTTATTTTGCTAAGTACGAATTCAATACCGTATTCAAAAGCTTAAAGGGGGGGAGGGGGTAATTTAAAATTTTTTCTGAGGTTAAATTATGACGTCATAATGAAAGTCGCGGGCCATTTTTTTCCTGTTAAAAACATGAAATATATCCAAAATATTTTGTATTTCAATAATTTAAAGGAAAAACCAGAGCTTTCAGTAGGTTATATAAATATAATTCATTATACGCGCCGAGAACGCGCGTAAATTTTCAGATCTCCTACGTTTGAAGGCCATCAAACGGTCATTTTCGATTTTTTCAATCGTCAGGGGGGAAACCATGCCTCCTTCCCAAAATATGGGATATATACTAATTTGCAGTTTAATTAAGAATATAAAGGCCTAATCAAAATCCTCTGTATGCACTGTCGGCGGTGAGTGTTAAATTTTGAAAACATCAAATGAGATTAAAATATAGCAATGCTTTTTTTCCTAAAAAAGACCATTTCGAAAACAAAACCATAAAAAAATGTAGAATATGCTATAGCGCGCCAAAAACGCGCAAAAATTGGCCTATATTGAAGGTTTCTTGTACAGAAGTAATTAATTCACGCGTGCCTTGTCAGAGCACCGACGACACTGGTTCTGCCATGTAACCGGATAATGTGTATCAATAGAAATGCCTAATTAGTAACTTCTAAACCGTCAATGTAAATTTCCGTTCCGTTCCGTAATGTACCGGCTGTACCGTTCATGCATGACTGGGCAGTACCGTTCAAGCATGACTGGGCAGAACCGAATTATTTAGAATTTGAATCTGATTCGAATAGTTTTTTCGAATCGGATCGAATCACTAAATCCATGTACATGAGAAATGTTCCGTTTTCACTATTACAACTTGTCTCCATTTTAAAAATTAAGAAATGTATAATTTATAGTGTATTTGCAATTCTCACTCCATGTTCAAGCGCAACACTTTTCATATTTTAACGACAAAGTACAATTGATTTTGGCCAAATTTGACCAAAATCGATTACATTTGTCGTAAAAATATTTAATTATAGTTTATGTATAGCAAGCTTTTGTTCCTGTTAACGATTCACGATTGATTCGAATAAATTGTACTTCGAATCGCCGAATCGAATTATAGCTATACTTGCATGCCATTACCTCCGTCTCATTAGGATTATACTGTCACATAAGGTAGATTGTGCTTTTGAATTTTGGGAGTAAAAAATAATTACTGGAAATCAGTTTCAGTTTGAAGTTTCACCTACTAAATTTACTAGGTAAAATTAGGTAATTTTACTAATTTTTAAAAAGGTATTTGAACAAAATGAACTAAGCTATAAACGGCGGTATTATGATCTAATAATTCACCTGAGATGAATAAACCAAATATAATTTCAAGACACTATACCTTTTCTGTTTTGTGTATGGCCCGTGTATATATCATTGGATAGATCAAAAAGAGTGTTGTTACGGACTGTTTGTTATTGTTCATTTTGTTTACTACGCGAAGTCCATTCATGAGCTACAGCGTGTGTGACGTCATATTGCTGTTCTTGGGCATGTTCAGACATGTCACCCGAAAAGCGCATCTGTGTCGATTCTGGAAGCGCCTTTTATCAACTTGCGTTTTGATTTTGTATTGTGAGACAGCTTTCGACCTTATTTAGTGTTAATGAGCGCGACATCTTGTTAGTTAGGAATTTGTTATCGGTTAGATACCTTTTTATTGTGTTTTCAGGTTAGAATGTTTATTAATATTTACTGGTTAGACTTTCTGGAAACACTTTACTTAAATTAATATTTTGATATTTAGAACTTTATCTAATCGATTCTCGATTGTTCAATTTTGGGAAACACACTTCCCGCTTCCCACTTCTCGCTTTCCACTTGGACCACTAGGCCATTTATTTTCACTAACAACTTGGAACTATTACTGCTGGATTTATTGTTTGCAACACTGCTGTTTACTCGTAACGAATTCACCATTATTTTCACCGTTTTGATGCCTCGTCATTTGTAATATAACACCTTTCAAGAACAATTTCGACTATATTTCATTGACTATTTTGAGATAGACAGTGGGATTTTCCAACAAACAACTTAGGATTTTATGTGGACAAAAAGCATAAGGCTTGGAGTCTATGGTTTTATTCTAAACATTTTTACTGCTGTAACGCACCCCCAAGTCTCCAGTAAGTGTAAAGATGGACTTTACTGCTGATTTGATACAGTCATAAGATAACTGATCCAAGTATAATTTCACGACTCCATACCTTGTCTGGATGCATGGGCCTCTCATATATCATTGGATATATCAAAAAGAGTGTAAATGAATGAAACTAAAGAAAATATTAGGATTCCACACCATGTCTGTCCCGTGTATTGGCCATACATATATCGTTGGGTAGATAAAAAACAGTGTAAATATATGCTTTGAAATTCCTTTGACATAGTCCTGAAATAAATATTGCTATTGCAATTTAAAAAATCCACATCATGTCTGTTCGTTACATGGCGCATAAATATGTCATTGATTTGATCATAAACCATGTAAAGATATGGTTTGAGACTAATTTGATACAGCCCAAGGTGTATATGTAATATCTTCGGATTATAGCGGTAGTATGCATGACCTGATTTAATATCATGAAAGACGATTTTTGCATAACTTTGTTTTTCAGCTTGAATCTCAGACCAGAAGTCTGTGTGCTGTAAGACATCTCTTAGAAAATATATGAGTACTCATTGACGATTCAGTGATGACAGTATTTATCATGGCCAGGCGAAAGTCATCATAATACTTGTACTGTTTGATTCCCAAACAGTTTGATTAAAACAGATTAAACTTACGGATCTAACCCAGTACTACCCGTCTCGAAGCACATGCACTCGTAGCTCACTCAAAGTCTTTATTACCAACGGTCATTCAAGGTTATATCGCGTGACGTAATGCAATGCATGGTTGAGTAGACACTACAATCCCTTTTCCACCAAAATTAAATTGTAAACCATTAAACACTGTACAATTGAAATTACAAAATTCACACTTAAATCAGGTCATGACATAATCATCATATCTAGAGGGTAATTTAGCACTTCTTTTTGGTCTCCCAAATTGTTGTTCGGGTAAATTTACTGACGGTTTATCATTTAGATTTCCATCTGAAACATTTTCAGACTTATGAGCAACATCTGGTACGCCAAAATTATCATCATCATCATCATCTATAATTGGCATTGTTTCATGAAATTTCTTAATATGCGTGATATTTTTCTTATATTTCACCCCTTCAGGTGATTCTACAACAACGCTATTGCCTAATTTGTTTTTAACAATAAAAGGATCACATTTAAAATTAGGAGACAATTTGTTTTCAGCTTCATGCTTAACTAGAACTTTATCCCCTTCTTTAATATCATTTTCGCGAGCTTTTCTTCTTTGATCAGCATACAGCTTTCCTCTACCTTTTATTTCGGAATCGCGATCTCTTATTTCCTGATCATATAAAGAATATTCTTGAATTGCTGGCAGTTTTGTACGAAGTTTACGTTTGAACATTAATTCAGCTGGCGAAACACCAGTTGTAGCATGTATTGAGGTTCTATACATCAGCAAATATGTATTCAACTCTTCTCTCCAGTTTTTTCCTTCTACTTTTGCAATTTTAAGCCTTTTGGGGTTGCTTTTATAGCAATAAATTTCACATGTTCTTCTGTCATCTGTGACAGCATTACATTTTCTGGTCTGTCATCTTTAACAAGACGTGACAATGTATCAGCAATATTCTTGTGACCTGGTATATGCTTAACTATGTAGCTATATGGCATCATACGAAGAACCCATCGTTCAATTCTTGCACTTGGCTTTGATTTTGGCGAGTAAATAAATTCAAGTGGTTTATGATCTGTCAATAATTCAAATTCGATTCCGTAAAGATATACGTGAAATCTTTCACACGCCCAAATTATTGCCAACGCTTCTTTCTCCGTTTGAGAATATCTTCGTTCTACATTTGTTAAACTTCTGCTTGCAAAACAAATAATTCTTTTGTTTGCCTTGCTGTTCTTGGATCAAAACACTTCCAAGACCCACTGGACTAGCATCAGTCATTACTTGTGTTTTGGCGTCTTTATCATAGTATCCCAATACTTTCGCATTTGACAGTTCTTGCTTTAATTTTTCGAATGACAGTCTCTGTTCACGTCCCCATTTAAACTTTTCACCTTTTCTTGTCAGTCTTCTCATTGGTTCTGACAACGTTGCTAAATTCGGAATATATCTTGCACAAAATTGAACCAGTCCCAGAAAACTTCTTATCTCACTTGCATTTTCAGGCGCTCGGGCATTTTTGATAGCTTCGACCTTAGTCTCTTCAGGCCCTATTCCTTTTTTTGCCGTAATCACATGGCCCATAAATTCAACTTTAGCCATTTTAAAATGGCATTTTTGCTTGTTCAAGGTCAAACCCAAATTTTGAATTCGTTCCAAAAGCTTTTCTAATTTCTCGTCATGATCTTTTTTCATTTTTACCATGAACAATTATATCATCAAGAATATTTTGGACTCCATCAAGTCCTTGTAATGCTTGTTGCAGTATCCTCTGAAACTGTTCAGGTGCCGAAGAAACACCGAATAAAAGACGTTTATAACGATAGAGCCCTTGGTGTGTAGCAAAAGTTGTAATTCCCCCTCGAGTTTGGATGCAACTCAATTTGATGATAAGCCCATTTTATGTCTAACTTCGAGAACAATTGACTTTCCCCGAAGTCTTGCAAGATTTCATCAACAGTGGGGATTGGATGTCTTTCCCTTATGACAGCTTTATTAGCCTGCCTCATATCAATACATAAACGTATATCTTTCCCTTTACGTTTCGGAGATATCACTGCCGGAGACACCCAAGGAGTAGGACCTTCTACTTTTTCGATAATGTCCAATTTCTCTAGCTCGTCGAGCTTGGTACTCACTTGGTCTCTCAGGTTGTAGGGAATTCTACGAAACGTTTGGGCAACAGGTTTTACATTTTCATCAATCGGTAATTGTAATTGAAAATCTTTAAGTTTACCAAAACCTTTAAAACATTTTGGATATTTTTGTAGTATATAATCTTGGCCCACAGAATTAACATTCAAACCAATTTTCAATACACCCAAATTTTCGGAAGCCTGTTTACCTAACAAAGGTTGGCCAGCATTTTCTACCACAATAAAATCAACAGAAATACTAGCGCTCCCTTTTACCGAAATATTGGCTTGGAATACCCCAGCAACATCTAATGGCTTATCATTACCATATGCAAAAACATTTTTGGAAATTCTTCTCTGATTATAACAATTCACATTATTTCGTTTCAAATATTCCCATGTTTTACGATCAATAATGTTACAACTTGCCCCGGAATCAATAATCATGGGTAATTCCACACCTCCAATAGTGACAATAATCTTATCAGAATCACATTTTGAAAAATTATACACATGAAAAGTAAAATCATTAGCAATTTTGTGAATATTTTTCTGACTAAACTGATTCATCATTTTGGATTTGCAACATCTTGCAAAATGACCAAATTTCTTGCACTTTCTACACTCTTTGTTTCGCGCAGGACAAGATAAATCCTTTGCAAAATGTCCGAAATTTCCACATCTAAAACATGTCATTTTTGCCTTGTTATCATGAGCAAATGAATTTTGAACAGTCTTACTTCTCTTCTTTCCTCCACGTAGAAAATGAATTGTTTCGTCGTGATGAATTGTCTTCGCTTGCAACTCGGCAGCTTCCCACGATCTAGCTTTTTCTTGAAGTTGTTTGAGGGTTAATTTACCACCTTTTCCGAGAAGAATTCTTCGTAATTCTTGGCTGTAACCTTTCTCGATAACTTGATCTCTTATTACGTTTTCAACATTTCCTTCAAATTCACATGTTTCGGATTTTTGTCGTAATCTCGTTACATATTGATCAATAGTTTCTCCTTCACTTTGCGACATCTGTCTAAACACATGCCTTTCAAAAACAACATTCGTTTGCGGAATAAAATATTCGCTCAACTTCGTCGCTGCATCATTATAGCTCTCACCCACGTCGGTTAAAGTTTCGAAAATTTCTTGAACTTGTGGTCCCGCATGGAATAATAATAATGCACGTTTTTGAGCTGAATTGGTTATTGCTTTTCCTGCAATAAAATAGTCAAAAGACCGTTTCCAACTCCGCCATCTTGAACCAATTGTTGTCGGGTCACCTTTGCAGTCGAATCTTGGTAACGCATGATCCCGATTTTCTCTGTCTGCATACGCCATTTCTTGATTCAATTTACACAAATCTGATCTTTACTCTTGCTTTTTTTTATCCTCGTCGCCAAATTGTACTGTTTGATTCCCAAACAGTTTGATTAAAACAGATTAAACTTACGGATCTAACCCAGTACTACCCGTCTCGAAGCACATGCACTCGTAGCTCACTCAAAGTCTTTATTACCAACGGTCATTCAAGGTTATATCGCGTGACGTAATGCAATGCATGGTTGAGTAGACACTACAATACTGTGTACACAGATCTAGTTATATGTTGTCTTATCTATGTAATTTTTTAAAAATGATGAAATAAATACACTTGCATCAAAAGTGGTATTGTACATTGTATGAAAATTAACACACATAGAAAAAATTCACGTTCACCCTCTCCGTGCGGCGTAACAATTTTTGTCGCTTCGTTTTCTTTTTAGATCAGTTAGAGTTATCAACAAAGGATCTTTCCCCGACCTCTGACCCCTACAATATTTGGCTCATACCCTACAATGGGTGAATCAGATTTTAAGCAAAAAAATATGAACGCCACAAATCAATGATTTATTGATCTCACGGTAAAACCATGAAGCATTCAATGAGTTAATCATTGTAAGTCAATTTACTTCATGTACTTTTAAATGATTATAAACAAAACGCCACAAAAATAATATCAAAATATTAATTTAGATTAATTATCATTCGTCAACTACAATTGGTGGACCGTTTCGGTCATTTTCACTCGCTTTATGGTCGTATCTGTAATTTTTGGTCTATTCGGTAATCATAGTAACCGCTTTGAAACGCCGTTTATTAGGTACCAATGGTCAAGCATAAACACCCAACAAGAAGCAATACCTAACTACACCAAGACAGATCGCCTACCTCCACTTTTCATGCATGACTGCACTAGTAAAAATATTGGCTCGAACTTGAGCCAAAAAAGTCCTATACTTTAATACATCGGCTCATTTGTCAGTGGCGGCTGACAGTTTAGCCAGCAGTGTTCTCCTTGTTCTGGCTCATTCTTAGCCGTATATATGGCTTGCTTCTAGTCACCAAATATGGCTTGTTGCAAGCCAGGCAGGCATGGGTTCTAAAAATGAGCCACTCGAGAAGTCGGCTCGCCCTAAGCCGTCTACCGTAATGGCTTGCTACTAGCCAATTTCAACCTAAATTTCACTGGCTCTGCCAGCCGCAAAGGCAGCATGCGAGGAGCCAAATTATTCAGAGCTGCAATGATGATACAATCTATCATGCATTGCTCATAAAGTCTGCAATACAGAATTTCAAACCACAACGATTAACTGAAACCAGAAAGAAGCTTTATTAGTTTGTCAATTAAAAAATTCATTCACAACTATATCTGTATAGAGTTTCACAAATAATTATTTGAATCTGTTAGACAAAGATTTGTAAATACCACCAAATTAGTTAAATCATGCCTGACATACCGGTACTGTAGACTGTAATTTGCATTTATCGCTTAGTTTGGGGGAAGCGACCACTTGCAACAACTGATAAGCAGAGAGCTACTGAGGGTAATCACAATCACAATCAGGAACTGCAAACCAAGCAGACAACATATCCTTCAATCTTATTTCAATAAAAAAAAATATTTTTGACTGCTATACGGTATTGTACTAGGATGGCAAAAATAGAAGAGAACTCTGGCATCGATTTTTTTGAGAGCAAGAATCATAATAGAGAACCAAGTGTTCAATTCAAAAGCATTGAATCCGTCAATTTCAGATAAAACTAACAAAAATCACAACACATACGGTAGCCAAAAACAACATTTTTCTTAATTGAAGTCGTCTAGGAATCCATATAGTGTGACCAGTTATGAGTTAGTATTATTTCTTTTGCTTTTTGTACAATTTCGGGCGACAGAATCATATCTAAATGAACTTTGGCCAGTACTGCACGATGCCCAGGAATGTATATCAAAATATAAATGTGCAAAATTACACAATATTAAATTCCAACCTTGACGCCAGAATCCTTTTAAGATTGGTTAAGCTATCGGAGTGATAAACAATATTAGTTACAGTTTTCATTTTGACAAGCCACAAAACTATGTTATAATTCCCTTTTACACTAAATGAAAAAAGTATGAAATGATCAAATATATGATTAAACGATTTCTGCCGAGCAGATTTTGAATTTATCAAGCAAATGTACAGTGACTATAAAATGCTGATAAGCACCCAGGGATGTATCAATTATATGTCATGAAACTTACAGACATCAATAATACCTATTTGCAAAAATATTTCACATGTGTGAACGACACACAGATACAAAAACCATTTTCAGCAAAATTTGATACATGTATAAGACACAAAAATGTTATAAAAAGTAAAGTCTAATTTCTGCCTCGTATAATATTATCAGATAACTAAGTGGAATGCAGCCTTCGAAAACAGCTTAAATTATTGAGGAGACCATGCAGACTTGGACTCTTTCAAAAGGTATTGTGTGTTTTTGCTAATGGTAGGACGAAAGTGCAATGAATTATGGTTGTCATAATAGTAAGAGATTCTTTCTTCTTGAAAAACTATGAGTGGCCAAATTCATACATGTTACTGGCTTTAGAATAGTCCTAATGTATTCCTTGCTTGTCGTAAGAGGCAACTAAAAGGGAGCAAAGAAGTGGTAGATAGGCTTTATCATTGCTCACTGCACTTTACCATGGCGTTTCAGTTCCATTTGGGATGTTTTGTGTTTAAGAGTGCAGTTGCTAGTAATACATCTTTCAGCCATCGGATGGCTGTTAGTTTGTTCCTTTCAAGCACTTCTTCCGGCCTTGCTCAGAATTAATTTAAGTTAAAATATTTAGTATTGAATCAAAAGTCAGAAAATTGTTAAAAACAACAAAATTTTCAGAAATGCATAATCGGCAGAATTTATTGATTTCGAATAAGTGGGAAAATCGAATCTTATAATTCATGCGAATTCACGAATCGGATCGGATATTTAGAATAGCCCTAACTATCAATTGTCTCTAGTGGTTCTGTTGGAGTTGTTTTTCAACTCAGCGAATGCTTTTGACTGAGGAACCTGATGAGAAGACAAAGCGCATGTTTCCTGATCTTCATTGTAGTACCGGTACTTCAGAACATGAACTTGTTAAATGTGGGCAGAACTGGATGAGCTAGGTTCCAAATCCCGTTCACCGTCATTTGATTCATTGACCTGTGAAAAATTACATTAGAAATAGGAGGTTATAGTATTTGCGGAGGTATACAATTTGTAAAGAGCAACAAGTTTCAGAAAAATTGTTTTCCTGTGTCTTGGACCTTGATAAATTGCAGAATTTTTTTCTGTCACTTGTATTTGCTTTGGCAGGTTGTTACAACAATTTATAATTGATGTTTAGTTTTATAAAATAAATATAGCACTATATATATTCTTTCCAATTGAAACGTGTTCAAACGCCAATCAAAAGCATGGGGATTTTGATGCCACCCGATGGTTATATTATCGCGAATCACCAAATAGCGTAATTGTTGATGATATCCATATACACTACACTAACAATATAATCCCATGATTTTAAGAAAGTATTTTACATATTCAACAATTAACACTCCAAAGCATGCGAAGAGAGGTATGTTTTCCAGCATTGCCCTGATCGAATTCTGATAAGATCTAAAACTAAGTTCAACTTTGGTCAAGACTTCGAGTATTAGATATTCAACTTTACTGCTTTTCAATCCAACTATTTTGTTACTAAATTCAAAATTTCTATCGCAAAAAGACTCAAACTAAAGCAAATATTGCAACTAATAATTTTCAAAGTTGTTCTACACACTTTTGAAAATGCATATTTTAGAACTCAAGATTATGCTGAAACTTTGAATACAAACTCTATTTTGAAGATAAGACCGGTTTCGAAATAAAAAAAAAATTTACCATAAAAAAATGCCAAATAATCTAATATTTCGAATATACTCTGAAGAAATGATTTAATATGTAGAATATCAAATATGTACTTTTTCAAATACGCTCTACTGTTCAATAGTTCTGGATATCATTGCTGCCATGTCTGGATACATCTGCACAGCGCTATTTGAGTCTTCAATTCAATACTACTAAAAACGCACAAAGGGATCCAAACTTCCAAATAAACCTTGCTGTAATATGCCAATTACTGTCAGCCCGTTGGAATAAAATGTTACTACATTTAACAAGTTTAGTGACAAGAATTTCCTCAAAACAATAGTATTGCATACTTTAAGCTTCTCAAAAAAGTTGCAAATCTTCTTTCTATATCTGAACTTGAACTGTGAGAATTCCGAGTTTATACTGTCTCTTGTAAGATTCAACATATCATCTTCCCCCATTTGGCAATCTGTATGAAGCTAAGAGGCAAGTACAAATTAACTCCTTGTTTGCCAATAAGATGCTTTAACTCAAGTCAGACGAAACATTCTTGTAAAACATTCAAGCCACTGAGCGCAGGTTTTGATAAGAGAAAGAGTAAAACATGTCTAATGGCTTGTAAAAGGCGTAACTTATTCAATTATTTAACCGGTAAAAAGTTGCACTCAGCTAATTTCAAACTGCTTGGAACAGAAATGCAGTCATCAGCACAGTACCTTATTGCATGGAAATAAACAGCCTAACTTGAATCTCTTAATCTTATTCTCACACTATTGGCATTGTAACTTAAAGTTATTGCTTTTTTATAAAGCTTATAAAATTATGCACATCAGGTTGAAATCCCTTAAATATAATAATACATAAACACATTACCTTTCATTGCTTTAATTATCGGGTCACCGAAAATATACATTTTCGGTTTTTTGGAGAGGTCCATAATGCAAACCAGCACAACACCCCGCGCCAGTCCAGAAAGAAAGACTGGCACCGCCTGCCAGCAGTAGAAAGTGATGTCAGAGCTTCCTCTTCTCTTTTTCAATGCTGCCATAACAACCAATCAGCATCACTCGACTTATACGTCACGATAGACTTTTTGCCCGGCTAAAAATTTTTGAGGCAGGATTGGGAACCATGCGCACCGCAGAGAGTGTGTTGAACGTCGCTGCGTTTTCTGACAGGAAGTATGCCGTGCTTATACAAATCAATTCTTTCGGTCATTAAATACCACACTCATTTTAACCATAGTCCCATTTGCCAATATTGAAAAAAGTTTCAAACATACAGGGATATCCAAATGATTCAATTTGTGAATACTAAAATGTATATTGTTTGAAAAATAACAGTTCTAATTTCAATTTATTCAATTCAAAAATCATGCTTGACCATCGCTAAACATACACATGGACCATGAGAAAATCTGCCATGGTCTGTGGATCGCTGTTTTATAAGTTTGCAGATGAGTAGCTAAGTATAGGCTAATTTTAGCTGACTAATTTCATACAATACTATAAACCTGCTGTTGATCTGCGAAACCATTGGAGATAGCCTATTAGGACAATATCGGTACCGGTACTCTTCTGCTGCGAGGTTTCAACCAAGAATTCAGAAAATATGAATTCTAACAGCTTATTGGACGTGAAAAATAAAGACAATCTGATGAAAATACTTGAAAATGTGATCTCGACTATAAACTGTAAAAAAAGACCAGGAAATATTACAGTTGGACATCACTAAAGAAAGAGAAGCCAGGACAAAAATGGAAAGCAGCCAATCAAAAGGTGAAACGCATGCTAGCGATACCACAGATTTTTCTCGAACACAGTAAAGATGGTTTATGAAATAAAAGACTGCGCAATTAAAAATATCTATCCAACTATATGTAAGCCAACTCGAATCACTGAAACAACTGCATCTCTTCTAGATCACATTTGGACCAATATATATGACCAAAAACCTTGTGTAGCCGTGTTAACTGACTCAATTTCTGACCACTTACCACTTACTTAATTCAATGTATTCCATTGAATAAAAAACAGAGCAATACTTCCAATGAACGTTTCAGGTCTTATACTGAATCAAACATTGAAAGGTTTAGGGTTTCTTTGAGACACAAAGATTTTTCCCAAGTATACAGTGAAACAGACCCCGACAAGGGTTTCAAAATTTTCAGGGACTTTATTATGAGCTCCTTCCATGAATGTTTTCCACTGAAAAACAGGAGCAAACACAATGAAAATAAGTGGTTTGATAAGGAACTCATGAAAATGCAAAAAAGAAGCAAATGCTGTACAAGAAATTCCTAACAGAGAAAACTACTATAACAAAAAGTAAATACTTGGAATACAAAAAGTGCTATGAAAGATTGCTTTGTGATAAAAAACAAACTTTCTATAGGAGCCTGATAGGAAAGCATGGACATGACTTGAAAAAAACATGGCAAACTGTGAATGAATTACTTGGCCGAAATAAAAATAGACTTTCCAGAGTTTTCACCATCAATGGTTCAGATACAAGTGATCCAGTCAAAACGCAGATTATTTCAATGAACATTTTTCCACTATTGGCAAAAAATTGAATGAGAAATTTTCTCATAATACTAACACTGATTTCAAAAAGTATATGGGCGCATCAAGCAAAACTTCTATGTTTCTCAGCCCAACTTCATCACTAGAAATTCAAACCATCGTTAAATCATTTCGGCCTAAAACAAGTTGTGGAATTGATGGCATACCATTTAAAATTATCAGAGCAATGCCTTGGAACTGTATGGTAGCGTTGTGTCATGTGTTCAATTGCTCACTACAAAACGGTGTTTTCATTAATCAATTCAAATTATCAAATGATGCCCTTATTTAAGAAGGGCTGCCAGAATGAACCACAAAACTATAGACCTATCAGCCTACTTCCTGCATTTTCAAAAATCTTGGAAAAAATAATGCACAAAAGGCTCAGTGATTTCCTTCCTCAAAAAAATTTCTTCCATCCTCAACAGTTTGGCTTTCGACCAGGCCATTCAACTCATCATGCAACCTCTCTATTAACAAGTAAAATATTGCATGCGTTTGAAAACAATGAATTCACTTTAGGAATTTTTCTTGATCTGTCGAAGGCATTTGACAGTATTGATCACAGCATTTTACTTTCAAAATTATATCATATAGGGGTCAGAGGACAAGCTCTCAAATGGTTTGAAAGTTATCTCTCTGAGAGAAAGCAAGTTGTAGTTTACGAAGGGACAACATCTAGTACATATTGTGATCTAACTGTGGGCACATTACAAGGATCCATTTTAGCCCCACTCTGTTTCAGTATTATTATAAATGATTTTCCAAATGCGTTGAAAAATTCAGAGGTCATTCTTTTTGCGGATGACTCGACTTCCTACTTGCAAGGAAATTTGAACGATCTGATATACAAAGCGAATAAAGATCTTGAAAATATCCAAGCATGGCTGTCTACGAACAAACTCACTATCAATGTTGCCAAAACGAAATACATGATTTTCAGCTCGCCAAGACTAAAAAGCCCCGTTACATCAAATTTGACGCTTAATAACAAAGTAGTGGAAAGAGTAGCACATACTCGCTTTCTGGGTATAATTCGTGAGGAAAAATTATCTTGGAAAATGCACATCAATGGTGTTCTATCCAGAGTTAGATCCTCTGTTGGAGCTATCACCAAGATAACCAACAATCTTGATGAATCAACTCTATTACAACTGTATCATTCGATCATAGAAAGTCATATCCGATACTGTGCTTCAACATATATGCACCGTAAAAAATCATTGATTAAAAAATTGCAAAGTGTCTGCAATCGTTTCCTAGGAGTAGTGTTTCATAGAGGAAATAGAGAAAGTGTTAAGGACTTGATGAAAACTTACAAATTGCTTAATGTCGAAGATTTAGCTAAATTGGAATTATGCACCACGATGTTTACTCATTTTAACAATCTTAATCCCTCTTGCTTTGATAATATGTTTACGAAAAACAATTCAATTCGAACTAACAGAAATAGGGACGCTTACTTTATTCCATTTATAAGCAAAACTATATCACAAGAATCTATTACCATTTGTGGGCCCAAGGCTTGGAATTCATTGCCAAACAACGTCCAACATTCCAAGTCAACTTCTGAACTTAGAACAAAACTGAAAAAAACAATGCTAGCATTATATTAGACCCGTTGATTTCTCTAGATTGTGTTACTGGTTTCAAGATTTTATTTTCAGGTGATTTTGGTGTTTAAAGTTGAGGACTACTGTATAGCAGCATCCGAAATCAAGATGAATCGAACGAAAGATGTCTTAAGTGGGACAGACATTCACAACTGGACAATAAAAATGCATTAAATAGGTTCTCAGTATAAAATCAATTATTTTAATTTTCTGCCTGCTGGGTAATTAGATCAATTTAAAAAAAAAACAATAGATATAGGCTACAAAACACCTGTACGTAAACCGCCACGTGTCAATTTCTATCTTGGAACAAAACAGCTTCCCCATAGTGCAAGCGATAAATAATATATTAACTACCCTTGACATGATTGTATCAACAGGATTTCACACTGTGCTATTGTTGAATAACTTGTATCAGTATTTAATTAATTTTCTTCTCCTTTTTTCCTTTAAATTACCTATACAAATCTCCTGACTGTCTAGACCATCCATGATTTCGGCCTGCGGGGTATCAACAGCAGCATAATTTGAATTTCAATTTGGCTCTTTCGAAACTCTGATATAACATTCATGAACTAAAAAAAAACAGTCAATCTACTAAAAACAGAAAACCCCTTTAATGATTGGTATTCACAGTCAGGAGTTTGTTTATTCTATTTCATACTTTTTATGCATCGTTTTAAGATTCGTGTCTTCTATAACCAATCCCTAAGAATTTCGGCCTAAATCCACCCATTGTCACATCTCTTGTCAAATGCGCCACTGATGGATTGCTTTGTCGAGATGTGGTCCATCTTTGGCTCATGCCTGGAGAATGTGAAGACTTCCATTTCAAATTTAGCTATTTTACACAAATCCATCCTAACCTTAAAAACGAAGAATTTGAGCGATGTAGAATGAAAATTAAATTATTATTTTTTTTTTTTTCTTTCTCATTAGAATATTAACTAGGTAAATCGGCACTTGAGTCACTCAGACTCATTAAAATTAATTTAAATAATTAACACTAATTATTCTTCTGTATCCTTAAATTTTATATTGATTATTACGAGGCGAATAAACATAAATACATACATACATACATTGTGGCACTAAACAATCTTGAATAATCAAACCTAAAATTGGCGAAATATCTCATCACAACAGAAATGACAATGTTGCCAGTAATTTAATGCTACAAGACAAAACTGTTCTCTTCGGTCCTCTTTATAATGTTTGGAACTGATGGAGTAAATTTTTATAATATTTTCTGCATTGAGCCATATATCAGGATCAATCTGTCAATATTGGGATCTGGATGTCTGGGCTGATTCCAGCATTCAGACAGACGCATATGCAGCCAAAATGTTCTAGGGTTGTTCCATTTTGATATTGGCTCATTATTAGAATATGGCTTGTTTGCAGTCAGCGGATTTGAAAGCTCTTTCTGGCTTTACCGTTAGCCATTCATAGTATTTGTTCATCTTAAGTGGCTCATTTCAAGCCACAATGTAGATCAATTTCCTTACTTTGAAAAAAGTAAATCTTCCCGGCTTGGCTCCGAGTCAAACTCAAGTTTTTGGTTCATGTCCAGCCAGGTCATTTGTGTCCTGGCTTAAAGCAAACCATAGAAATATGACGATGGCTCTAACGTAAGCCAGGCTGAATACCATAGGGCTTTAATACAAGCCACTCTGGCTCAAAATAAGCCATCTTGGCTTGTAAGTGAGCCACGGTACAGGTGTCTGTGGCTTTTTTGTGAGCCATTTTGGAAAAAATTTTCTCTGATATAAGCCAAAATTTTTTCTAGTGTGGCGATACCCATTTGTGGAAAAATTCAAGTCTCAAGTAGTTCGGTCGTCTCTTACGTTATACCGAGACTAGACATAGACATAATTTATTTCGACACTTCTGTCGACAAAAAGGCGATACAAATAAAGATATCACATTACAGAGTTATCAGGAAAGCGAATAAAACCTAACATAAAGTTTAAAAACGTGCCACGGAATAGGTTTCAAAGAAACATTGGAAGAAAGTACCGGTACCACACGTTTACTTAACTCAAAAAATATATAGATAATACTAAATTCGGCCAATCACAGCATAAGGCCTCGCCCCTCCCCACAAAAAAAAATAAAGTGGCGCCAAACACACACTTAAGTTAAAACACAAGCGAAAGAGAAATTGGAGAAACTGTACATGAGAAAAAATACTAAAAACAACTAGAACTGTGTACACAGTACTACGAAGTCTTTCGTCTGACCCAAACAAATACCGTCAACAGTAATCCTACACACACATGATCTAAAAGACGTTCAACAGCACGCAGACTTCTGGACCGAGATTCTAGCTGACAAACAGAGCTATGCAAAAATTAAAGTTTACTTGTCATGATATTAAATAAGGCCACGCATACTACCGCTATATGCACTGTATCAAATCAGTCTCAAATCGTATCTTTACACGCTTTTTGATCAAATTAATGACATATTCATGGAACAGGCAGGATGTGATGTCTTGAAATTATGATTGGATCAGTCATTTCAGTAATGTGTTAAATCAATCCAAAGCACACCGTTGAACGCTTTTTTATCGAATTAATAATATAAACATGGGCCATGTCAGAGACAAGCAAGCATAATAACAATACCGAAAACAATGTAGAATTTCAATAAGACTTTCTATGTAGCGAGTGCCTTAACTATCACTCGCACAGACCTCGTAACTGTGACGTCAAATAATGTAATTCTGACAGTCAATTTAGCCACTTTCAAATGGCTACGCCTGAAACACAGAGCACTAAGTACGAAAAGTACACGACCTGCATAAGTTTTTTGTTGACTCTCACTATGATTTGAGACATGATTCACATTTCGTAAGCTTGACCTGCAAAAAACCATATGCAATTCAATATCATCGCTTTTTTCTGAATTTTGACTGAAAACCCGAGATTCTGGAACAAAGAGTTACCGTCTACAAACACCTTTTGACTGAAATTTTAGATCATCAGATCTTGCAGCTTTGATGCTAGAACCAAATAGCATAATAATTATACAATAGTTACTATAAAGCATGAGCTTGTAATATACTATTATAATACCAAAAACAGCGTAGAATTCAATAAGATTTTCGCTGTAGCGAAAGCCTTAATGAGAGGAAGAAAGATTAAAGTAAAACAAAAGACGGATAAAATAGAAATGAAAGGGATAAAAAAAAAGCCAAAAAAAACATTGCTGAAAAGATGAGGATCGCCTTTCATGATAGATAATGGTATTAGTAGCAAATTATTTGAGCCAAATTAAATACACTGGAGGAGTGGTAATTCTTAGATAACTATGGTTATACGCAAACAGTGATGGGATGTCGTTTTGAGAGTGTTCAGCACTTGAGGCCGTTTTCAATTTAGAAACGTTATTTCAGTTTTTTTAATGCATCAGGCCAAATCTGCACATTATTCTGAAGCTGTGTGCCAAGTCACACAGTTCAAACACAGATATTCACAGGTAGTCTATTTATGCGAAAGGAGGTTTGTTTATGTCGCAATATACCGGTAGCCCGATGCCGATTTTTGATCGGAAAGCAAGATGGGTGTTTGTTACGATGAATCAAAAATTTTCGGGAGGGGGCACGCAGGGGACCCCATGAAAATTTTTTGTGAAGAAACAAGAATAATTTAAAAATATTTTTTTGAGAATACAGAATAAATGAAATACGGTGAGTCGGCAACATGTACCGGTACCGTATCTGCGCACAGTGGGCGCGCAGAAATTTTGTGAAAATTCCATAATACTCACAAAATAAATCAGTGAAAAGAAAATGCACGAAAATTTTATGAAAATGAAATAAAAACCCTGATATCAGAGCCAAACACTACGAAATACATAACTACGGTAATACCGGTATATAATTGCTCTATTTTTTATTGTACCGGTACCGTAATTCAATTAACCTGATTAATAATTAAAAATTGGCGTTTTTACTTTGTTTTGCATGTTCTTGCATTTCAAGTTCTCAGGAAAGTTTTTATTTGTGGGGGGAGGGCTCGATCCGCTAGCTCAATGAATAATGTAAAGGAGATTTCAAATGCAACATATAAAGGTATTAAAGTATATTTAATGGCACCTATTATCAAGTGGTTATAGACTGATTGGCACATAGGCCTAGCTTGGGGATATTGAGGTTATTCGCCTTGTTGTGCCATATTGAAATGAAATTACAAGACTCGAAAATATAAAACATGTCGAACTAATTAAAAGCTACAAAAATTATCAAGAAAAAGGAGATAAAAAAAAACATGAATAATATTGTTATTAATATCAATTTCGTTGGTATACAAAAGGGAAAGTTTATCTTGGATGAATAAAGCTCATGAAACAAATTTTTCCCATAGATATCATTTGGGAGATGGGGGCCAATACCAAAGTTTTAGCCGATACCACCTTCATGATTTATATTCCGATACTGAGTACTTCATTAAATATGTTAAAGGCCTTTTTGTATTCACATATTTATGCCCTTGTTATAAGTGCACCCACATATGTGTGCGCATACGTACGTTTGCACGCTTGAAGTCTTGCATCAATTTGAATGCAAACTTTTATGTATTAAAATATACTGAAGTGATGTTGCGTTCAAGGATACATGGGTCCAAATGGGTGCAAATGTTTGTGGTTACACAACTAACGTGACACCTAAAACACCTTTTTCTGCATCAAAAAGAGCATATAGTCAGTGGATTGATGTGTAAATAAAATTGTTGACGTGAGGCATGCCTCCTTATTAATTATTTTCGGAACAGTGGAATGCGAGGTTTTTCCATTTATTGTCAGTAAATAAAGCATATTCGTATGCTCCGTTTTAAAGTGTATTCGTTATTGGTGATGAAATTTTTTTGATACCAGTACCGATACTTCAAAAATCACCGATGCTTGTCGATTCCGATACAGATACATCGGCACATCTCTAATATCATTGCAATGTTTTTTTTAATATATTCTTCTCCACTTTCAATTACCTGCTAAAATATTTGCAAGCTTAAGGCTACAAAAATGTTAAATGCTGAGAAATTCAATTTGGCAGTTAATGTAATTATAATTAAACAAAACAGAGATTGAGGTAATTATATTATTGCTTGCTTCTACGTGTTATTGAACCTAACTCAGAGCCCAAAAAAGCATATATATTTTAAACACTAGAATGTGTGGCACCAATTCTGAATGTGCCCATTTTTAACAATTGCAAACCTGAATAATAGATTTTTTATTCTGGCGATTTGGTGCATTTTATTAAGTATTGGCTATTTTCATGCCTATATTGATATTTTTACCTGAAAAGCATTTTTTTTTATGTTTTGATGAAGCATCTTTTCAGAATTTCGGCTATAATATGATGTACAAACTACTATTCTATTTCCTAGCATTATGATGAAAATAATGGCCGAAGGAGTAGTAGACATCGCTGGAAATATAAGAGCCGTCCAATCCACTATCAAAGAGGCAGCGGCATTAGCTGCGACAAAGTTTGAAACACATTCCGAACCAAGACTTGTTGCTGTGAGTAAAACAAAGTCTGTTCTTATGATAAAAAAAGCGTATGACGCGGGCCAGAGACATTTTGGAGAAAATTATGTTAAAGAACTTTTGGTGAAAGCAAAAGATGTTGATCTCAATCAGTTATGTCCTGAAATCAAATGGCATTACATTGGGGCATTACAGAAAAAACAAAATAGCTCAACTTATTGGGTGCCCACGTTTGTATATGGTCGAAACAATATCTTCATTTGAAGTTGCTGATTCTTTTGAAAAAAAGGCAAAAGAAGGGACATCTTATAGGGTCATGGTACAGGTCAATACTAGTGGAGAAAGCAGCAAAAGTGGAATATTACCCTCAGAATGTGCAGATCTTGCACAACATATTGTAGAAAATTGTCCCAAATTGGAACTTTGTGGGATAATGACAATAGGAAGTTTCGGACATGATTATTCTAAAGGACCAAATCCAGATTTTGAATGTCTAAGGGATTGTAGAGAAAAAATATGTGACCGACTGAAAATTACAAAAGAAGAATTAGAATTGAGTATGGGAATGTCAGCGGACTTCAAAGAAGCAATTTTAGCTGGAAGTACAAACGTGCGTGTTGGTAGTCAAATATTTGGAGCTAGGGAAAAGTGAAAGTCATTGAAAAGAATTTTGTTTATTGTAATTGCCTGATAAAAAGTATGCAAGATTTTGCTACAGTTTCAATGGAAAACTTTACTATACGACTTTCAAATGGAATTGATAGATTAAGAGTTGGTTTTAAACTTTAATCAAAATTCAATTTGGGTTGCCAATGGATTGCACCACCAAAGATTTATTTATCTATTCCATTCCAATCTATTCCATTTCTGGCTCATTTTCATCAATGATTCTGATTGAAATATATCCGTTTAACAGGATGGTATTTGTCAAAATTTCAGATAATCAGGGCTAATGCTAATTTTATTGGAAAACAGTCAATTCAGTAGATTAAAAAAATTAATTAATATCGATCATAAATCTGGAACAGCATTCAGATATGGACTCCCTAAGTATAAATTTTCTCCAAAGGAATTAGTTTCATAAGATGAATATTAAAATCAAATATCATGTTTTTGACGTTCCCATGACAGTAGGTCTATTATTGTCCAAGTAGTACCGGTATACGAAAATATATAATTATTGATTATAATTCCAGAACAATTGAATCAAATTCACTCCATTCTTAAATTCCCGACTGCATTGAAGCATTACACTATTATGTGCAATTTAGTCATGCGTGGTATATTTTTGCTTATAGTACAATTGCTGGCAATGTTCTATGTCATGTAATTAAGTGGTTGTTAGTTGCTTCATTTCAGGCTTGCTCTCAGTGTCTTGCACAGAGTGAATTGCAATAGAAAATTTGTGCGCAGGGAAATGAAACTGTGGAAAATCAGCCACAATAGCACCTTGTATGATGAGGGTAGCAGCATATTAGCCATGGAATGGAATTTTTTTATACCAAATATTAGTGATGGTGCATTATTTGACACCTTTCTGGTATTACAATAAATCGTACTATTTTTATGAAATTTAAAATTTTGGATTTTGATAGCAAGCGTTGTTTAAGACTATTTACTAGTTCAAAATATTTCAATGTCAGTTTCATTTTGTCTATGCAACAAAATTGTGTTGAAAAGTATGAAAAATTACCAAATGTGTTTATCAAGCGTCGATAGCTCAACTGTAATGCGCAGAGGTTTCTGCAATGGCATTGAAACATAATGTCCGTTGGTTTCTGTTATTCTTTTATGATCGAAGGGGTTTAGAGTCAAAATCGCAATAATAAATTTTTGGCTGGCAGCAATTAGGCATGTTAAGTAGTCTATCGATGCAAACAGGAATGAAAGGCCCACATATATTCAATAAACTAAATCGGAATTTTTGAAATGTCTCCACCGTCCCTGTCATCCGACCGTACTAGTGTTTTACAAGGGCGAGTCATAGCTTAACTAAACCGAGTAGCAATAGACCGAACAAATTGCGGCTGGTCATTTTTGCTGAGTTGTTTTTAAGGAGGTTTATCAATAAATACTACCATATAGCGGTTTTCTGACACGTTCTGCTTTATCGTTCTGGTAATGTGGTATTCTACCAATCTAATTGAAGATCTTTCTTTAAGCAGTTGCTGTAGCATTTTAACAATTACCAGCAGGTACACAGAAAAAAGTCTTGAAAATATATTATGTTGTATTATATAAATACTCAAAAGCATTTTCCACACACTTGAGATAAAATGCAATTGCACCAAAACAGGATAAAACGGCAGACTGAAAATACAGAGTTTACATGTGTAAATATTATTTCACTAGGCACATACATTACTTAAATACAGGTAACTTTGGAGAGTATTCATGTTTAGAATTTACTGCTCCAATGAACAACAAAACCACGAGTAACAATGACACATTTATTAGATTCAGTAAATTTTGACAAAGGTTATGACCGAAAATTTCACTGAATATGTTGATTTTTCCTAACAAATATTACCGTGAATTCTTGAAGCAGATTCAAATTGGGTCCAAAACAATTTGAAAATATATGCACTGGTATCTGAAATTGGGAGTCCAATTGCGCTATTGTACAACACATGTATGTAAAAAGGTTTAAACAAAAAAGTCGCTTCAATTTTTTCATAAGAATATGAATTTCTGTACTAATTCTAAAAATATATTGTAGAAAAATAACACCTAATTTATTTTGCTACATTGCCTTCGCAAAAAAAATCAAAAACCGGTCGTATAGGAATGCTTCATTCGGATAGTCTTGTGGTTGACGGTGCTTTCATTATTAGATTATTCTTGAATCGATTAATTTTGCAGTGAAATAATCATGATATTGCTGTGACATGAATCATACCTTTGCTGCAAGATATGGCCAAATATCAACAATTTTGTTTGTCTGAAACTGAGAAATATTCTATTTGACCAATAACAAGTTTTCATTATAGACAACTGGGTGATGGGTCTAGTTTTAAGATGACGCAAAACATGAATGAACACGAGAATAGATGAAACAATACTTTCATTCACAGGGTGTGCCTTATGATGAACTGTATAATTAGTTGGTGCATGGATCTATGTGACAATATAGATTATTTGATAGCAAAATCGAAAAACACAAGAATGAGCAAATCACAAACATATTTTGTTAAGTGTACGATTTGATGGATCATGCCAGCCAGGCTCTATGTGTGATCATGCTTAGAATAAAATTTTTGATGCCCAACTTCATTGTATATGGTGAGTCAAGTCATTACTTAACTACAGAGTAGCAATAGACTGACGGAAAAGCTGCACAAATTGCGGCTGGTCATTTTTGCTGAGTTGCTTTTTCAAGCAGGTTTATTAATACTACCTTGTTGTTTAACATGTTCTGCTTTATTGTTCTGGTAATGTGGTATTCTTTAATTAGTTACTGTAGCATTGAAACAATTATCAGTAGGTACACAGAAAAAAGTTTTGAAAGTATATTATGTTTATTATATAAATACTCAAAAGCAATGTTCACACGCTTGAGATAAAATGCAATTGCACCAAAACAGGATAAAATGGCAGATTGAAAATACAGAGTTTACATGTGTAAATAATCTTTCACTAGGCACATACGTTATTCAAATAATTTTGGAGAGTATTCATGCTTAGATTTTACTGCTCCAATGAGGCAACAAAACCACAAGTAGGGATAAAACATTTATCAGATTCAGAATATTAATTTATGGTATTCAGTTAAATTTGACAAAAGGTTATGGCCGAAAATTTCACGGAATATGTTGATCTATCCTACTAAATATTGCCGGTACCATGAATTCTTTTGGCGGATTCAAATTCGGTCCGAAACGATATGATTTGGGAATATATGTACCAGTATCTGAAAGTGAAGTCCCAAATGACAATTGGTTTATTGTACAACAACTGTACATGCACATGTAAAAAGGTTTAAACAAAAACGTCGCTTCAATTTGTTCATAAGGATATGAATTTCAATATTAATGCTAAAAAGAAATTATAAAGAATAACACCTCATTTATTTTGCTACATTGCATTCGCAAAAAATGAAGAATCTGTCAGGTATTTTCGTTATTCGATTATTTTTGAATAGATTCATTTTGCTGCGAAATGATCATGATATGACATGAATCGTGCCTTTGCTGCAAGATATGGCCAAATATCAACGACTTTGTCCGTCTGAAACTGAGAAATGTTCTATTTGACCAATAACAGGTCTTCATTATAAACAACTAGATGATGGGTCTAGTTCAAGATGACACAAAAAACATGAGCAAATCACAAACATATTTTGTCAAGTGTAAGATTTGATGAAAACAATGCGTATTAATGCTTACAGAATAAAAATTCCTATTCGAGATGCCCAACTTTATTGTTTATTATGTGTGTAATCTTTACTTTGCTCCAGTTAGTCTTATTGTTCCAATAGCCCTCACAACAATCATCTGGTCAATGACGCATAGAACATAACATACAAAAGTGCCAGTATTACAGAAAAAGCCACAACTACTAGTAATATGTCCTGTGAAAACAAAATCAATGTTGTTAGCTAAGATAGCAACACCAGGGTGTCTGAAAGCTTCAAAACTGCTATTTCATAGTATTTTTAGAAATTTTGGCACATCTTATTTTCTACTGGACACTCAGAAAATATATTTTGCCTTGTCTTCGGATTGAGCTAGTGTTAAAAAGGTGTATGAGTAGCTGACCTTCTGTCAGCCTGAACAGTACCAACTATCGTTGACATAATTTATTAATACATGGCATTGTACCAATTTATGGGTGCAATTTGTGTGCTGATATACGCTTTTCATATATGCCCAAACTCTGAAATGTCAAGCAATATAAAGCACCAACAGCATCATTCAATTCCCATCTTCTCCACTTCCTATTTTCTTGTATTAACAATTATGAATTTTTCCCAGTGTTTTATTGTGCAAGGACAGAAAAACTGTTAAACTTGATTTTAAATTACTTACCGATAATGCAGTAGACGACTTCTTAGCTTCGGCAACGGTCTTCATTTCTTTTATTGCACTTTTAGACTTTTTATAATCTTGTTTACCTACGAATGTGTATGTTCGTGGCTTTAAATGATATCCATTTTAATAGTATTTAATAAGTCATAGTAACTCCATAGTCTGGATGAGTTTAAGAGATACAGTAACTGTACTCATTTTAATTTAGTTGTTTCGAGTTCCGAAATATTGAAAAAGATTTTATTTTACCCGAAGAAATATCACATGGGTCAATTAGTACCCTGGTGGAATTTGCAAGGAATTTCCCAGGAAAAATCAGGGGTTGTTGATTTATCCCCCTGGGATTGAAAAAATCCGACCCCAACCCTGAGAAGCAGGCATTTCATCTAAAATCAGGAAAGAAGTAAACTTCAAGTGCTCATTAACGAAATGCTGCATTTATGATGACAATTTTATCCCAGCCACAGATTAAAAAACTTCAGGATTTCGTGCAGGATGACCATGTTAGCGAATTTTTATTCAATCCTCTTGGTGCTAATGTACATACACCAAAAAAAAACGGGCAAGTTTCCACGAACCTTCGTTTTGGCCAATTTGTTGGGGTAAGTTAAATGTGCACTTTTTATAGCCGTACTGTCTATAATGAAGCTAAATCTGTTATAAGCCATAAATAGCATAGGATATTTCGCCCCAAACTGGATCTCTCATTGTTTACTCACCGATACGCTTTCGATAATTTTCAATTACTGGGCCTCTTGCCATGGAGTCTTTTTTTCCCATTTTTCCTCTTTTTTTTGTAAGTTACGACTAACAAACAGGAACTCACATTTACGTGGCAACTGCATTTGGGATTGTAACGCTTGAGTAGGTCTATTTGTAAACAATGTACGAAAGTGCGCGGAGACGATTGGGAAAAGGTGAATCTACGTCTTTCTGTTTTATATTTCATTATCGGGAATGAAATACATGAAAAAAGTTTATAGAGTGTTGACGTCATCCACGATCCTTGGCCCAACTTTATTCTTGATAGGTATCAATGACTCGACTACGTGACATAGAAATTTACGCTGATGATGTGCCTACTGCTCTTTTTTTCACGTTCCAATGAAAAACAACCTCTTGTCCGACTAAACACATGGAAGACCAAGTTTTGTCAATTAGTCTTCACAATAAGGCGAAAAAACTCAAATTTGTCTTTTCTTACTGCTCTTGAGGAATCTTCACACTTTTGTCTCGTTGAACCCGCAATATCTAAGCAGTCAATTTGGAATGACTCTATTGCTGAAAATGTTCTTTATTTTGCGCTCGACATCATCTTTCATCCGAAATCATACTTCATTTCCACAAGTCTCTAATTTGACCGCGTCTGGAATACTGTAGTCAAATCTGGGACAGTTCTGCTGTCACAGTTCTGAATTTTATGCCTTTTATGTTCAAAGACGGTTGACCAATATGATTGGTCCCGAACTTTCTTCAGGTCTGAACAACCGGTGCACGGCGGTCCACGTATGCGCTGCTTTCGGTTTCATCTACCAACCAGGCCCATGCACACGGACAAATGAGATTTATGATAAGCCAAAAACCTTCACCCCGAGTGGGAACTGTTATCTGCGCGAAAGCGAGGGGGGGGGTCGTGGTTCACCATGTGATTGAGCTGTATTCTCGGCTTTCCACTCTCGCAGGATAAAAATGAAATCATGTCCTAGAAATTGTCACAGACTTTGTTCAAATGAGCTTTCTGCTCTAGTTCCTCCAAGAAAAAAATCGACAATCGATAGACGCGTTTGACTGTCATTCGCATCCATTCACTACAAACAGTTTCATGCAAAAAGCCTTTTTTCTTGAACTTCCGAGCTTTGGAATTCATTACTTTCATATTGTTCTCCTGATTGTGTTGACCTCAATGGCTTTAAAACTCGTTCAATAAATATCTTTGCGAACGAAGAATCTTTAATTTTTTTGATTCCTGTATTTATATAGTTCTCTGCGCACTTGTGGTTTCAGGAGACTTTCATATATGATACGTCTCGTGCAACCTTGATTTGAGCAAATTAAAAAAAAAATGAAAAATAGGTTAAGCCAAAAACCTTTATCCCGATCCAGAACTTGTGTCACTGAACGAGAGGTCGTGGTTTAACATATGGTTAAGCCGTATCCTCCGCTTTCCTCTCCCACAGAATAAAAACAAAACCTCATCCTGCTACACCCGAAAATCTATCGCAAAACGGCTTGTTCACGAAGCTGTCTTGAAAACTATATAGTGATATTTGATAAAGGGTTCGGAAAGAAGACGATAAAAGTGAATTAACACGTGTAAAGCGACCAATTATGCCAACCTTATGTAATCGTACGAAATGTATAAAGCAATATAACTTATATGCCTTCAAAAAGTTAAAGGCGGTAATTAGGCTATTTTACATAATATAAGAAAACTGTTTTACTCAATATGTGTTCATTATTTGATTGCTGTTAGTCACAGCTTTCAGTTTTGCTCAGAAATCTTGCTCGGAGATCAGCTTTTACTGTTTAAACACGATAAACTACATTCGCAACTAATTCACAGCACATCGAACTAATTGTAACTAATATCGAATTACTTTGCTTTTCTTCGTGTTTTAATTCGCTGGCGATCGGTGTAAGAGATTAAGATAGTCTTAACAATCCCCAAAACCACCATTGGGGGAGGAGCTACATGAGTGTAGATCTACAGAATACATGAATGCAAACTAAGGAATCTTCACAACTAAAATATATGTCTGGCCCTTGATTCAAAGTCTTACAGAGTAACACAAAGACATACTGTTTGTGGGTAGGGAGGAATCACTCCTAGTGACCTGGATTTTCATTGTTCATAGTCTATTCGAAAAATTCACTAATAATTGTTAACAGGCTGTTCGGGAGGTATTCGTTTGGATCTGTTTGATCGTCAACAGTTCAGTAAATGTACATTCTTTCAAAGATTATATAATTTTACCAAAATAGTCAACAGTGTTTTCAGATTTTCGGTTGAGTTTGGAAATTGCTTTGGAGTTTTAGCTAATACAACATAGGCCTGGAGTACATTACATTTGGTTGCAGTATTTGTGTTTCATTTAATTGTTGCTGCTTTGTAGAACAAGTCAAATTTCAAAGCTATTGCTTAATGAAGATATGCTTGACTTACCACTGCTTAGAATATTGTAACCCATCCCCCCAAATCCAATCGTTTGTGAAAAAATAATAATAATAATTAATATAAAGCGGGAGGCCAAAACTGATTTGCTCTATTAATAGCATACTTGATGAGACATGCTGATGAAGTGGCGTATTAAGAACCTCTAAAAGGATAGTAGCAAATTTTGATAATCAAATGAGGACGTTATATTTGCCAACATTTAAAGCCTGAACTGACTAAATATTAGAAATATGAACCTGCGGCGTGGGCGCGCAAAATTGTTCAGGTTCTCTGCGTTTAATACATTAAGAAAGTCATTTTATGACTCGATTTTTCGAGCGTTTGTGTTCCGGTAGATGCTGCTCTTATATGTATGCCCATCGCTAAACCACGCTGGCCCTGTTCGTATATTAACTCAAGGTGGTTCACTCAAAACAATCGATCGTCAAAAAAGGAGTTGTCATTGCGAAATTCCCCGAGGTTATTGTATTAAATATCACTTTTAATTGAATCGATTTTGAAATTCGATGTACTGATTGTTGAATAAATTATTCTGATAGACTTCGTTTTTAAACTTCAATGGTTTTGTTCTCTTTTTCCTTCGTCTCTTTTGCCCATGGTTGTATGTCAGATGTCCCGAATATGATGAAAAATAAAGCTCCTATGAAATGTATTATTGCTCCCAACCAGAACAGCATCATCCATCCACGAGTAGGATTATCTCTCTGAAAATAATGGAAATGGAAATCATTTATCTTGCTTCCAACAATACCTTACTACGCGTTTATTTTTTTCTAAAATACTTTTTCTAAAGTAAGGTAATATGACCGTTGTCGTGAACACTGTATTTACCTGCGACCGAAGTTTAATCTTCTTATGGCACAGGTATGAGATTAAACCTATACCATGAAAAGATACAGGAGGCAAAATCATCTTTTCTTCGTATAAAATGATTATTTTGAAATGAGTATACAAATTCTTATCCAGAAAATAAAAATGTTTTTGTATATTTTTGCATTAAACTAAGGAAGTTAATTCCACTCGTTATGTAGGTTAGATATTACATAAAGATATGTATGCAGGTATAATTGCCAAACTGATTGATGACGGCAACGGCGTTATTTTATAATGAAAAAGCAGTCTATCAGTGACGATATTAAAAAGGAAGAAAAATGAAACACATTTTGATACACTCACGTTGGCCTCGCGCAAAGCCCCAGCCAATTGAGGAGCAATGAATCCTGTACTCGTTGCAAGTGTGTTCGCAATAGCAAATATGATTCCACAGAAAGCAGGAGCAATTTCAATCATTGAGGCCTTGAATCCGGGAACTGTAAACGTGTCCATTCCAACTAAGACAGAGTGATGAAACGAATATATATTGCATCAGATAGTTTTTCGTTAAATGGGTCAAATGCACAGAAAACAACTAACGAAAAAATAAATATATTTCAATAATATATCGAAAATATATCAGTTGCTTGGCGTATGCGGAAACTGTGCATGGATGGAGTATAAAATTTAAATTTAAATGCACAGCCTAAAAATTTTATTAAACGAATTTGTGAAAAAAATTTTTAACCAACTCCAAATATTTCCAATTTAATTCTCATGTTTCTAACTGACAATTATGAAAACAGTGCTAGTATACAAGTTCTAATTTTTAAAGACCATAGGTCTAGGTAATACAATACGGCTAATCAAATTGAACCTCAAATGTAACCATTTAATCCATTTTTTCCAGTGCCTGAAAAGAATCAACTAACAGCCACCCGATACCAGAGCTACCACAAAAGGTAGTATCAGCAACTGCACTCTAAGCGAAAAACATTCCAAAACGGAACTGAGCCACTACGATAAAGTTCAGTGATTTGCTATACACCCTGGACAATGTTGAAAACCCTCATCACTTTTTTGTTTCCTTTTAGTTCTCTCTTACGACATGCAGGAAATACGTTATGACAATTCCAAAACCCGTCGAAAAGCACATACATAAGATGTGAACGAATTGACTGTTAGAAATGAGTGCAAACTGCGAAAGGTCATACCATAGCTGATTGAATTAGTAGATATTTTGAAAAAATTAGAGCTAATCTTTTCGATGACAGAAAGAGAAAATATAATTGGGAGTTCCAAGGTTTGCTCCGTTTAAAAAAATATTGTAATTAAATACAAATACATACAATTAAATGATAGGTTTTCATACTAAGTTACGGCAATACTTGTCATCATCAAGTCAAATGAATGTAAAACAGTCTTTGTGGTTGATGCATAGATAGATAGATAGCCAAACGCGCCACATCATGACCTTGTGTTGCACAAAAATCGTTTTGCTGCAATTTAAACCATACCCAATAGGAAATTTCCTGTCAAAACATCTTTTGTTAAGTATGTGCCACTGATGGATCGCGTCGACGAGACGCGGTCCATCTGTGGCTCATCCTTGAAAATGAAATTTCTGATTGAGTGCATGTCAAAAAAAAAACACGGTTAACAATATTTAAAATCTACTTTCAATAGTTCTTGAACTCTCAACCGAACAAGTACTAAAAATAAAGTAATTTCAAAACTCACCAGACAATGCGAATAGAAATACAATCAACTCAATATTACACCCAGTGTGTGCGGCTGAAATGAGTCCTATGCCAGGTATAACCAAACCTAGAAAACAATAAAGCATATCGAGGTAATGGGAAAGGTGTTAAATATTTGATTCTGGATTTTGAAAAGATTTTTGAGAAACCTATGTGATTTTGATTATCTTATTGAATGATACACACCACATACACAAGAATGTATTTTTATCAAGCATGATTCACAGATGGACCTTTCATATGAGACACGATACATCAGTGCCAAGAATGTATTTTATCAAGCATAATTCACATATGGACCTCCTATATGCGACACGATACATCAGTGTTCAGCGATGTATTTAGAAGTTGAAAAAAGGGATTGGATAAATTTGAAAAGTATTTTAAAGCAGCTATCAAAACTTCATTCTGTTTTTTTGTTGTTGTTGTTTGGCGATCGGGGCGTGGAACCATGCCCCTCTAAAAACGCTTATATCAGTGATCCATATTTGCAGGACATAAATCGTCATTATGTTCCAACAGAATACGAATGACATATTAAAACTATACTCACCTAGAACCGACCAGATTTTTCGAATGTAGACAGTTCTTACTCCTCTTTTTATGAAGTAATCGGCTGTGAACCCAGCTATTGGAAACATAATCATCTTCACTATGTACGGTATTGAGCTCAGCGCTCCACTCTAAACAAAATAAAAATGTACTTTTCATTTCATTTTCTTCGACACGCGGAAGATATTAATTAGCCGGTACTAGAACACCAAGTTTTGGAAGTTTTTCACATGACATGGTTACTCCGTCTATTTTGATGAAAACATGGAAGCAGGCGGCACATTGAATTAAATATCGGATAATGGTACTTAAACATTCCCATTGTTTTTCAGAATTTTGCTAAACCAGACCAAATGAGACACTACTGTTTCTTGTACCAGCGTAAATATAAATATATACATATGAAAATACTGTTTTTTTGTTAATTAGAATTTTCACACTACGAGCCTATACACATATGACCCTATTGGCTGCATGTTACACGCCACGTTTTCTTTTCACGCGCGAGATGTCGCAAAAATGTCATAAAAATCGACCTTGAGCTTTCTGCGCCAGCGCTCAAGCCTGCCATTCCATCGCGAATACTATTAATATTATTACACATCGCCTGAATAAATAAGAGCCGAGACAAGTCATATGATTGAATAGTGAATCCCTCAATGCCTCCATATTATTTATTTTATTTTTCTCTGACTGTACTGATGCACTCACCGCTTTCACGTCGAAATTCATCATTGTTCGGAGATATGTAGGTAGCATCGTAAGAAATGTAAACATTGCAAAGTTTGTTGAGAAATGGGGAATGATCGTACTCCACATTGCCATAGATTTGCACATCGATAACCATGGAACAGACCTTTTTTTGCTTCTTTTGCTATCCTGTATAATATTTGCAGAAGTTCTTTACACAAGGGAAATATCGTTATTTCAGAAGGTATAAAATTTGGTTAGAAATATTTTAGCAGGCCTGTAGTTTATTGGAAATGGTCATTGATGGATCTTGTTTCCTAAAAAATGATGAATTGGAGCTAGCAAAGCAATTTCATTAGACTCCAAGACGCTCGATGTTCGGATCCAGCAAGATATAGAATGCCCTTTACCAACTGGAAAACAACAAAAAGTGTTTCAAATCTTTTCATACAATAAACGGCACTTCCTATATGGGAAAACCATTTCAACAACTGAAAGGTAAAGGTATTATATGGCCGGGTTAACGTTGGACTAACTATTTATCTTTCTTCGCCTTTGTGAAAATGGATCCGTATACTTAACGCAAGGATGCTATAGAAAGTACTTAAACTCATTAGACAAGAAGTTCGAGAGGCTTTCTACACACATACACAAATTTATTTTTGTAGCGTTGGCAGTTCACGTTGTAAACAGGAATAAATTTATGTATGTGTGTACGAAGATTCTTGAACCTCTTGTTCTAAAAGTAAGGTAAGAAAAATGTACATTTTTGCCTCGTTCAAAAATTATACTTCAAAAATGTTTAAGGTAATCTTCAAAACCGGGATCAATTGTTATTTATTTTTATTCGAAGACTTTTTTGCCATGGGAAAACATAAAGGTTATTTATACAATTATAAATGCACAGGTGAAATATCCATTACTAATGTAAAAAGTAAAGAAGATGAGATGGATTTTATCAAAATTATATCAAATATTTGTCCCTAATCTTGCATGTAAAATAAGTATTACTGTTAAAACAATACCGTGGGAGCGAAAAATATATAATCGGATTGAAACTGAATGCGTCATGGAGTTAAAAGAGTCTTCGGATTTGGACTGATCGCCTCAAAATAAAGCACGATTTTATGACGCTGGGTATCTTTACGCTTGAAATTGAAATGAAATGAATTTAATAGAGCGCGTCACGACGCAAATGCGGGCGCAGCTTTCGAACAGCAATTTATAGTTCAAATGAGGTAATACTACGTTTCTGAGGGAAATCCTCAATGATCGAAAATACTAAACAACAATATATATTTGCAGTAAGCTGGGATTCTGTTGATGAGGCGTGTTGTCAATTTTGTTCCGTATCTTTTTTTGGCGGAATTACGAGTTAACTTTGCGTCCTATGCTAGAACTCTCCCAAACATGTTGAAGTCCATTGATACATCATGGTGTACGACCGGTTCGAACTAAGAAATCTTATCACTCTATCCAAAGCCCTGTACCTGAGACCACATATAAACGGGTAGGGTAACAATTTCTGGAAAGATATAATAATTTCCTGATCGGCTTAGCCCACCCAAGTTATTACACCCGGGGTCGAGAGTTTGGCATGGATTAACAAATTTAGGTTTTAAGATGCGCTTCGTTTAAAAATCATATTGGGATCAAATACAAATAACATATGCTTAACGATAGTTTTTCTTAGTTGCATCAATACTCGTGATCAGCAAATCTGAAAGAATGTAAATCGGGCATTGTGGTTAATTGATTGATGGATAGATAGATAAATAGATAGCCTTGCCGAACGCATCACTTCATTTCCTTGTGTTGCAGAAAAATTGTTTTGCTTCATTGTGAACCTTAGCCTATTGGAGTTCATTTTGTCAAAACATCTTTTGTTAAGCATCTGTGGCTCATGCTTGACAAACGAAAATTTGTAATTGGGTATATACAAACCAAAGGTTAAATCTTTCTCCAAACGTAAACCGAGGGCGCGTCAGAGAATGTTGCGCATGAACCATTTACTTGCACAATGCTATTTCATTTATAGTGCTGTAATTGCACTTTTTTGACCGATTATGGCGGAAAACCGATTTGCCAGTACTATAGTGTGAAGACGGATGTGCCAAAAAATTATCCGATAAAAAAAAACTTTAGAATACCTGTAGTCACCCTTCGACATCCTTTTTTGACGCCTCATTTGCTTTGTGAAACACTGATTAAGCTAGTATAATTTATAAGATATAACTCACTTCAGAGTTCTCATATCCCAGCGAAGTTTCAATAAGTTTTTTCTCTTTTTCGGTTATTCTTGGATGTTGTGATGGTGCATCGTGTATAAGAAATAACCATGTTATTGACCACAAAAGACCCATTGTTCCTGAAAACATAAAAATATTCATAAAAATTGGATGAAATGTAAATTAAATTTGAGATATTTTGACAAAATATGACTATATTCTATATCAGCTTCGACAGTTAATGGTTCATCCAAGTACATAAACTTCAGTACCGGCTAGCAGAAAATACGGTACTCTGCTGCGCAGACACCCAGCGAAAATGGGATCTATCAGAAGAAAATTTAGCAATAGGACTATATTTCATAATAGATATTTTGCTGAAAGTAAAAAATGTCATTTTTTGCGTGTCTGCTAGAGAGCAAACGGTAGAAAAAAATTCAAAACATCAGTTTGATGACTTTGAAGCTTTTGTGTTCATCCGAAGAAAATGGCCTAAACAGTAAGGCACCCGTAGAAAAACAAGACCCTGCTTTCGATAATAATCATTAATAACCAACAATGGAAGGAAACTATTTTTTTTGATAGTTTTCTTCCGTAATTTTGTATGCGTAACGTAACGCTTTCGTCTGTCTGAAACCCAACAAGTTTCATTAGACAACTGATTTTGTTTTACCAAGTTGGACGTTACTCTGATTCAGAGATATGGTAAACATAACGTGGATTACAAATAAGCACCGATCAATTATTAAACAAATCTTATCTAAAACTTATCTAAAAATACACTTCAATGGCCGGGTATTTTTAAAAGCAATTGAAAGGAATAAAACATCGTGTTTGAAATGAGTGAAATCGACGGGCGAAACTATAAGAAAATTTGCAATTATCTTAAAAATGACCAGTGTACAACTACAGATAAAATTTTCCGAATGGTTAATCGAAATGAAACCCAAGAAGGTGCTCAGGTTCGACCATGGATATGTTGAAATATCGAATTTATCACTTGTTCCACTTACACGTGTTTAGGATTCGGAATTTTAGTTGTAAAGCAAGAAAATTAAGCGTTCAGTTATTCTGCAAATCAACATTTTGTCTACAAAATATGACAATAGCTGAACAGCTTTTATGAATATGGATTGGGATCATTTCTGGTGTCAACTCTATGCTACACTTTATTTATACCTGGCAAAAAAAATATTGTAGGAATCGCGCTGTAGGAAACGGAAATTTGGCACAAAACGCTGAAATTGTAGTATTGTATTATCTTGTGACGTCAAAAAGATAAATTACTCTTTGTTTCAAAACCAGACCTCCACCGACGCAAATTGCCAGTGATTAATACTTGTTAAAATATGTACCCAAAATGTGTCCTCCGAGGCGTGGTCCATCTGCGGTTAAATTGGCTGTTGGACTTCGTCGGATATGAATAGAATGGCAAGAACTCGAATAAAATATAGAAAACAGATTATTGTAATTTTACAAATACTAGGAACATGGTCAACGTCCTTGAACAATAATTTTCGACAAAAAAAGGCTTCAACTAATTATCGCGTGGGAAATATTTTATCAGGTTTAAGATTATACCTGTAAAATAAAACACAGATTGCCATCCAAATTCCTCCGCCAGCACGCCCGATAATGGTAACACAACAACTGTTCCCATCGGTGCTCCTGGAATTATATAGAAAGGAATCAGTGCTCAAAAAGAAAAGTTACGTATTTCAGTCAAAAATCAAGGTGAGTCATTTATGACGGATCGGGTTGAATCTGGGATCGCATATATATGGCAAATTTCCAGTTTTTACCACAATAATTTGTTTACTCTATTACGATAAACAAGCTTTATAGTTTCCAAACCAAACGAACAATATAGCACATCTATCTGAGGATGTGTTACAGTAGCCTATACAGTTACGTCAGAGCTATTCCAGTCCGTAACAGATCTTATATTTATGATTTTGTTGATCATGGGACATGACGAAGCGCGGTCTATCAGTGTCCTATGCTTAGCAAAGAAAATCTGATTGGGATTCAGCTGGTCTTAGTGACGGTCCAGTTTTCCAAATCCAAATTTTTACGAAGTTAGGAATTTTTAATTTATATTACTGCAGCACCGGTAGCAGATCTAGAAACGAAATAAAATTGATAATGGCGAATTGAATTTAATTCATAATGAGATTTGCATGAAAGAAACATTCAGTTAACACTTGGATTTTTTGTAAATCAATGCAATTAACTTGGAATTAACGGCGGGGGCGCGAAAAATTATCCCAAAAATAAAGTTACTGTGCCGCACATTGACTTGATGGCGCAAATAAGTAGTGCAGGTTGCAGACACTAGAACATTTATTTTTGGCAAATTTAACGTTTCAGAGCGTTTGTAAGTCCATTGTCCATTGTTGAGTTTTTTGGTCGGGGAATGGGGTTATGGTATCGTCATTTGAATAGCCCTACGTAACATCGTTCCCATCGTAAAAATGAATTCCGCTAAAATTCGCAATAATTTAAAAGTATTTTGGAATTTATATATGGCGAAAATGCTTCCTTTTATTCATTACATTCAAACTATCTCAAGTAAGCGAATCAAAGTAGACGAAACAAACCGGCATATTGGACAGTAAGGAGTTTACTTCGTTCCGTTGGAGGAGCCCACATGCTCCACATACCATGCATGATCGGATATGATGCGCCCTAGAAGAGAGAGCAAAAATATACCATGCTTTACGAAATTGATCAAACAAAACAAATTAAATATTGTATAAGACTTGATCATTATACATTCATAAATACCAAAGGGGGGATTCAAGAACACAATCCTCTAATTATTTTGTCAAATATGAGTTACTGATGGCCCGCGCCTCGGCTGCGCGATCCATCAGTGACTCATACTTAACAAAACAAGCGTTAGATATTTTTTTTATTGAAAATAAAATCTAATAAATTCTCGGGAAAAATGAAAGTGTGCAACAAGTAGTAATTCGAAAATAAATTTAGTGTTATTGGCGTTCAAAAAAGAAATTTAAAATTGTAAATGTTAAAATCCACCTGAGTGCTCTATATATTTGATTGATTAATATTGTACAATCCGAAATAGGACAAATTTAAGTTTTGTATAAAATAGGAAAAAAGTTGCATTTATATTATATATTGTTTGGTTAGAAACTTGGAAAGTGAATAAATGGTACAGATTCCTGTCAAATATTCATTACAATTACCGAAAATAATCCAACCAATACTCTTGCAGTAACAAAAGCTCCCAGTCCTAGTTGAATTATGAAAGGTATGAGGACGGTGATGAATGAAGCAACAAATATACAGATTCCCCAAACACGAACTCGACCTAGCTTCCGACCAACCCAGGCTCCGAATATCTAAATATTAACAAAGAGCCCATGAGTGTGAGGATAGGCAGTTTATAGGTGCACAGAAGCATATCTGTAGGTCAACGTCTTGATATTCACGTCAAATCAGTCGTTTGTTAAAATTAAAGTCCAATGACGACTTTTGAGCATACAATACACTTAATTTTAATTAATTTCAAAAAGCTTTTAATGTTTACTATAAAGATGTCACTCTTTGACTTTAGTAAGGTATTGTAGAATTTTTGACAAAAGCACTTTAATTTTGGATTCTTTTTAAACTGAATGATTTTGCTGCAAATTTTGACGTTGACAAATTTGACATAAATCATGAATTTGTTGCAAACGGACAAAATATGTTTAAATACCAGCAATTTTGTTTGTGTGAAATCTTAAAACATTCCGTTTCTACAGTGAATTTCGAATCCCGTTTGAACTAAACTTGGAGAACAACCGTATATATATATTCGTCTGAAAGGGATACAAATAATAATAATTTTGGTCGAAAAAATTTTAGCACGGTAAACCGTTTTATTTCTGGGAATTATAGAGGGTGGAAAAGGAGGAAATACTTCAGCAAATTAAAAAAAATGTTCAATTACCAGAAAATCAAACTTGCTCACTGACTAATTAAGACCGGATGACTCGTGTCCCATTCAGAAGTTTTATTTTGTCAAGCATGAGTCACAGATGGACAGTGTCCCATCGATGCCTTCGATCTGTCATTCATACTTGGCAAAAGATGTTTTGACAAATTTTTTCCCATTGAAGCCTCACCTGTGCGCACACATAACCATAAAAATAGGCAGCTAATGCCAGGCCTTGCATATTCTCATCCCACAAGAATTCACCGTTCTTCTTTGTAGGTTCATCTGAAACAAAGGTCAAAACTTGATAAAATCCAAGAAGATTTAAAAGTTAAAAAGGTAAAAAAACGTACGAAAAGCGAAGGACGGCGAAGAAGTAGAACAAGGTTAGAAAGAGAAATTACAAAGAGGGGAATAGGGGTAAGGCTGTAGAAGAAAGTGAACGAACGACGATAAGGAATAAGAATAGGGATAAAATAAAGACGTTAAGATGGGTGAAATATGTAGAATGCACTGAGTACGAATCAAGAATTTTGGAAACAAGTTCCAAGTGTTTATTTTAAAATGAGAAGACTCACCGACATCTCCTTGGATAGAATTTCCGCCACATTTTGTGATCTGAGTCGAGTTATTTTCATATGATACTATACTTCCATTCATGTTTTGTTCCATATTTGCCGAATTTGTTGCAGTTCTATTCAATTTTGAATGATACAATTGTTCCAACCCATCATAATCGATCATCGCCACGATTGCAGCACTCAAATTTACTCTCAAAGAATATACGTTAAACGTCCCAAGAAATGACATAACGGCAAGAACCCATCTTGCTGGAATCCATTTACACAATATCTGTAAAATACGCACGTAATATCGCTATATATAATTCAATGTGGTTGTTCGTTCATTTTCTAAACGAAGATATATATTTTCATCAAGCACGTTTTGTTAAGCATGGATCACGCCGTACAGGCGCGGTCATCTGTGATTCACGCTTAACAAAATAAAATTTATGATTGCGATACATTAAGCGAAGTAATGCCTTTGCAGAGTCGAGAGCGCGTCCTAAAAGGACGTAACTGGCGGCTACTCAAATGACAAAGAGACCCTACAAGATAAAGTGCCAGCAACTGCACACCAAGCGGAAAACAACCCATGCAGACATAAATCAACCTAGTAAAGTACAGTGAGTGGTATCTTCCACACCTTTTTTCCTGTTTTATTCGCTTCCTGCGTGTCGTAGGAATATTCTGGAGCACGTACCTGCATCATATCAAGCAGCCGTTTAAAAGTAATCTTGCGTCAGAATATCTCGGTATGTTTCGCAAAAGATAATATTTTTATTTATCACAAACTAATTTATTGACTTACCTTTTCGTTGCTATCTTTCATTTATTATTTCCGTGTCTTTGTTAATATTTATACAAACTTTATTTCTTACTAAAACAACTAAGAGTACAGCTAGATCATTTGATATGTCATTTGCGTAACAATCATTCATCTCCGGGGAATAAGAGTTCGAGATGATTTCGAACACGTCACTGGCGGTGTAGCCAAGTAAAAAAGTTTTTCCTGCATGGGTAGCTGATTAATTGTGCCAAAGAATCACGTTTTCATGCTTGGAAAAACAAAATTTCTAATTAGAGCACAGGTCGATTTTCGGCAACTCTTTATTTATTCTGAAGAAATTAAATTCTTTTCAATCTCATTCTACCTGTACAAAAATAATTGAGCATGAGATGACGCGCATCCATCCACGACTTACGCTTGATGCAAGAAACATGAAAAATATTTTGCTGGAAGCTTGCATACCAGTTTACTGCTTTTCCCTCTCTCTTACTACTCGGTTGGAATTAGATTCAAAATGCGAGAAAGCAGCGATTATAAACGCGATGTTACTGTTTATCAGACAACAGACATCGCTTATTAGCATGATTGCCAGCGGGAACAATGCAAGTAAAATCGTCTGGCTCGCCAGTCTCACTTTTTTGTAAGTTTTTTATCTTGTAAATTCTCATTTTTGTGTAAATTCTCGTCTGGCGCGCTAGTCGCACCCTTTTTTTGTAAATTTTATTGGCGGCTTGTATGGAAAAGAGCTATGATAAAATACAGTAAACGGTGCATATATGCGTAAAGTTTGTTAGGGATCCAAAGTAAACGACAAATACGTTCAACAGCCTCCTTTATATGCTCAGACGGTGTCATTTTTGTCGATACCGATTCTCTAGTGACATTGAACAATATTAGATTTTAAAGTGAAAAACCATGGAACGTACGTACGTACGAACGTACGTGCAAAAACTGTTAGCATTTGTATCGCTGACTTGGTGTTGTTAGAATTCAGCAACTGACTTCTTACTTCGCGGACTATTCGCCGTACTTATCCGAAACCACGTTTTGAAAGATTAGTTGCTGGCGATTATTGGTGATTAGCTTATTCCCGCATAACTTACTCTCTAACCAGTCTCCTCCGTTAGATTTTCGTTTTATCTTACCGAATTATATGGAATTCGAATCTGATTGGAACAATGTTTTCAAATTAAATTAAATCATTATTCATATTCGGAAATTGCTGGGTTCGAATTGTTAATAGAAAGATTGACATTCTTGGAAACTTACTTTTCCACTCATCTCGAGTGACGAATTTTCTCTTCATCGATTCACACTCTTTATTTCTTCCATAAGCAAACTTCAGTATAAACAATTCAAAGGAAATGTCTCGTAATTTGATATATCCTAATACTTTCTATTTGCTGTAAAGTTATGGCCCCATACTGATCTCTAACCTGTTTCAGCTTAGTGATGTTAAGCCTGCGGATATGATTTTGGCATGACCTTTCAAGAACGGTAGTATTTACCATAGTCTCGTCATAATTAGATTCGTATTGTCCAAAAATTAATTTGCTTACAAATTCATATGAATATATTTTGTGCATCGCTGACGAACAAACGCCATTTCTAATACGGTATAAGAAGTATTAGATTATATTTTTACGTTTATTTTGTGATAGTGCTGTTTTTAAATTAAAAAAAATATATATTTAACATAAATATATACATATTCGAAAATATCACTGCTCTCATATTCAAACTAAGGCAGATCTCAACCAAAAATTTTATGCTGTCAAGCATGAGCCACAGATGGGCCACGTCGCATCGTCGCAGTTCATCAGTGACTCATATTTAACAAAATATGCTTAGACAATTTTTTCCGATTAGGATAGAACTGAAGACAATCCTCGTGTTTCCAAAACCATGACTTTGACTACAAAAAGCCTGCCAGCTTTTCCATTTTGTGGGCTTTACAGAATTTCAAGTTTGAAGCTGTTAAAGCTGCAACACACGCTGTAGAATATTTCTTTCACGTTTGTTTGATTTTACCCTCGCGTTTTACGCAATGCAACGGTAAATTCAAGCATAAAATTCAAGCATTCGCAGGTAATCTCAAGCCATTTAAATTAGCATTATTATCCTACCAGAAGAGCCTGGCTGTTTCATATCAGCAGGATGATGACTATTAGCACTAACAGTGATGGAATTATTTTGCTTTTTCAATATTAATTAATAATTTGCCCTGGAGCTTCAGACTCTTTTGTTGCTGCTCTTTAATTACCAAAATTAGACATTGCATGGTCCTAATAAAAAACAATTTGCTCACAGGCGAACTATTTATCTGAATTGGCAGTTCTTGAATCGGCTGGCAACGAATCGAAGACTACAAACAAATTATCTCATTTGAGAGGTATTCATTAGTAACTGAATTAAAATCTTGGAATCTGGAGTACCGTAAGAATGAACACTGTAAACGTAACGATGCAAGGTTCGAAATATATATTTTTTCGAATCAAATGTTTTCAAATATGAATTTATTTAAAAAAAATAACATTCCTAACCATTTTAAGATACTATACTATATTAGTTTGTCATGTCAAAAAAACGCAGTCGACAAAACCCAACAGCATGGTATATATTTTACAACTGACCGCAACAAGATTAGCAAAACAAAAAAATTTACACAAAACAAAAATCACCAATGGACTAAATAATATTTAATTGCTTCAGGATCAAAAAACGACAGAACTGTATGTAAACGAAGGAATAAGAGTCTATCAGTATCACGGTGTATTTTGTTGAAAGGCCTTAAAATCGATTCGAATCAACTATTCGAAATTCCAAAGTTAAATCCCTTACCGCAACATTGTTTGACTATGGGTCGCCAAACGTGAAAAATTATATACGCACAAGAGCTGTATTTTACCTCTCTTTTCGGACATTACCTAACTATGTAGTGTCCATGCATGTCTACACATTTAATTTAAATGTACACTAACACGCTGGGCGCTTAATGTATATATAACATTTACGCGCAACCGCTGCGTTTCAACCTCAGCATCAGACATTTTGTGGGAAAACGCAAAAGTAGTACACTGCCAATTTTCCGAGATAAGGGAACAGAACATCAACGAATCTATAAATATATTTCAACCGGAACCAAAAGTTCATTTGAAATATCTTCTTTATTTGCATGAAAACTTGGCAGGTGCCTCCACAAAAAATTCCAAGCATCAACAAAAAGCATCGAAATATGTTTTTTATCCAAGTTTTCTCTAAGATAGCTAAGGTTGATATTATCACTTCAGATTTGACAAAGTTCTCTGACAGATTTCCCCGGTACGCAATAACGCATCCAAAGCAACAGCTGATCAGCTCAATGACGAATAAACTTTAGCGTATCATACTATTATTCTAATACATGTTTTAAGTAAAAAGGCATTGAAACATTGCCCTAACACACGCATTTTGCGCACAGGAGCCTTCAATTGAATGAGGTAAGCAGTCGGCCTCGACACGCACGAGTGGGCAGTCTTCCGTCTGCTCAAATGATCAATTTCGGCGTGGCGACTTTGAGCATTGCAAGTTTTCAACACTGGGCTATGGGGGTAAAGCTGGCTGAATCTCTAATCTCATGCATATAAAATTTTGTTTAGAATTTTCAGAAGTGAATTTGAATTTGAATCATTTCAAAATATGGTTTTGCTTAACTAGACAACGATCTGTATTTGACTAGCTAAAGCTCGATCTTGCACATATGCAACCAAAAAATTAAAGTTTGCGCAGTAAAAAATATTTTCTATGTCTATGGTAATATTTTGCGGTGTTCTTGTAATTTTAATGTTCTTGATAAAAAGCAATAACACACTGCCCCAACAGTCACACACATTTTGCGCACTGATTCAATGAGGAAGGCAGCCTATCTCTCGACACGTACGAGCGGACTGCTTTCCGACGTTGGCATCGGTGAACAATCGCAAAGTGTTTCCTCCGGCAGGGTCACGGACAGACCATAGCAAATACTTCGAAAACCCTAAAAAAAGGCAATCGTGGTGAAGACGCGCTAGAAATTTATAATCTCTTGGACAAAGATATTTCAGAATTTTTGGTCAGAATTACAGCTGCAAAGACTCAACAGGGTGCGCTACAAGGTTAAAATACTTGATACTGTTACTTGATTATGTGATCCACTGCTGTAAAATATGATTCTGAAAGATTAGGAATGCTAGAGAGGGACTGAATCGAGTTCCTCCAACTCTGCATATAATGTAACTTGTTTGTTTATTTCAAAACCCGTTCATAATCCTTGAGAATTTCTATCTCGCATTAGGAAGTACCCTTTGTCCTGTTTTTGTTTTTTGTTCAAAAAAAAATATATATATAAATATAATTTTTCTTCTTGTTTCAACTTCAGATAATATAGCATATTTGCCCCAGCATGATTAGTTTCAAGAATGATGTATCTTGATGGATTGTTCTGTAGTGTTTCATACTGACTGACATAAAATGAAATGAACTTTGCATGTAACAATGTTTACGATTTTGCCTTGGGTGGCGATATCGATTCAATTATAGATAATGTCAACGATGGGAAAGCATGAATAAATTTTAAAGATATATGCCGTATTCTAGGTCACTTTTAAAATATCTCCATACAGACTGCTACAAAGTTGCAGTAAATTTAGTGTTCTTTTACAGTAACTGTATATTTCCAACATTTTAAATCACTTTGTTGATGAGATTGATGCCAAGCATGGACTGTTGAAGGCCGTACCTCAGCGGCGTGTCCCATCAACAGTCCATAAGTTGCTAAAACAAGTTTTTTAGTTTTATTTAAATATCTCCAATAGCAATAATGTCAAGACCTGGTAATTTACTGCATTTTGTTAATTTGTATATATTACTGGGCAAAACCGAATCATTTGAAATTGGAATCTGATTCGAATGATGTAAATAACAAATATCCTAGTTTCTTAGAACTTGTCTCCATTGTGAAAATGAAGAAATTAATAGTTTGTAGTGTATTTTCAATTCACACTAAGACCAACAATTTTCATATTTTAACGACGGGAATATAATCGATTTGGTCAAATTTGACCAAAATCGATTGCATTTCGTCGTTAAAAATAAAAATCCTAGTTTACTTAGCAAGTTTTTGTTCTATTGAACGATTCACGATTGATTCGAATTAATCGTGCTTCGAATCGATTCGAATCACCAAATCGAATTGCCCAGTGCTATTTGTATGCAATGATATTTATTTAGGTAAACGTCTTGTAGATATTTTTATCATTGTTCAATAAGATATATATATCATTCACTGCTCTTTTTTAACTTTCTCTACATTTTCCGTTCCGGCGATCGTTAGTTGCCGTTTTCGTCCTGGAGCTGTTTCCAAACTTGATTTGAGTAAAATTTTCGATCCGTCTTTAAAGATAACTTATATTACGAAAAAACACCTGTTGGGATATTCGAATTTATAATAATATTGCGCCATATCGCTGTAAAACAAGGTTTTTTCCACGTGCGACCTCATTCTTATCTTGAAAAAGCCCGATTTCTTGGACTCCCTAATGAATATTTCCCACATTTCTAGAAATTCGAACAACTTGGAAAGAAAGTGGTCGGTCGGGCACGAATGCTTGTAATCAATTTCGATTTAAGAAGCAAAGTGTGGTTTTCAAAGAATAGGTGTAGATATCAGGGGATTAAAAAATTAAGGTCGAGAATCTTAATTGAAATTGAAGATTCAATCATTTTACAGCTGAAAAACCAGACAAAAAACACCAGACTCATTATTAAAGCACACTGACATCACAAGAGTAATTAGACTGAATTTTTTCCGATGAAATATCAATATATTTGCTTTTTTCTTTCTATAAGAATTGGCATAAAAATTAGCTTTGGTCAATTAATGTCGCTTTTGTTCGTAGGGCCCACCTTTCCATCTGTGCATATTTGCATTGAGCATGTATTTTGAATATAGACTCGGATCCTCCGACGTTTGATTGCATCATTCAAATTACTTTGGTATTTGAAAACGATTTTGAAAAAGAAATGACGTGAGAGAACTATCATAAAAACAAATTGAGTTTTATTCATTTTGAAACACTTAAACTGTAAGGAGGTTGGATGGCACTATGCTTTCTCAAATACGCTAGATTATTTAAGTATAACAAAATCTTGTAGCTTATAAAGACGATTTCGAGAAAGAGCTTGAGGTATACTAGCAAAGCTATAGTATGAATTTAGAAAATAATCAATTTACAGATAACAAGCAAACTTATTTTCACATAAAAATAAACATGGTTACAAACTGTGCATATTACTTTCAGGTTTGAGAAAACGATAAATTATTTTCATTACCAAACAATGACCGAGTTTGCTTTTCCAATTGTGTTCTTTATATTGATTACTTCCTGTTACGTTGTTGCTGGTCAAGGTTTCTCGTCATTGGAGTTTCGAGGTGTTGCAAATTTGACAGCATGGACACGGGAAGTTACGGAGGAACATATTCAAAACAAATCTCTGTCGTCGACACATGCTTCCAGCAATTGGCCATCCATTTTCTCCGGTGTAAAATCAGTAAAACTAGGAAATGGTATGTGCAGTATTATACTCAGGAATGTAAGTTTTAGATTCAAGCTCCGAATCGATTGATTCGATTGAATCGATTGATTCGAAAATATACGTATCTGAAAGTATCAATTCTAAATATAACAATTGATCTCTATAAACCTGTTAATACTGTAACTGATGAAGTGCTTTCTGTGTGAATAATTTGTTCATAACGAGATATTAGGATTTTTAAATGACGTTTTTCCCTGTTAACAGTTATAGTCAGTTTTCTATCTTAATCAAGCTCTGTATCACAGAGTCACATTTGACTGTTTTTATTATTCTCATTCTGGGAGTGCCATATTCCTATGGTATGACCGTAAAAGCTGAGTTTTTCAAATTGAATCTCCATATTGTGAGTTTTGTTGAACTATATGAAACAATATAGAAATTACCAACGATATTAATTCTGCTTTTTAAATGCTTGAGAGTCCCTTATCGAGAGGTTACTTTACATATATTTTACACTGAAATCTTTGTATAAGGGTTAGCGGTTTTGGGTGACTCTTATAAAAGAGATAGGATAGGATTTTCCTTTTTATCCTGCGGGAGAGGAAAGCCGAGTATACAGCTTTATCATATGGCGAACAAAACCTCGATCAGACCACGATCAGAGAGAGAGACATCGCTCGAAACGTATTCCCAACGCTTCACCGATTGAGCTAACCAATCAAGCCTTGTTCTGAACGAATTCAGAGAAAGGAAATTGATCGGCTAAAAGTATAATTTAATTAGAGAATACCGTACACTAATGATGTGAATTGGGCAATATATCCTGGAAACGAGTATATTTTACTTTTTTAATCTTTTACAGTCCGACAAATCAAGGGTCAATCAGTCATCAACCTAACACCAGATTTTGAAATATGGGAACGCCTCCTGTCCTCATTTGGTAAGTTGCAAAATATTTCAATCGATATCTTTAATTTCAGAGCATTGATATCCATTTCCCTTCGCGATACATAGCATTATACTTTATGATTGGATTTCTATCCAAATTGTATTTTTACTATACCATCCATTTATACTTTCCATCTATTTTAGCTAGATTTAGGACATGTCAGCATTGTCTAGTTGGTCGGTCAGATGAGTCGCCTTGTGTTATTCTCAGGAAAGGATAACCCGACTATCATATCTTCTCATTATAGATTGAGAGGCAATTTGTATCATTTAAAGCATTCACGTAATTTATGTGATAAAACGATAATTTGAAGAAAGTCATCTAAAACGCGCTCAGTTCACTTGGCGAAAGGCAAGGTCGTACCCACAATTTTTAATATAAATGATAATAACACAAATGACTGTGAGCGACATATGCATCCTCTCAAATTATAAACTGGAAAACGATCTTAAGAAATCACTATTAAGAACAACAGAATAAAAGTTATTGTATTTCCATTAGTTTGAGTCATTTGCTAATTATTTTGATAATAATTTTATTGTATCAATGTATTCAATTAATAGTTACTTGTGAGCTAAACTTGCTTTGAAGATATTAACATTCCCTAACTTAACATTTCAGCACCACAACCTCCATCAACAAGCGGATTGTGTCGACGATGTCCTTGTGCTTGCAAAAGGTGAGCAGCATTAGCCTTAAAGTGACCTGAATAATTATATTTCTTAGGTCATTTTGTCGTCGCAACACATTGGTTATCGTATTGACATTGTATGCTGAAGATCTCGGGTTCGAGTTCCCTCTTCATTGACCCATGCCCACCACTCAACTTAGTGTGTTATAATCGGTAGGTTAGCTGAACTAGAAGAAAAATATCTTTCCAACAATGCTAACCCTGTGGCCTCTGGTATGGGACCTTGCTCAAAAGGAATGTAAAAAATTTGTCGCAGTCTCTACTTATTTGTTTTGAATTATTTATTGTATAAAATTGAAAGCAGAGAAGAACGTACAATATATATGCAAGAAATATTACGGATGTCCAGGATAATTTCCGGACTGAAACGTTTCAGATTGATTTTTATTATTATTCACTCAGCAATGCCAGAAGCAGAGTCCAGAAGCAACCAACCATCGGCCACTCAATAACAAAAAGCTACTAAAAGATTTAGCACCAACAACTGCCTCTAAACGGAAAACATCCCAAACAGAGCTGAATCGCCATGGTAAAGTGCAGTGAGTGGTATCTGTCCCAGGCGATGGTAAAACCACTTCTAGACTTCATTTTAGTCCCCATTTTCACGACACACTGAAAATAGGCTAGGACTATTCTAAAGCCCATACCTACAAGTGTTTATACAATACCATTGCTAACGAGTAAGCTTCCACAAGTGTTAGTTGAAGTATGTTAAAGTACCAACTAGGCATTTAAATGACTCAAGTTCCTGGTTCACAAAACTAGGTAGCTAGAATTTAGACTGGTTCTAGGTTTCGCCTATTTTTAGAGAAACTGTATAACCTTGTAATACTTTACCTGATATGGTGTAAATGCGTTTTGCATTACCTATATTAAGTTAAAATTGTGGGCGCGATGGCCTAGTGGTTAAACATGTTGGCATCGCAGGTTGAAGTTCTCGGGTTCGAGCCCCGGCGAATCCGGCTCGCTTATCCACGCCCACAGCTTAACCCAGGGTGTAATAACTTAGGTAGGCTTAGCCGAACAGAAAAAGATAATATCTTTCCAGTAATTGTAACCCTGTCCGCCTAATAAGTGGCCGCTGTTACAGGGCCTTGGACAGGGTGACCCACTCAAAGAAAAAAAAAGTAGGTTAACTTCACTACTTTCTACTAAAATTGGTTTCAAACTCTCTTATACACATACACCAAAGTTTGCTTTTGAATTTTTTTGAAACAGGCTTTCACAAATCAAGAAAAAAAGACCTCTCACTCAATATCGCCGTCAGCAATCTGCTGCAGGAAGATCATTTAAAGGACCATCTGGCTCAACAAGGTGAAAATATACGATTTTCTAGCCAAGGAGTATTGAAAAGTTACTCTTTCTGGGAGCTTAATTTCGATAATCATCTCACAAAGTATAACTAGGGATTTTTTAAACAAGTATGGATCGTTGTTATTAAAAAAAATCGGTTTTATAAATTGTTTCAATATCATCCAATAATGTTGTCCTGAAAGTTACTATTTGTGTAATGTTTTTTTTATTGAAATCTCTCAAAGCAAAGCCAGATGAAGTACCTAAATGAATCAGACTAACCGCCATTTAATGGAAATTGGGCTGCAACGAATTATAGAAGCAGCTGCACTGCACAAATTGAAAACAACTCAAAACAGAATTGAATCATTGTAGTGAAGTACATGGAGTGCTCGGGGTGATCATCCAATAGTACTGCCGCTGAATGGCAATTTAATAGCATTATTTAATACGGTGATCTTTGTAACTCCGTCTATCAACAACAGCTCCTGCTCAACAAAAAAATGGTATCATGTGCACAATTCCAAACAATAAGTATACAAACACTTTCATTCACTAAACGTTCTATCAATTCGTCTTATGTTGAGAACGAATCAAGTGCAGACCAATTTTTGTGATTAAAATCGTTTGAAAGCTAGAATTATTTAACTATGTTGTCAGTTGGTTATAGCAACGAAACAAATGCAAACTAAAACTCGTATTTGAAAGGCCAAATACAACCAAGCCCTTTTTGTTTTAGTAGTGGTAGTAAATTTATAAATTTCAATGTTGAGGGCTAATTGTAATGGTAAAAATTAGGACTTCCTTTAATTCCATTTTAATCAGACTCGAAAAAGTCCGATTCAGTGAATGTTCAAATTTCAAATGATTAGATTTTGCCCATTCCGAGGCTTGGTCCACCAGTAATCCTTTTAATAAGGTTTTTATTTTCAAAATTTAAAAAATATTCAAAGATACTTTTATTTCAGTATGTAATTTGCATAAAATTGAGAAATTCACGCACAAGCAACATTGCACGTTATATTATTAGTTTTTTTCCACTCCACATGACAGATTGTTTCTGCTACATGAACTTAGACATTGCTTTGCGATCTGTGGGTTCCATGAAATTGTTTCGATGTTATCTAAGTGAGGAAACATAAACAAACCTCCTTGTTGTAATATAAAATAATGCCGTAATCTACAGGTCGCCAAGTTGCCCATTTTAGCACAACACTTGGTACTTACCAGAAATACCAGAAAATTTACCCTCTTATGCGAATTCTATAATCTTTTTTTTTATTGAAATTCACTCTGAGCAAGGCCGGAAGCAGAGCCTGAAAGGAACCAATTAACGGCCACCTAATAGCAAAGAGATACTAAAAGATGTAGTACCAGTAACTGCAATCTAAGCGGAAAACATTCCAAGCGAAACTGAACCACCATGATAAACTGCGGTGAGTGGTATCTGTCCTGGGCGATGGTACAACCATCTACAACTTCTCTGTATAGCACTCACTAGGAATTTATATTAGCTCATGGAGCTAAAAATGCTTCAATATCATAAATCCTGCTATAAAATAGCTTTGGCAGTCATAAAAGTTTTCTCTAAATATTGTTTGTTGAATTTCTGTCACTGATAGCTGTCACCTTCTAGGCGAGGTACATCTGTGGTTCAAGTTTAGAAAAAAATATAAATTCTGACAGGATGTCGAAATGTACAGTAAGAAAATTTTGTTACTTTATTGCAACGTTGGTTGGTAGGTTTTATCATCTCTTCACTACTCATTGTACTTTTATTACAGCGGTTCAGGCTGTCAGAGACGTTTTCCGCTTAGATTACAGGTCTGGTACTACATTGTGTAATGGCTCTTTGAAATATTAGTGAAAAGTAATGAACTTTATTTCACTGTGTGCAATCTATCACGTTTGCAATGTTATCTGGTAACGAGACTTTTGTCTTTCCATCCAATTGATCTTATCCATTTTTTACCGGGAATCGTAATTCAATAATTGGGTATTAGGTTTTGCAGCTATTGTCGGCTTCATTTCGCCTCCACGGTCGTTAGTTTTGTTTTATGCTCTTTTCTCACGACCTTGCTTAGAGTGATTTTCGATAAGAAAATATGAACATTAAAATGCCTCGTAGCAACGGCGCCAGTTGGAATGCATGCGACATCTGAGAAAATGATGAAAGGTATAAAAAATTGAAAATGAAAGACATTTCTCCCATCAAATTTTAAAATATTCGGTTCAATGTCGCGCAGTCCATGACGTCATAGTATTCGGCATACAATCATTTGTATGAAAATATATATTTTTTATTTCATTCCATTTTGTCTAAAATTCCCATTTCATTCCGAGTTTTCCAAGAAATATTTGTAGTAGTTCCTAAAAAAAGTCGACTAATGCCCACTGATATAGATAAAAACCTTCTTCAAAACGTAGTGCCAACAACTGCACTCTGAATGGAAAACATCCGTTAGTTTAAAAGATATTGCCTGTTTTACTCTTTGAAAATGTGTTTTCGATATTTCAACACAATCTCGTTTCATCCACATGTCAAAAAATTGACAATATTCATTTATTCGTTTGCAAATTTCTAGTACGATATTACTGCCTAACTTTTAATTTTTAACTCAGATATGAGTCTCTGTTGCACATTGCGTTCTGCAATAAATTTGGATTACTTTTATATTTTTAGACTCAGCCACACATCCAGCGGTATGCCCTAATCTAAAGACTCTGAACTGAATCTTTTGAAGCGATAATTTTGTTCTGAATAAAGACGGATAAACAACATCCTCAATATGTGTCTATATGTGTTTGTATTTCTATACCTTTTTACGTCTATGATATTGTAATTATCTGATCACTATTATCCCGATATTATCATACCTTGATTCTAAATATTTCAAGTGTAGAATATGTTCAAAACGCACATAAAATACTTATATTTTCATATTGAAAAATCAGTACATTTTTATCTTAAAAAGCAAGCAGCGATCTTTTATCAAACATAACATGGATTTTTTTTTCAATGAAATTCGGCCTTTATTACAATTTAAATATATGTCGGAGTGACACAAAACCAAGGCAGAATTAGCATTTTATTGTCCAATTTATAAATGCGACATTAAATGTTTCAGATTTATACATCCTACTAGTCGGATACTTCATTTATGTCGGTTTTATAAATGTTACATATTTTCGGGCAGCTTTATATATTCTCCAATTCAGTTTATAATGTAAATACATATAATGTTAGGGTAAGGTTATTTTTATTCATTAAAGATTGTAAGATAATACAAGCTCTGCGATATAAAACATGGCAGTTTGTAACAATTCGATTTACTTGTTTTCTTAGAGGTATAATGTATCAAATAGTGTACAGTGGTGAAGAAAAATCCAATAAAGTGGACGTTAATTTAAAATGATTTTACTCGGGTATTGAAACAAAATCCACTTTCGGGGCTGTAGAAGAATTGACAAAAATATTGACCGAATTGTATTGACCGACTCAATGTATGGGAGCTTTGCGGGATCGAATGCGCCATCAGTATCCTCTTTCGCAGTTTATTTCCAAACATTCTGAACTCTTAACTGAGCTGAATTGTTCTTAAAACAGACAGCAAAGAATTACCCAAATCGGTAAAATCGCTTTTTCTTCGCGATAAATACGCCCCTTTGACACAATTTCATTTAAGCAAGTCTCGCCGGAATCAGACTCCTTGTCGGCCTATACGTTACGAATGGCATTAACGATATCATGAAAGAATTTAGAATATGTGAGTAAAGACTAGTAGCACTGGTTAGCCGATCACAAAGTTCTGTTACGAGTGAAAAGGTAACCTCGCGGAACACCTACTATACATTTGTTCATCCAGTCAGAAAGAAGATATGGTAACGTTTTTAGGTCAGTATTGTATGAGCCACTCATTAATCGCGCCGCTTAAGCGCGGTCCATCTGTAGCACATACATGTAAAAATAAAATTTTCTGATTGGGCAAGAAGATGACAGGATGTGGCGTATTCACCCCTGGTGTGGAAATGATTAAGCCAAATTTTAGTTGCTCCAAGAATGCATAATTTGGTATGATGATGAATTCGACGTGAGGAACTGAACAATTTCTTTCAATACGTTTGAGCCACTGGGCCGTCCGGCAAATCTGCGATCCACGAGTGAACGCCTATCGAAAGTTGTGGAAAAATGACTCGTATTTTGGCTGAGCTATGGTATGTGATTGCTGAGGCATTTGGGTAGATTTCTCTCGTTAAGCATAGCGGAGTTGTGTGAAATATCCCAATTAGAACTCAACAGCCTTGATGGAGTCCATTGAGTAGTATCTCCCGGGAATAAACCCTTCTAACTACTTTTTTCAAGTCGCCTATCATGTCACGACAACCATATAAGTCGACGCAAATGCCGCACTCATAGGGGCAGTTAATATTTTACAGGAACATCAATTGAGAAAAGTTACGTTCATTTAATACATAATATGTACATGTTTTTAGTGTAGCAGATTTGAGGGTTACCTTGCGATAATACTCTATATATATGAAGACCAAAATCAGACGGAGTTTTTTTGTTTAAGTTTGTGTTGTACAGGCGTATTCAGAATATTGAAAAAGCAGGTTAAGTTAAAAAGGGATTTCAAAACCTAAAATTCAATAAATAAGGGTGAAAACTACTGGGCTCGAAATTTGTTTTGTAAAAATCCATTTGAATATTATATGCGCATTTCTTTCCAATATTCAATGTTAGGCGGTAAGCGTTTATATCTTCGCCCCCGCTTTGTACACCAATGATGAAAAGTCAAAAATTATCGCGAGCTTTGAGAAATATTTTCAATAATGCATTACTGTACTACAATCTTTATGTTATCACAACTCCTCCATTTTGAAGAGTTACTCTTCAAAAAAGTAACTGATCCCGAAAACTAAGGAAAAAAACAGTTCCCCTTGGAAAGGTTTCATATTAATCAAATGCACTGAGAGAAGATATTTCCAATCTGGGTTCTATATATTTGCTTAAACTTTTTACAATCTCTGAGGTATTGCATTGATAGCGGGACACCGACCATGATTGGTGACCGCAGAACATATTTATTTCAAACTCGAACAACTCCTTGGAAAATAACACCATCTTTACGCATGTATCACTATAGAGGAAATCAGTTGTTTCTGAACGGTAATGAACGCTTTGTTATGAGGATATCCCAGAGTAATACAACGCAAAACAACAGCGCGGCGATTCATCACCGTGTCAAATTTTGTGCCATCTTTTTGTAAGTAAAATGATATCCGAGTTTTTTGCCAAGCTTCGTTGTACTTTCCATTATAAAAATGATGACGGAAATATATACATATTTTACATTAGTAAGTCCGCCATTGCCCATTTGTTGAGAACGCATGCGACATGAAGCGTATAAGGATATTTTCGAAATAAACAGCAGTTAATTCATGTTTACTTCCCAAAGCGCATTGCTCACTCATCGTTGTAAAGTGAGAGTTCGTTGGTAATTTTAAAGAGGGCACCGAACCGCGTCTAAAATTTTGCTCAAGCTTAAAGTTTTCGTATTCGCGTGCAAATCAATCGATAAATTGGCAACGTTTTAGTGAGCTCATAAAATACTTCCATATAATACAATCGAGCATGATAGATGCCATTTAGATCTTATAACAACGCGAAAGTGAGGGACAACGCCAGTTTAATCCAAACAATGGTGTTATACTTCCCTCTGGGCCTCAAACAGGTTGCAATCAAAGCAGTTGGAATTACCGGATAAATTGTTTCATATATTTTCAAAATATGTTTAAGCTACATATTGTAGTTTGCCAATTCGGTTTTACTATACATTCTTGGTTCGGTAAATCTATCTCATTATGATATTGAGCGTTGTTTATTGTTTGTGTGCGTTTCAAATCTTATTTAATAGAATTTTCCGATTGTCGGTTAAGTGAGTGATTATCAAGTATATAACTATTAGACGGATTTTTCCCGCGTAGTGAATTGCAAAATTATTTTTAAGAAAAAGGCGTAGTTTTGCAATGGTAAAGTATAGAGAAAGTTACTTAATGATAAAACAACGTTCGTTTTGCGATTTGGCTGTTGTAACTTAGGGTTCTAGGCCAATAAAGAATTTTTTTTATACATTGAATCAGGCTAAATCGTTATCGGATTGTTTGAGTTATTAATCTTAAATACCTGCTTTTACCTGGCATGACTTGTAGTTAGTTGTGAAAATATAATTGTGCCAAATACACGAAAAGCCGTTAAATATGGCCGCAGCAAACAGCAAATTTTTGCTTTTTTCCTAAAATCACGTCACGTGTAGTATTCCTACGTTCCGGCGCTGCAGATATATTAATGGCTTTAGAACAAATCAATAATCTACTTCTTCATGAAATGACCCGCGAAGGGCAATTCGAATCCATTCGATGCACAATTTATTCGAATCAGTCGTGAATCGCTTATAGGAACAAAAACTTGTTGAGTTAACTAAAATCGATTCTATTTCGTCCTTTAAATATGAAAATTGTTGCTCTTAGTGTGAATTGAAAAAACACTACAAACTATAAATTTCTCTATTTTCACAATGAAATAGACGGGATGATGAGAGTTGTCAAGTTATGTAGTCATTAGCCTCTTAAAAAAGCTACTAAAAACATGAATTTTACAGCTAAGCGCGTGTTCGTCCAATTTTGTAGCTTCAAAAATTTCCAACAATAAACGCAACAAAACGCAGTGAATACGCCCAAAAATTTTTGATATTGAATGCGGTATTCACAGTTGCGCAACGTTTTCAGAGTGTCGCTTGACGAATCTTTATATACATTCATTCTTACAAACACTCGAGTGAGCAACGTTCTATATACCAGTGTGGTCATTTGATAAGCTTCGTTTTGTTTAAAAGACATACGCTTTTAGGTTTGGTAACACCTAGCCAACTAAGAAATAAAGAAATAATTGGGAAACTCATTCTGAGAGACATCGAATTCGGCATCTCCTTGGTGCTTCCAGCATTTCATTCGCACTTTTATTCATATGGTATCTATATGGTGAGTCAGAACGTAATTTCAGTACAAGATGCAGCGAGCACCAAAGATATGACGACATAACGATAGCTAAGGCGGTACTAGCCAAACATACAAAAGTTGAGGACCGTAACTGGGAGCATTCAAGTAGAAAAAGAAGATAGCTCAAGGATTATTATTAGAGTCGTTTCATATTAACAGATGGATGTTAAACCAATGAATGTCAAATGAAAAAATACAATGTTGTATTCCAGCAAAATGTATCGCTCGCTTTATAGATATTGATTTTTTTGCCTATTCATTTATAATACACATATTTCCGATAGAATTATTGAATTCATCTCATCTTAGTATATTCACATTGACTACGATGGATTTAGGAATATAGTTTAGCTGATTGTCTTTGCATTATTCCAATGCCTTTTGGTGTTAGACCAAAGGCTTTGTGCATATTTAGTCATTTTATTTTTTTGTTTTATTCTGCCTCGGGTCATTTTTCAGCACGCTTTGTGAGTTTTAAGCTGTTTTATATTTTTCCTTTATTCTGCCCCAGGTCATTTTAGTGTGCGTGCATGATTTTGTTTCTTCCTTGATTCCAATATATTTTTCGGGCGTAAGTGGTTGGTGGAGGATCTCATCTAACTTTTTCGAGTGTTTGTCCTCTAAAACTCCATATTGGATTTCAATTTGACCAAAACTCAAAAATGTTTTCCTTTTATGTCTACAAGTAGAATTTTTTCACACTTGGCTAAGCAGCAAATTTTCTCTTCTTTAATATGTTCTTTTTCTGTCATTTTGGGTCCTATTTCATCGCTGCAGTAGACTGGATGGCAGTAGTGTGGCAATGAGCCTTTCAACAAAATATCGTTCATTTTCCTTTTGACCGACAGGGACGATTGGTGGATGGGAAAGTGAATCCTCCTCATAAAAAATTGACAACCATTTAATCAAGTAAATTATTTGGTATCACACGATGCAATCAGCCCTGATCATGATAATTTTATATAGATCTGTCCTAGGCTCAACAAACAGGAGGTGGAATTTCAAAGAAAATCCTTATTTTAAATCAAATTCTTATATGTAGATTTTGAATATATAATTAATGTAGATGAATTATCCGCAAATATCGTGTTTCAAATATTGGATGTGCCTATAGTTGTTCGAGTGAAAATTAAACGTGTTAGAAATATGATCACAGGAAGAAGGGATGAAGGGGAAGATATCAATGAAAAGGTAATTTTTTTTATCATTAATTTTGGAGTGGATCACCTTGACTAAAACTATAGATGGACTAATAATTAGTTTATTAAACTTCATATAATTAGGCCAAATCAGATGTTTCCTATTTTTGTCGAAGCACGCTTCATCAGTAATCCATGCTTGACAAAACATGCTTAAGGATAATTTTTAAAAGTGTAAATAAATATAATTCAACAGATTTACACAGTTCTTAATTTTTTCAATGTTCGTGTTTTACAGATGTCGTGCAAATGCTTTGCAGCCAGATGGGTTCTAGCCGTAATGTCATTTTTTGGAATATTTAACGTATATTCTTTGAGAATAAATTTGAGTGCTGCAATCGTGGCGATGATCGACTATGATGGATTGGAACAATTCTATCAATTAGAATTGAATAAAACTGCATCAAACTTGACAAATACGGAACAAAATACAACTATGAGTATTAGGTCATATGAAAATAATTCAAGTCAGATTACCAAATGCGGAAAAAATTTCATCCAGACAGATGATGGTGAGTCTTCTCATATTGAAATAAAAAAAAAAAATAGTAGTTTTCTCTAAGATTTTGGGGTTTATATAAAAACTAAAAATGCAGCAATTTTGCGGCCTCGGGAGCGCTATCTTTTTTTCTCGATTTTTACCATTCCTTGGGTTAGGATCGCAGCCTTTTTTATATAAATTAAAAGGAATTTCACACGCCTACGACGCACATATACTGCTTGGAAATTTACTGTTTCATTTTTAATGTCCCATTCTCAAGATTCCGAAGCTTCTGTCGCCACAGAATATAAATAAACAAGTAAATATACTTAGAACATTGTCTTGTCAAGTTACTATTCGTATAACTTTGCTGATAAAATCGAAATATCAAACTAATTTATCCTAATTCCACTAATTGTATCAATCATAACTAACTAAGCACAACGATATTCCTATACCCTCAACCAAACTAAATCATGCCTCACGGTATAATAGTATCATAGTAATAATACTATCATACCAAATGGCTCCACTCTAAGCAAAATAGCATAAAATTTGCTTCGAACAATTCAAAATGTCCTTAAACTTTTTCAATACAATCTTACTGAACATAAGCTCCGATTAATTGAAATTACAAAGCGCAAATAAGACTTAATACAGTAGAATACATATTCCTATATATATTGCAAAATATGTCCCATCAAATCCTAGCTAAGGTTATTTAGTAGTCCGACCCAAATCCTGTTTGGCAATAAACACATCAGTAAATTCCCGAAACTTGGATGCGCGTTTTGAAGTCGCGCTTTTTCCTTATAATCTTATTGCCTGCTCGGCTATCCTTTTCGTTACCGAGCATGGAGCGCCTCTCAATTAGTCAGGTAGAACTAGCAATAGACTTGTCCAATAATTCACGCAATACGAAAAAAAATTCGAACAAATGAATACATTGGAACAAAACAATGAAATCTAGTGAACAAAGTCGCAAATGCTGTATTGAATAACAAACGAGAATATTAAAACACCTACATAATTTTCAAACTCTTTCCAATTCGTTCCACTCCGTCTTCCAAACACCCTTTTAGTCCTTCATGTCAATTATCACTTATTCCCAGTCAGAAAGTCGAGCATGGGCTAAATCCAAGCTAAATCACGTTAGCCTCAGATGGGTCACGTTCAAGTGGCTCGAATCATCGGAGTCTAATACCTAATAAAGCATGTTTGGAAAGAATATTTCAGAGCTATCAACAGTTTGCATATATTTCTTATGACTTTGCTTCAGATGGATTGACAAAGAGAAATGGCGAATTCCTGTGGGATGAGAATATGCAAGGTCTGGCATTAGGAGCCTATTTCTATGGTTATGTGTGGGCACAGGTAAGACCAATTTCAATAATCCAGTATTTTCAAGTTATATTTAATATCTACGTATTTGTATTTATTAGAACTTATTCCCCGCCTCCCTATCCTAGATTTCAGAAAAAAGCATTTAAGATGCTGTGATTTCCCATTCGGAATAACCAAATGTATAGGGGTTGTGCCTATTAGAATAATACCTAAAGTGGACTTTCGAATCACTTTTTCAAAGCTAGGATAATCTTTAAATTCGATTTGTAATTCTAGTATTCAGAAGGGTACTGGAAAGGTCGAGGCACTTCACTTCAAGCTGCGTTTGTGCTCATATATTTTCTATATTCATATTCATGGACGTTGTATATATTTAGATATTCGGAGCCTGGGTTGGTCGGAAGCTAAGTCGAGTTCGTGTTTGGGGAATCTGTATATTTGTTTCTTCAATTCTCACCGTTCTCATACCTTTCATCATTCAACTAGGTTTGGGAGCATTTGTGACTGCAAGAGCTTTGATCGGACTATTTTCGGTAATTGTAATGAATATTTGGAATGGATCGAGAAAAGTTGTTTTCTTTTCAATTACTCCATTTTAAAGATAAGTTTTCTATCAGAGGGCCCACAAAGTAAATTCTGAGAGGAAAATAATTTATAATTGAATCGAAATGTATTCCAAAGACAGTTAGATGATTGAGAGTTCCATATTGATATGGGATGATGAAAGAAATTTTTGCATAAAAATCTTTTTCAACAATGTGAAATTTCAATTAGAATAACTATGTACTGGTATAGCCTTATTTCATCGGGAAACAATATCAAGTTACAACGAACATATAAAATTGAAATATCTGTACAATAATCAGTGGGATGCTATTTTTATATGGCATTACAAATTCTCCCTTTTTCAGGGCGTATCATATCCGATCATGCATGGTATATGGAGCATGTGGGCTCCTCCAACGGAACGAAGTAAACTTCTAACTGCTCAGTTTGCCGGTTTGTTTTGTTTACGTTGATTCTATAGTAGGAATGGATTTTAGGACTCAAGATTCAAGTCGTTGCGAGTAACTGTTAGATACAGGTGATACGACCAGATATTTCTGTCATAAGACATGCTGACATATTAAGCAACCTTACGGAGCCCTCCCAAATTAGGAAAACTAATTTGAGATATTTTTACTTCTCGGCATTCGATTTTTCTCTCCCCTGTGTATATTCAGTTTTCTTTTACGAATTTCATTGCAGGCAAGATCTAAGGAAGCACCCAGAAGAAAACGAGTATTAGACCACTAGGAATTCGGTACCCGCACCCCAAGCAGCAAACATTTTATACCGGTACAGTAGTACACTGCCAGGGGCGATACCTCATGACAAACCAACACCGCTTCCGTTGCTTCTTTTTACGACAAAGTGTCCTTTTCCGTTTTTATGACACGCAAGCTAGATGTCAGGGCAATTTAAAAGCCTGCTCCTACAGAGCACGCAATAAAATAACATTACACTTTAAACAATAATTCCATCTTATTCTGTTCCAGGGGCACCATTCGGAACAGTTGTTGTGTTACCATTATCGGGCGTGCTGGCGAAGGAATTTGGATGGCAATCTGTGTTTTATTTTACAGGTATAATCTTAAACCTGATAAAATATTTCCCACGCGATAATACGCTAAATCTGTTTTTGTTTGTGGAAGAAAAATTACTTGCTATTTACTTCATTCGTCCATTATCCATTTTTCTATCTCTTTTTTTCCTTTTCTGTTTTAAAATTGGCTAAACACTATCAGAATGAGTTTTAACATCTGAGTCAGCTCTTTATTGGGGAAGCAATTTGTCTCTGGAAAATTATTGTTACTCCATCGCTGAAGTCCTACAATTTCCATTCGATTCGCACAAGCGAGATTCGCGAGCGCAAAATTAGCGATGACTTACTATAGAGCCATTATTAAAATACGTTCTGGCCTGCCAAAACCCAAATTGACTGCGACTTAACGCCAGAACTCAGAACTCTAAGGCTTTGGTTGAAATAAGTGACGAACCCGTTAATTTGATATATTCATCGTCGGAATGAAGTTCTTTAGAAACTTGAGTTTCTTTAAAGTTCTCCTTTAGTAAACTTTGTCCCAGTTTTTGCACGTGGTCGTTCGTAGATCATAATTTCGTCGTTAGATTTATTTATTTCATGCATATAATGCAAGAAATATCAAATGTAGATGATCAATCAATCCACGAAAATCGAAGCGAATCTTTCAATGACTCGCTCTTGATAAAAACAAATAAACCCTTTTTAAACATGAATCGACTGTAGAGAATGAAAAAGGAAAGTTGTTAATTTACTCCTCGTGCTATATTTAATATATATGTTTTGATTTTTTTCTTATCAGGAACAATAGGTATTATTTGGTCAGTAACGTGGTTATTTGTTATACACGATTCACCATCACAACATCCAAGAATAACTGAAAAAGAGAAAAGATTCATTGAAACTTCACTTGGTTATCACTGCTCTGAAGTGAGTGAGATCACATAATCGGAGGTTCAAACTAAAATTATCACAATTTAAAGGCGGTTGAATGTCTCCCGGCGGCCAACAGTGACGAGAACCATATTGTTCCCTTTTTAATGCATTTTTGTTCACGCAGCATTCCCGCATTAATTTTTAGGTCATCCGGTCACGACCAACCATTCTAGATGGGGTATATCGACCGGCTCCACTGCTCAGGATCATACGAAATTGCCCAAAACTATCTGATTTGAACTAGTTTCAGGAGACTTATGTCAGAAGTCACTTTCAATTTGCTGTTAGCAAATTTTGATTATCAAAAAAATATGGTGTTTTAGATTTTTGCCGATATAACCTCTTTTGTGGCATTAATAGTTCGTATGTTACGAGAAAAGGGTAGTGCGAAAATTGGTATGATATGAAACGAAATTTATCGTAGTTATTTTTTTACCAGTACAAGTTCGGTACGTTTCGCTAAAAAAACTAATATCACACGGTTCGATAAAAGAAAATGATTTTGTAATTCGAAGAGCAAAAAAGTTGTACATACTACCTACACGGGCATTTGCCACGTATGCATCAGTTTTTTGGTTCGCTCCAAATTATATTGTTAGGACTTGATGTTAGGGTGGTAAAGTAAACAATAGATATCACGTATATGTTTTGATGTGTATCAACTTAGTTTTTCCTTAAACTGGATAAAGTGAAACAAATTTACAACAAAACTCGGTGAAGTATTACAAGAAAAATTAGTTTGACTTTAAAAAATATGCCTGCATCTATATTAAAAGCATTTAAACTGCATAACCAACGTTTTATTGCATTCAATTAAGATTGAATTGTATTGATTTAAAGATTGAAACCACCAAATAGTCTATTTCGAAAGCCTTTTTATTATGAATATATAGTTTATCTAGTTTTTCATACTAGGTACCTACTTTTTTGAAAAACGTAATTAATTTTTATGCACCGAGTTAAAATTTAGGTATATTCAACTATTATACTGAATGAATTAACTAGATAAGATTCCAAACAGCAAACTCGGTAAAAGGTAAATTAGGTAAACCAGATATCCGTGAAACTAGGTAAAAGTACTTTGAAAATAAACTCAGTAGACTATAGGTAAACTCGGTACTTTCACCACCTAGAAGTGTAAAAGCTAATTTCATTACCGCTGATCCCCAGTCTTCAAATATTACTACCATTAGGCATAGCTTATCTATTATTCACAGCTCGATTTAATTTTCAATTTGGTCCTTGGGTTTCAAAAACTATGTACCCAATAAAGAAAATAGGTGAGTTATATTTTCAATATCAAATCTGTGAAAAGCGTCTTAAATACAACCAAACTACGATTATTTAGTTAACATGCTTCCTAACCAAGGCACTATCTAATATTGAAAGTAAAAGTCGGTTACCTAGTAATACTGTACCTAGTTTTGTGGTATTGTTTTTTATTTTACCGAGTTTGAATAACTAGGTTTCCACTACAATGTAGTACGGCGATGCTCTTGAACTGGTGTTTGTTTGTTTGTTGAATTAAAAGTAGAGCTTCAAAATATATCTCAGTTATACAATCGAGAATAAAGCTTAAAGACCAAACATGGTTCATCAAGTGAAATACAATTCAAAGACATTCACTTTAAAACTTATTTACTTCTTGCGTTCCCTCCCACCCCTGGTTACTGTCCTGGATATCCGGGGGTTGAATTCTGCTCTTGTAGACACTGTCTAAATACGGAACAACGAAACAATATAGATCAGGAGCTGTTTTGATTGCTTTACTATTTTCAATAACCATGCCTAAGAAACGAAATCTTTCAGTGACTATGTCCTCTTAATTGGGGGTCTACGAAGTTATCTAGTGTAAATATAATATTCACTCTTAATAAAAGTTTATTTTATGATTATTATTTTACAGGATAGTAGAAGAAGTAAGAAAAGACCCGTGCCTTGGCTATCGGTGTTTAAATCTATGGCAATGTGGAGTACAATAATTCCTCATTTCTCAACAAACTTTACAATTATTATTTTTCTTACGATGTTACCTACATACCTCCGAACAATGTTGAATTTCGATGTAAAAGCGGTAAGTGAATCAGTACAGTAGGGTAAAAACATTTTTGGGCAATTTCATGGAAATGTCAACTGAGGAGTCAAATATCAAAACTCTTGACTTAAAGCCTCATTTTGCATCAAAAGCAAAAATAAATTCCTATAGTTCCTTGCGATGCATTAGTGTCAACATATACATGGATAAGTGGTTTCACTTTCACTAAACATTTCCAAAACCTTTAAACACAGCTAGAAATCACGAAAATTCGGCAACAAAATTGGCAGTTTTTTGTTCAAATGTTTGTATGCATCAAATTACAGCATAAATTTAAATTAGGTTTGTCATGTTATATCATTCCCTGGTGTCGGACGTACAATTTTTTGATATTTGTGAGACTGTACCTCTGACACCAAGACATTTACAAAACGCACACGGATGCATAAATTCCAGTGTGGGATGTACTATGGCCACATAGTATGTGACTGAAATTGTTCAGAATCAAATAGATGTATTTGCAAAGAAATGATTTACAAGCCTTTGAATTGTAGTCCCCCGGAAATATCGTTTTTCAAATCATTTTTCAAAATATTCCACAGCAGCTATTGGAAAGCTAACTGTGAGCTAGAAAGTTGTGCGGTGTTTTGTTCAATAACATTTAAGGACAAAAGAGACTTGTTGCTGTAAGAAGTTTATGAGTAAGAAAATGTTTTAGTTTTAAAGTGTTTACGTGGAGTAAAGAGGGGTAAAATTAAAACACGCTGATATTTTTTATTCAAGGTGAATTTTATCAGAGAGAGTTTCAATCATTGATTTTCTATATACTCTAGCTATAAAGTTGGTATAATTATAAATGCTTGTAGTGTGATATTTGATACGCAATCCGTATGACCGATATTGTAAAAAAACGTATCGCCACCCGAAGCAAACTTCTCAGCATCACATGTCGGAAATATAGAATTTGACTGCATAGATGTAACTGACTGCCAGCAATTGACAGTTTTCTGAAGCATTTTGGTTTAAAATATTTCTAATAAAACCGAGAAAAAAGAATAAGGAGGGTTCCATACTAGGTGCTATGTTTCACATGTACTCTTGATAAAACTTATTCTGAGAACATAATTAATTTTCCTATGATACAAGTTATAAATAAAGGTTCAGCGGTAATTGTATAATATATTCCTAAAAAGTTATTTTCATTAAATTTGCTAGGTATCCCCGAATATAAATATCATAAAAATTCCCAGCCGTGAAAAACTTATTTTAATCCAGGAGGCAATGCAAATTGCTTGCAGCATTGAGGTCTTTTGGTTAGAGAATGAGAATGAGCATATCCTGCAAACTTTACTTTCGATGATATTCGGAAAATGGTAATTGACTTTATTCGATTCACTAAACTCCAAAGAGACTGCAGAAATTTGTTAATGATTTTTAGAGATATATAAATGTCTATGGAGGTTAAGGCAAAACCTTTCGTCTTCGCATGTGCAAAGTTCATCTAATCATTCAAAGTAATTGCATTGGATGACTGATCTAAACATGTGAATATTGCTATATCGAATTACCTAATTTTTTGAGTTTTAAAAATACCCAACATGATGCCGAGCTTCATTTTATTCTGTGTACTTACATTGGTGGTATACAATACGTATTCGTATTGACAGAATGAAGGTTAACCATCTCTTACATATGTAGGCGTACATCCTGTACTAAATTTGTACGTCCGACACCAAATTTAAAATTCTGCTTTTATGAAATAGAAGTATATAGGTATACTGATGCAAATCAAATGCAAAAGTATTTAGTAAACTATGTTTTTAAACACGAATGGTAGTTGATGAAATCTGAAAATCAGACGAATCTTGTTTTGAAAATATCGTGGCGGGACAAATTGTTTTCTGCGTACGTCCGACACCAAGGTCTTTGTACACAGGCAATCTAAAAAGCAATTCCGACAAATACACAAGACAAGCAACATCTAAACCGAGAGATTTTTCGCATGTTTTGGACTGTCTCCAAGGGCACGACTTACTGAGCTTTGCTCACGGCGGAGTATCAAATGAGGAAATACAAAAATTGATTTTCATTTTTCAGAGTGGAGCCCTTAGTTCAATACCGTACATAGTGAAGCTGGTTTTATTTCCTATAGCTGGATTTGCAGCTGATTATTTCATAAAAAGGGGAGTTAGAACTGTCTACGTTCGAAAAATATCGTCGGTCATAGGTGTGTGTAGTTTTTGTTCTTAATATGTCATACCGTACCTAATGCAGTCAGAAATATTACGACAAATTATTATATTACTATTTAACCAAGTATATGCATCGGTGGATCGTTCCTCCAATGCGCGGTCCATCGATGGGTCATGTATGACAAAAGTAATTCCAGAAAACTGTTTAACATTCAGTATAGACATTTAGTTGCAGTGAAAAGTATTTAAATACATTATTCAATACAAATACATCTACTTCAAAAAGTAAAATGTTGATTTCCAATTTTTATTGATTCTAAATAACTTTGAAATCGATGGTAATAAAAGTTAGAATGCATTTTTCCAAAATCCAAGATCCCATTTTACCGATTTTTACTGTTTCCGATAATAATAATAATATTATTAGGTAAGTAAGATGAATTTATTTTACATTTTACTGTGTTCTCTATCACCTTAATATACTTTTTTGTTTTCTAGGTTTAGTTATTCCTGGAATAGGTCTCATTTTAGCCGCATACACCGGGTGTGACATTGGCTTGATCGTATTTCTGTTTGCAATGTCTGGTGAGTTGTCAATGAAAATTACACACATACTGCAAAGTACATACTTGGATACCTGGAAGTCCGCAAAAAATCATATAAACAACTATGATATATTGCAATCGGCATTTAGTTAATAATATGCAAACGAATCAAAATTACAATCTAACTCTTTTCAAGTTCCAAATGATTTTATCACTGGTTTGCAAATAATAGGTTCAGAAACCTACAGCTTCAAAACGATCTGAATCATCGCAATGACCTACTTAGACGTCTTTGCTTTTTTAACCAAAAATAATAATAATTTATTATTGTGGTGAGTTGGCAGATAACAACTATACGACTATAACCGTTCTATGACCTTTCTCAGTTGGAATGGACACATTTACAATTCCTGGATTCAAAGCATCTATGCTTGAAATTGCTCCTGCTTTTAGTGGAATTATATTTGCTATTGCTAACACCATTGGGATGAGTAGCGGATTCATTGCTCCTCAACTAGCCGGTGCTCTTCGTGAAGCCAACGTGAGTAGATGTGCTCCGTTTTCCTTTCCCCTCTATATCATGTTTGGCATAAGACTGTTTTGCGACATATATAACGGATTTTATTATAACTTACAAGGTATTTTCTTGCGATTTGTTTGCTGCAACAAACCTATCCACCATCATTGCTCAGTTTACCAATTATATCTGTTTAAAAACTCTGCCGACTCAAATCTAAAACTTGGCCCGATAGCACCTTTGTATGTTTTGAGCATCAATGCCGAAGTTGAAGATGCGTTAGACCTCATCGTTGTTGATCCAGAGGAGCAATGTTCCCCTGTATTTTAATGCATTTGTTTAGCTTTGTAACATTTCAAAACGTACAACACCAGTGTTATGCTGTATTGCTGTGTTAATGTTGGGTATGAGTTTTAACAGGCTAGTGGCGTTGATACTATAACAGACAATCTGGAAAACAATGGATAACAAAAAACTAAAAATATTTAAGGAAAAATCAACGCATATACAAGTAAAATCCGATAAAAAAGATAAGATGCTTTTTCACATTTACAGAGAGATGACCCTTCTCGAGGATGGATGATGCTGTTCTGGTTGGCTGCGATAATACATTTTACAGGGGCTTTGTTTTTTCTCATATTCGGGACATCTGACATTCAACCATGGGCAAAGTCGATAAAGGAAGAAGAGAACAAAATCAGCGACGTTTGAAAACAACGATCTATCTATATCGTTTATTCGAAAAAAACTCAGTTGAAAATCACTATAACGTTGTAATTAAAGAGATTTTTTTAAACTATAAAAAACAATGAAGTGATGTTTAATACTGGTTCACGCGTAACGTTGCAAGATAGTATTTGTTTTTTTTCGAATCAATCATCTCAGGGTTAGTGTTGACTGTTAGGTAGAGGAACGTTGTTTGCTCGAGTGTAGCCGAGCTTTCAAGCATACCGTAATAGTTTGGAATTATATCATCGATATTCACCAGAAATTCCTGTGTTATGCTGACTTGCAAATCTTACACGATGAACAAAAAATATTCTCTGGTAAGCAATTAAAAGCCAATTAGGGATATACCTGCTGGCAGATAACCAATGCTTTTAGGTAGTCTAACTATAGTAGAATATTTAGACTGATTGACTTTGTATAATTCCTTAGAGCAAATGTTACACTGTTGTTCGATCATGTTGTCTTTTATTCTGCGTTTTTCTACTCATACTATCCTGAAATGGTTTCTTAAATAATGACCTACTCTCGTTTTTTTTTACAAATTGAGTTTCTCTTACTTTTATTCGAACTACGATGAAAAGTCGATCTCGTACTGGCTTATGACGAAAAATTCACCACGTAGATGTTTGCCGAACCATGCTGTCCATAAAATTATCCATTAGTCACAATTTTATATAAATGCACATTTTCCAAATTTGAGAGTTTCATATTGATAATTTATCGCCAAAATTGGCTTGTTTCAAATGGTTGAGCTCTGATTGAATTTGCTTCTCATTCTGATTGTTCATAGATTTGAGTATCCTGTACTTGTCCTTATGCGCTGCTGTTTATTAATTTGTTTTGTTGAAGTCCAGTTGCTGGAAAACAATTTTGCCGATAGTCGGTAGTCTGCATAGCATAGTCTCCGACCGCGGAACAGTGAAGCGATAATAAAATTAAGGCAAAACTTGAAGTAAGCCAAGTCAAGAGTAAGCAGTCGGTAGTAACGACAGAATTCTTCTACTCAGTTGATCAGGCGAAGCGGCGTAAACTACATAACAAATACAAGCGACAAATTGGGGAGGGAAAATTACTCCGTAGAAGATTAAGTATCTGGTTGGCTGAACTAATCAAAAATAATATCCTGGTAAAAACCGAGGGCGTACAGGGGAGGGGGCAAGTTGTATCACGGTGGTTGACGCAACAACAAGAGAATATTTTATATTTGACATTTTGTTTTTCTACTGTACGTGATGGCTGTAGTTGTGTTTTGATGTTAGTAGAGATTTTTATCGGTTTATTCCTATGCCTTCGTTAAGTTTTCACTTAATTCCTGATTTCTATTCATTTTTTTCTAGCACCAACTATAACTTTGGGACCTTTGACAGACCTCGTTTTATACTACCTTTCGTGTGTTGGTTTGAAGTTATTAACGTGGTCCCTGCTATTTTGTTTTCCCAAATTTGTGTGCCCAACTCAACTAATTTTATTACGCGGGGTGTGCGTCAGTCAGCGGTCAGGTACTGCTTCGCTACAGATTTTCGAGATTCCTGGAAAGACTCAAAATATTGGTAAGTTGATGCAATGACGCACCAGGCATAGTGGTGTGATCCGTTATATTTATATTTCCAATTGTTTACTTGGAAGTTATATGAATATGGTAGGTATTTGAAACGAACTTTATTTCACACGTTTCACATTGCAAATCAACAACAGACCTGAATACATTTCCAATTTTAAATAGACCAGTGGAACGGTCCGTCAAAGTAGAACTCTTAGCGCCTTGTAGTAACTTTCCGACACTGACCCCTCAACTACAACCATCTGTGCGATTCCGTGACACGATCCATCACTGGCGCATATCCGGAAAAGTAGTCGACGTCTGTGTGCAGTGAAAGTGTTATTGAAATTCTACGCTATTTTTCGTATTAATATTATCATTATGGTATTTGACTCTAGCATAAAAGCTGCAAGACCTAGAGATATAAAATCTTAACCCAAAGGGGCGTGTAGACAGAATCTCTTCGTTACATATTTAGCTCTCAAGTCTCTTTGTTCAGGGATCTTAGTTTTTTCGTCAAAATTTAGTAAAAAAAAATGATGATAATGTATAGCATAGGGTTTTTCCAGGATAAGCTTTCGGACTGCGTTCATCGTCAAAAACTCAAAAAACTTATGCCGCGTACTTTACGTGGTACCGTGGTATGTAGGAGTGCTGAGAGTCGGTTCTGACATTCCGAATCATGCTACATATAGAAAATATTGCCTTATATTACAATTTAAAGGTCTTTTTTAATAATTAATAATGGTTGTAATAATTTTTTCGAACCCCCTTCAATAATTTCAAGACTCAAAATCGTGTCAGTTTCATACACGAACCGTAATATATCAATGAATCGACAAAAAGCCTGTAATACCAGCTTTGAGGAAGATTGGACACAGTCCCGTGATAAGTGGATCTAAAATCATAGTCCGTGGAAGTAAAAACTTCATTTCATATTTTTAATCCAAGCTTTCAAGTCTCTCTAATCTAGGATCTTGCATTTTCAATCAAAAATCAATAAAGAATGAATTGGATAAAGCATTTGTCTGTGTACTGTGAGACATTTTTTGACCATGTATGAGTACTAAAATCTAGGGATTCTAGTGAAGACAGCGACAGGGGATTGCTTCGTAGTATTGTGTACACAGTTCTAGTTGATTTTATTTTATAAAATTATCCACTTTGCTGTAAAATAATGATATTATAGTGAATAATGTATAAATTCGTTAAAAACATCATTTTCTTGTTTCTTTCAGGTGTACAATTATTTTTTGTTCCCACTGGAATGGGCAAGATTTTGTATTCAAATCGTCAAATCAAATGAATTCTATGGCATTTAGCCGCTAAATTATTCTTTAGGAAAACGATACCAGGAACGTCGCGGTATAATCAGGATATTCAAACTAGCAGGGCAGCGTAAGGGTCAATTTCGCCATCACTGAGTCTCTGACACAGGTGGTGGATTTTATGACTAGGATCCCCGGCAACCCGGCTCACGCTCCTTCCCGACTGGATCTTTGTTTTGTCTCAGATCCAGGTGATGTATTCTCCCTGGTTCCCCAGCCCCCACTTGGTACTTCAGACCACGTCATTTTGCAGCTGAGATTAAAAAATCCGACTCTCATAAGTAAAGATTCTCCTTTTCACCGCACTTCTTATAACTACAAGGGCGGTGACTTGGACTCTTTTCGGGAATTCCTTCGCGATGTGCCGTGGAATGATGTTTTCTTGTTGCCTGCTAATGAGTGTGCGGTGGAAATCGCAGAGTGGATACGCCTTGGAATTGATGAATTCATTCCTCACCGAAGATTCCAGGTGAAGCCCCACTCTGCCCCATGGTTTTCACCCGAATGCTCGGCGGCAATAGCGACGAGAAATCATCGTTTCCACCGCTATCGTCGACATCCCAACGGCAATAATAGACGACTTCACAGAAAGGCTAGGAATAATTGTAAAAGAATTTTCAGAATTGCTAGAACACGATACATGGAATCAACCAAATCCAAAATTTCACAACAAAAATTGGGTTCCAAAGATTTTTGGAAAATAATAAATAATGTAATGAACAGGGGTAAATCTAGTATCCCTCCCCTTTTAAATGGCCCTGAAATTTTGTGTTCTTCCAGAGACAAGGCGGAGTTGTTTGCCAGGATGTTCTCTAATAACTGCAGCCTTGGTTCGGTTTCTGGTACCTCACCACCTAATTTTCCAAATCGAACCGACGTTACATTGGAGAACATGTCAGTAACTCCGCTACTTGTCTCTAGAATGATTGCCAAACTCGATTCGAACATATCTCCTGGTCCTGACTGCATTCCATCTGTGATTCTGAAGATTCTTTCACCAGAGTTGACCTCTCTTTTGGCCAAACTTTTTAATAAATGCCTAAAAGAATGTACCTTCCCAAATACATGGAAATGTGCAACGATTGTGCCGGCATTCAAAAACTGTGGCGACCGAACTGATCCCAATAAATATCATCCAATTAGTCTCTTACCAATTACAAGTAAAATTTTTGAATCAATTATTAATAATAAAATTTCTGGACACCTGGAGTCGCTTTGTCTCCTCACTGACAAGCAGTGTGGTTTTCGTCGTTCTCGCTCTACTGCTGACTTGTTGACAGTAATAACTGAACAAATATTTCGTGCCCTTGATTGTTGTGGGGAGGCAAAGTCGGTTGCTCTAGACATTTCTAAAGCATTTGACAGAGTTTGGCACTAAGGTCTGTTGCAGAAAATTCAATCGTATGGGATTTCTGGACAAGTTTTTTCAATTGACAAATATTTCTTATCCAATCGTAAGATTAATGTTGTTTTGGACGGACAACGTTGGGGTAATTCCATTTCATCCGGTGTCCCTCAGGGGTCAATCCTTGGTCCAACTTTGTTCTTGATATATATTAATGACCTGCCCGATAATTTGATATGTGATTTGGTAATTTACGCTGATGATACAACTCTATATTCTTGTCTCAATGAAAAATCCCTTCCCCGGAACAACGTCTAGCTCTGGCAAAATCACTTGAGTGTGATTTGGCCACAGTATCTAATTGGGGTGACACTTGGCAGGTAACTCTTAATCAAGTAATCGTTACACTATACGAATGCAACCCAAATTTCATTATCTGGTACTGTTCTGGAGGAATCGGTGAAGCCTCGGTGAAAGTCGGTTCTCTATATCGAGCTCGCCATTATCTCACTCCCGAAATCATTCTCCATTTGTACAAATCATTGATTCGACCGTGTATGGCGTATCGCTGTCACATTTGGGGCAGTGCCGCTGTCACTGTTCTTAGCATGCTCGATCGTATTCAACGGCGTGTGGTCAATATGCTTGGTCCTAAACTTTCCTGCTGTCAGCAAAGTTTGACACACCGCCGCAACGTTGCCTCACTATGTTTATTTTACAGATATGATAATGGTCTTTGTTCAAAGGAGCTTTCTGCTCTCGTTCCTCAGGACAAAATTTTTAATCGATCAACACGATTGGCTACCAATTCGCACCTATTCACTGTGGAGGTTCCACAATGTCACAAACAGTTTTATGCAAGAAGATTTTTTCCAAGAATATCAAAACTTTGGAATTCCTTGCCCACTTGCTGTTTTCCTGATCGTGTTGATCTACAAGGCTTTAAAACTCGCGTTAATAGACATCTATCAGGGATGGGGGTTCTTTAGTTCCTGCTCCTGCATTTTATGTGGCTCTTTGCACTTTAGTGGCTCCAGGAGAATTTTCAAGTTTGATTCTTCTTCTGTGTCCTTGCTCTGAGCGAATTTCAATAACAAAAAAAAGTGTTTACACACGTCATCTAGGTTTAACAAGTTTTGTTAAGCCAAATTTCAAGAATTAAGAGTTATTAAGTATCACGTTGGAAACGCGTGACGAACTATTAAATACTATAATGAAAACTTAACAATTTCCTTTTTTCTGTGACATGTAATTGGATTATCTAATGCCCATATATGAAGTATACGATAAGAATTATTTTTTTTCATTATTTTACCAGTCGGACAATTTCTCGTGAGTCATGTGTGATCAAGTATGATCGTGTCAATGAGGCGAGATTCATGGGTGAGGTGGTTAATATATGGCAGAATAAGTTTTCTTACTGTTAATGCACATTTATTGTTTTATATTATTAATTTTATATCATGATCTTGTTACAGGCGAATAACCACGCCTGTATTTGTGTATAACTAAGAGTTGATTTGGTGACTAAATATATATGTATACTACCTAGCCTTTAGGTTGCAGCACGTCGTATTGCATCATTACAGGTTCGAGGAGAACTAGAAAATGTTCATAATACAAAGGTGTGGAACACCGCCCTCATATTCTAGAATCTAGATTTCGCGTAGCGAAATCAGTTAGGAATCATGATGCTGCACATGATCGCCGAATTCCATGTTTAAGATATTGGTTATATTCGAATACTGTTCAACTTCAGCTTTCAGAAATCTACTAAATCCGAGCCCAAAGCAAAAATACACGTTCATCACAAACTTTGTTGTTATAATTCATTCATATTTTTATAGCACAAATTCACACAAAAATAACTTGAACAAAACCATATATGATAGTCATTTCACAAAACTTTTTAAGCCTGATTTGTGAGGACACAAGATCCAACGTTCATCCATTGTGGAAATATCAGCCTGCAATTAGGCAATTCGATGCAACTAGCAGTATCTAAAACAGGTAATCACGTTTTAACACTTAACAGTTGATCGCACCAAGCCGAGGCTAATACAGTTTCTTCATATTATGATCAAAAATTACTGAAAGGTCTGGCAAGATAAAATAGAAAACCGAAATGCTGACTGGTGTTATAGCCTAGTTTACATTTCAGCAAAATTAGCCGCTTCAATCTTTGGCAGCAACAGCCACTGTGCACATTTCAAATATAAAATTCAGATTTTTGACAACGCAAGGTGCAACAGAAACTTTCCTCTGGAAGCTAGCACGTAACAGCAGCCGAGCAACTGCTTTCGTCGACCGGCACTCGATTAGCCTAAAGGCAACGGGTCTGGTGAAGTTCAGTACCATATTCCCGAATGGCATTGAAATAAAAACTTGCAGAATATTCTCATCCTAACTACGGGTCGCCAATGCTGCAAGCATCTAGCATTGTCTCCCGGGTTAGGATGAGTCGCTTGCAACATGGGAAATTTTCATGATAATCGGATATATGGTACTAAACTTCATGAGACTCAAACCATCGATTAGCAAGAATTTAGAAACACGCAAGAGCTGCACGACCACTTTCTAAAACACGTTGAAAGCAGGTCCGACGCAGACCGGTTTACCGCTCTGAAAGTGCCGTTTTTGTTTTAAATTCCGTGCCCATCAGCGAAGTTGTGGTCTTGTCATTCCATCCAGTATGGAACCAACGAGGATTTGGTATGGTTATCGGACATCGTCCAAAGTCTAAGGTTCACAGTGCCTAGCTCAGGGGCAACCGCGAATAAAGTTTGTTTTCCGCCAGTTGTTTCCATGTTTCTTTGATTGTCTTTTTTGCCGAGGTTGTTATTCGGTGCTGGCTTCGACATTGTTATGAGCCAGCTGTAGAGGATGTGTGGATATTTTGTAAAATCCGTTTTAGGGGTAAACGACATTGACATTTTTGATAGAGTTGAACAAAATTATTTTAGCTCTGCATTGCTGTGGAAACGCTAGACCAATGGTCCCCAACCCCCGGTCCGCGGACCGGTACCGGTCCGTGGGTCAGTTGGTGCCGGTCCGCACAAGAAACTGTAAATTAGTGTGGGAACCCCTTTTATCACATCATAACCTTGGTTTATTACAGCACAAGCCCTTGTTATGATGAAGTTCTTGAATTGTTATTTTGAGCGTATCCTAACGTTTTCCTAATTCAGTATACCTTGCCCATTCTTGCAGTCGGATGCCTTTTAACCGGGAGAGTAAGCTTGTTACATTCAGTTTTTTGGAGGCTTTCATATTCATAGGCTGAGGTTTATAGCCAGTATTCGGAGTATTTTTGGTGAGGTTGGCGGAATACCTGGATATCGCCACCACAGCGCTTAAAAGCCAATTACCATTTTCGACATCGTATATGTGTGAAGCGGGTTTTTCTGCAATTACAGCAACCAGAACAAAACAACCGAATAACCTGGACGTAAGCAAGACACTTCGAGTGTCATTATATTCTATTATCCCAGCTAGAACCGTCTCGTTGCAGAGAAACAAGATCAGGGTTCTCATTGATTTAACGATGGATTGAAAATTTTGAAAATTGAAATAACTCAATATTCGTTTATGGTTCAAATAATTTTATTTTGAATGCATGTTCAAATAAAAGTTAATTAAAAACAATCTGTGTCTCTCCCTCCCTTTTGGTGGACCGCGGTAGAATTATCAAACGTGGACCGGTCCGCGGAGACAAAAAGGTTGGGGACCGCTGCGCTAGACAGTTGATGTGTCTACATGTCTGATTGATTGCAATATCGGAAATATGGTGTATTCAAACAGTTACTTTTCAGAAGTCTTTTTTTATCTGTTCCTATTAACGTTGTTCAAAAATGTACAGTTATTGTTTTATGGGTTCTTAGACGGCGTCTCAATTGATGCGAAATGTTTGACAGAATCAGAAGCCTCTTATTATTGCCTTAATGCCAGTGCTGTAGTCCGAGGTTGGTGATCGCAGAACAAACTCGTAATTGATCAGCATGTCATACTTGCGGGCATTGCTTTGCATTTCGCTTCTTGTTAATTCCGTCGTGCGCTATAATTTCGTGTAATGGTATGTTTTTAGCGCATCATACTTGCTTATTTCTAATTTATGCGATAGATATCGTTATATCGTACTTGATCGGTATTAGTTGTTGGTGTCAATCATTCGGCTGCTTCGCCATTGCGGTCTTTCATACGAACCAACGGAGCAGAACAGCTGCCGGCAATCATGCTTTCTTGTGTTTCAGAGGGGGGCGGGCTTTTTGTTAATTATTTTCGCCGCTTTGCGTTGTTGCAGTGATTCACGCCAATCATACAATATTTAGCAGACGTTTGGTGTCAGTGTATTCAATATCAATCCAGCACTGCGATAGACACTGTTATACTAAAACATGCGTTTTTCAACAAGACTAACGGTGCAGGCGAGAAAATTTTCTGGTATCGTAGATTTTTAATTCGTTATGATATGATATGCTAGCTCCATACATCCTGGTAAAATGAGTATAAACTTGAAGAGCTTCTATTCATTTTATTTCCCAGTATTTTAGGCCCTGGTTTTACTTTGGGGCTACGCTTCTCATATCATCCTTCGAGGCAAATGTTTTAAATCACGGTAACATTCTAGGGAATGATTGTATGCGACTGGACTGCTAGGCAACTCGCCTCTGAAGGGTATATAATGTAGCCTCTGGTTAAAAATCTGTACTAAATATTGGGTTACAAAGTTTGAGTGTGAAGGAGTTAAGTACCATACTATCGAAAAAAATTTTGCGTTATAAACGCCCCCACCTATTCCCTAAAGGCAATGTCATATGCTTTCGGCATTGGTGCCTTCTGGTTAGGATGAGAACATATTGTCAGTTTCAATTTGATGACATCTTGATTGGTATATAATACTAAGCCCCAAAATTTTGCCATTTTTAATGATGTTTTGTACCTTTTAACGAATACTCTGCAAGAGGCCCTCCTTACTGTGAGGCCATATTTTTGGGTGTGATTTATTGGCGGATATCTTTTTTTATTCCTAAGTTATTATTGGAAGGCCTTTTCAGTACATAATACCATATTTTATTCCTCATCAGCATTTGAAAGGAACTGACTTATGACCCTATTGCTTCAGTCTCTGTCCTAATTTATTTCCCTGTGTGTCGTAAGATGTGACTAAAAAGGATCCGAAAAATTGTTTGACTGTCGCCCTGAGAAGATACAACTGACTGAAATGCATTGTACGGGTTCAGCTGGATTTTTTCATTTGATGCACGGTTGCTATTGTAACATTTTAAGTAGATTTTCTACATATAAATGGTGATTGCTCTGCTTCATTTAAATTCTGCTTCAAACCTTGCTTTGTGTGATATTTAGTATTCAGTCAAATGCATTTTATCAAGACTACAGATGGATGAACTGCAATGTAGTTCCAGCGATGTAAAATACATGTGCAACTCTGTGACATTTAACGGTGAAATGTAACATATCCGTTGTAACATTCTTTTCCATATTGGAATTTTTTGCTTAATTTCGACCATCTGGTGATGCAAATCTTCTTTTTTACTTCTTTGGCTGTCAACTGTGTATTTCAAATTTTGCTGAAAATTCATTTCGAATTACTCTGAAGTGCAATTTTGTGGGAAAATGATGCAAGATTCAATATAACGAATTTGCCATCAACAATAATTTCTGTTAAATATGGCCTATATGCGCTTAAGGAGTATTTATTTTAGATCACAAGTAAAGATATTAGATTATCTATCAAGAAGGCGTGAAACTTCATTTTATGAGTTAATAAAAACACCGTTTGTTTCGTCTGGTAACGAAAAAATGATGTTGTTCAAGTCCATTTCGTTTTATAGTGAGATATTGATGATAATATATTTCATGTTGGACTTGATGTTGTTCAAGTCCATTTCGTTTTATAGTGAGATATTGATGATAATATATTTCATTCATGTAAGCATTCAGTTGAATGTTCACTTCATTATCTTATCTTCACTCCGTTATCTTCTGAATGGTGTTTCATGACGCTATTGTTGATTCCTTGAGAATATATTGATGACAGAGTACATCTAATCAATCTTTGTTTAGGATAACAGTTTCTATCCTGTAGAGGCAAATAAAATAAGGATGAATGACTCTCACCATAGGGTTGGTTTACTGAAGTTTCATGCTATTGTATATCAACAAGAACCCTATTGCTAGCAACTTCACCTAGTCCTGGAGGCAAAGTCACAGACATGCACTAATCTTCCAATGATGACCTCTATCTAGATCAAACTTTCATAATTCTCTCCAAAGTCTATTTAATTGATAAAACAGATCAAACTTGACCTGACTCACGGCATTTCTTCAGGAAAGGAATTAAAATGGTATAGGATTTTATCATCGCCCAGGGCAGATAAAACTCACTGCATTTAGATCACAGTTGTTGATACTACATGTTGCCGGTCATTTAAGGGCCGTTAGTGGGTTTGTTTTCGGCGCTTCCTACCTTGCTTGGAGTGAATGGTTGAAGGCTCACTCATCCAAATATTTATCAGAAAAGACAAACAGTTGCTCAATGTTGAATGAAATGAACAGTCTTACACAATCTCCGAGATGCGGTTTCAGCTGAAGTCAAAATTGCGTTGCCGGTAGCATAGTGAAAGTGCACATAAACGAAGAAAGAACGAAAAAACAGACGTACAACTAGAGATGACGAGTTGACTTATGCACAGCGTTCCTTCTAAATTGAAGGTGTGAAAATCTGCAATTAATGTGTTTGATAATTCGAAAAACGTTCTTGATTATTGCCTCCGTCATTATCTACGCATGTGTGGTCGACTTTCGAGTTTGTTTGTTTCGACGGAACGCATTTTATACATGCCTGCTGCGGCGGATTCGCTAGACTGCCCATAACTTTTTGCTTCACAGACCGTCATATTGTAAGTTACTTGATATTATTATGTTATCCGTATTGTGATATTTGGATTCTCCGATGTATTACTTAGTGTGAATATATCATGTTCTGTCTGCTTTGACGTAGCTCAGTCCGTTGCATTATCATTCATAGTCTATATCTTAGAGCCCATCCTTAGTCGCTTGTCATTATTTACCTTTCCCTCTATTTTGGGTATACCATTTTTAGCGTTGGGTCAGGTTTTTGTATTTAACATTGTGCTGTCTGACTGAATATGAAAATAAATCAAAATAACAACAAGATGGCAGTTGCAAGAAACAGAATAGGATTTTAAAGTACTGGCAAGCATAATTAGAAATGCCGAGATTACATATATTATATCTCGCTTTCCGATTGGATTTCCAAATAATTTTGCCCACTTTCTGTCCACTTAAAAAAGATACTAGGTATCTAATGAATGAAACAGCAAAGTGCTTCAAGTACAGTAAGTCAGTATTGCTTAAAGTACGAAAGTAGTACTGCCTATATACTGCGTTGTCTCTTAAGCTACCAAAGACGACGCGATCGTGCATTGGCTGACACTGAGTCGCACTTCACCCTTTGTGCTATTGTCTGGTATTCACTTTTTATACCTTGAACAAATTTTATCATTGTTTTTTTTTCTCAAAAAGGTAGGCATCGTTGATTGTGGGCTTATTACGGTCATTGATAAAATAAGTCAGAACTTCCACGTTGGAAAAATTCGGAATTACTGTTACTGTGGTTTCATCATAATCAGTACGCAATGCAATACGATTCTCTTAGGGGAACTGCAAATGTGACCTTTCCCTTTTCACCCTTCTGTATCATGGTGGAGCATTTCTATCACGTTTAATACTTAGAACTGCGTAAACTAGCATTTGTTGCTTGCAAATTTTGTTTTATTTTTCGATAGAAATATCCGTGATGACTTGATATTTTTTTTAACTTCAAGTAAATAATATGTACCACAAACTCGAATTGTTTCAAATACGAGGAGCGCTGGAACCCATCTGAGCCATCATCATTCTTATGTCCGGTTTCAATTCGTCTTTTTTCTAAAGCAGCGAGTATAGCGCATGCGCACAGGAACCCTCGAGAGAGCATCAAGGTCGCCTAGGCGCAGTCGACCTGTTCGTAATAATAATAAGCAAAGGTACCACATCAATGAAATTATTAATTTTGATGAAAAAGGTTACTAGATTTTTATTTAAATACATATTGTTGATGGTTGAGTGATCTGCAAATACCATTTATATTTAGCAGATTTATTTTATTTATATCAATAGATTTAGTCATATCTTGTTGACATTTGAAGTAAAGTTAAACTTGATAAAATATGGTCAAAAACGGGGAAAAACAGCTGGAAGATAACAACGAGAAGGTAATTCAATCAGTAATTCTCTGAACTCCGTAGGATTGAAAGTTAAATAAAAATAGATTTCGAATAATAAAATTAAGTCTAACGGTTTTGCAGTGTTTTCGTTGAAATGTTTCATTTCTGATACTTCTGTCTAGGCGAATAAAACAGCAGACGAATAAACAACAATTCATATGTGACACAATAAAATTCAACGAATATCTCAGATTGATATAGTTCTTGTTTTTTTTTTTTTCTGTGTTTTACAGGTATTGTGCAAATCGTTTCCAGGAAGATGGGTTCTTGCCGTGATGTCATTTTTTGGGACGTTTAACGTATATTCTTTGAGAGTGAATTTGAGTGCTGCAATCGTGGCGATGATTGACTATGATGGTTTGGAACAATTATATCAATTAGAATTGAATAAAACTACCACAAACTTGACAAATATGGAACAAAACTTCACTATAAGCCCTAAATCGTACGAAAACGATTCAACTCAAAATACCAAATGTGGAGAAAATTTCATTCAGGAGGATGTTGGTGAGTCTTTTCATATAGAAATTAATGTTCGAATTTTGTAGTTAAAAAAATTCTCTTTTTGCATAATTCATATTACTTTCATCACGTCTTCATTTTCATCATACTTCCCTACCCCACATCAACCTACATACTTATGCCTGTTATTTTTTATTTATTTCCATCGATATTGTGAACGTTGTATCTTTCAAAACACGATCGTAACACACAAAAATGAGATTTCAAAAACATAGTGTAAAAATAATGTTTTGCCAATACGTGTTTTGAATGAGCTTTATTCCACGTTGGTCTCTTGCCCGTTTCCCAACCCCTTTACCACCCCCACTGTCTCCGAAGAGGGGTCTCTTGATGTCGAAATAATAATTTTCGTGAATTGACTATTTGAATAAAAATGAAGAAATATAATTAAAAAAACAGTATTTCAATAGCTCCCAAATCTTAACCCATAATGTTGAACTTCCACCAGAATAGTTTCATGGGAAATTATATTTTAATGGCAATGCGGGTAAATGTTGTCACTTGCCTCCAAGCAACTCCTGAGACTAATTGAGAGACTCTCATCTGAAATATCATTGGTGAACATGTGCTATTGCGCGATCAATTAGTAATCGGCGACAAAATCATGTCTGCGCGGAAAGTGCTACAATGGTACCGTGTATTAATGTGATTAACCAAAAATTCGATTGGATTTGTTTGAATAAAGAGTGGGATTTCGAAATAGTCCTGTAGTGAAGCGGTACCCCTGTGAATTAATGGCGTACTTTTAGGTTCTACTGGCGTCCTTTTAGGTTCGCAGACGCCGATATAAACGAGTGCAATCTCCTTTATTGAAATTGCATAAAATCTTCTCACATAAAACGTATTGAGATCAGAGTTGATTAAAAGCTGATAAAATTTATACGTTATAAAATACACTCCCTATTGTAAAATTTAACATTAAAATTTTAATCGAACAGTTTTTTGAAACCACAATACCTGGAAAATTAAAAATATATTAAGATTATGAATCATAAGCCCCATATAAAAATGTTGTTTTGGTTTATATTCATGTTTGTGTTGCTGCCAAAATGGCAATTTTTGTGTCTTTCGAAATATAAGTCTGGCCGTCACATAAATATTACGTTTTAACAACACATATCTATTATTCGCAATTCGCAATGATATCATGAAAAATATATCTTTTTTTTATTACCAATTGCTTTGCGCGCATTCTATGTTGAGGTTTAATTCAGCAACCCGAATGCGCTCGACCAGTTCTGTATTTTTCAAACAACGCCGAATCCCGTGTAGGATTACATGCTCGTGGGGGTATGTGTCATATTGTATTAGTTTGTGGGTGAGCGGGCTCATAGAATCATTTCGTAACATTAACCACATCTGGGTTTCGCATGTGCGCCTGAAGTACCAATTTTATTACTACATGTAGTCTTGTAAGGTATTTTATATGTTTATTTCTTCAAAATAAACTATGTCGTCTATATATTTACAGTATAGTCCGCATTCCATCCCTTATTATTCGCAAATTGTCTAGAATTTTCAACGTTTCGAGATTTGTTTCAGATGGACTGACAAATACAAATGGCGAATTCCTGTGGAATGAAAATATGCAAGGCCTGGCATTAGGCGCCTATTTCTATGGATATGTTTGGGCGCAGGTAAGGGTATTTTTAAATCAAATTTTTGGGAAATTTACGTATTTGCATTTATTAAAATTTATTTTTCTGCTTATTTCCCCTATAGTTCTCAGAAAAAAGCATTTGCAATGCTGTAATTTTTAGACCGGAATAAATAAGTTTTATACCCTTTACTAATAAACAAATATACAGACGTAGAACATATAAGAATATTGCCTAGAATGGACTTTCTAATCACCTTTTATATATTTAAATAATCTTCTGAATTTATTTTAATTCTAGCGTTTAAAACGGTACCGGAAAGACCAAATCACTTTTCCCTGTCCGCTTCTGTTTTCATATTCGTTACATTGTTACTGTTTAGATATTCGGAGCCTGGGTTGGTCGGAAGCTGAGCCGAGTTCGTGTTTGGGGAATCAGTATATTTGTTGCTTCATTCATTACCGTTCTCATACCTTTCATCATCCAACTAGGTTTGGGAGCATTTGTAGGTGCAAGAGCTTTGATCGGACTATTTTCGGTAATTGTAATGAATATTTGAAATGAATCAAAAATGTTTGTTGAGTTTCTGATTGCATTTTCTATTTTTAGAAATAAATTTGCCCAATGTAAGGTTTTTCTCACACGCCAAATAAATATCGCGAAAACCGACTCACTATGAGCTATAAATCCCCATCATTTCAATTCCGGGAGGAAATTTACTTGTGCCAAACTTGCAACTGAAATTATCGGTGCGTCCGGTGATTGATTTACCTAATAAACCCAGCAAACTCACCTGTTCAATGTGAGAAAAGCACTTAATTTAGAGTGAATCATCGTCTGTGAACCTAGTACATCAAATATCAATCGCTCCACAAAAAAGATAGTAGCACCTCCATACGAGAACTATATATATATATATATATATAAAGAATCAAAATATCTTACAAAAGAGTGCATACAACGAATTCGATGTCTACGAATCCAACGACAACGCGCTTTGGAAGCCGCTCCAGAGAAGGATTCTCTTGGTTGAATGTAAGATTTCCTTGTGCGATAGGGCAAGTTTTCATTTCACATCTTCTTTCAACTCATATCTACTCGTCGGCTCATTTAAAAGTAACATGTTTGATACCAAAATAGCAGCTTTAGTTTACGCATTGCTTTCCTTTTCAGGGCGTTTCCTATCCGATTATGCATGGTATATGGAGCATGTGGGCTCCTCCAACGGAACGAAGTAAACTCCTTACTGTTCAATTTGCGGGTTTGTTTCTTTTAGTTTTATTCCATAGTAGGATTAGCCAAGATTAAAATCGTTTCGAATCACACATTTACGTCAATATAACTGGATCGATGAAGGTTTATTCCAAATCAAAATTTTATTCTGACAATCATAAGCACTTTGTCTCGATTCGTCGTCTTTGACCAGAAATTCAGTTGAAAAATATGTACAGAAAATATTTCTGGCTTCAGTGAGTGATTATTTCACTGGTTATGTTGTGATTTTATGTATATTTCGGAAATACCCAGTCATGTAAGGGGAGAATTAGATTCCCTCCTTTATTCTTGAAATACAATTTGATCAGGAAATAATTCCTTTAAAATGATATGATTTGATATTCCATTTGAAAATAAATGCTACAGGCAAAGTTCAAAAGCTTTCACAAGTTGGAAATGGAAAATAGAGAAGAATAAAAAGTAAATTCTTCAACTCGCAGAGGAGGAAACACGCATTAAGGCATTTTAAAGCCGGTCTAGCAGGATATTTTAAACTCGACTATTTAACCTCTGTTTTTATTCCGTTCCAGGGGCACCATTCGGAACGGTTGTTGTGTTACCGATATCGGGCGTGCTAGCGAAGGAATTTGGATGGCAATCTGTGTTTTATTTTACAGGTATTATCTCAAACCCCAACGTCGTGAAATATTTCGCACGCGTTAATTTCCTGAATATGTTCTTGTTTCTGAAAAAAGATCGGTGAAAGATGACACCATGCTTTATTATCGAAAATAACATCAAAACGAGTTTCATCAAGTATTAGTCAGTAGTGCCTAATTGAGATGACAAATAGTTGTTGTAAACCTATTTTTACTCCATCGAGTCAGCCTCACTTAGCTGATGAAATTTCCTCCATTTGCGCAAAATTTTCTTTTGCAGGAGTTCGTAAATATAATCTTCAGAACGACAGAAGCTCCTCCGCGATATTAACGATCTTTTTGGCTCTTGTTAAATTCTATCTGAATTTGTGTGCGAAACACTACCATAACTCAGAATCCCAATTTTACGCTTCGAATCGAATAAGTGACAAACCCGTTAATTAAAAATACCCACCGTCAATATGTTTTTTACACTCTTGTGTCTTTTAATTAATTATTCGCCAATATTGCATGCTTGTATGTAGCCCACGCTTTAGTCATCTAATTTACACATTTCAAGCAATGATTGCAAGAAATATTAAACACCCTTAGTCACCCAGATTAATCAATATATTGAAGGATGCTTTTGGACATATTTGAATAAAATTCGATTAATATCTATATTTCAATCCACAGATCTTAAACAGTTTATAAGATAAATGAGAAAACATCCTTCATCAAAGCATAAATATTCAGTTGTATTACACGTACTTTTTGTACTAGCTCCTAATTGTTCGGTAATTTCCAAGGAGAGAAAGGCCTTACTTTGTATTCAAAATTTTGAAACATGCTCGAAAAACGGTTCGTTGGTTAGTAATAACATTCATTTATCTGAGGTTTACTCCCTAACCTGTTAGCACAAAAAACATTATTGCCTTTAATTAAGGTCAAGCCCAAACTGATGTTTATTGTACCTTCAATGTCAAATAAACAAAAACACAAGAATTATTGTTATGAATATTACTACAAAATACGGGCAGTGAACCCCGATAAACTATAACAGGTAGTACTAATACAGGATTAACCAATATTTTGACGTGATAAAACTGTACTGTTTTCCTTTCCGTCATGAACTTTGTGAACGTTTATGATGCGCAATCTCTCCGCAGTATTTTTTTATATTATTGAAATTAAACTTAGTCGGGGTTCAAACCTAAGTAATCCCATCGAATATTCAATGTGTATATATTTTTACTTCCAGGAACAATCGGTCTTATTTGGTCAGTGATGTGGTTATTTCTCATACATGATTCACCATCACAACATCCAAGAATAACAAAGAAAGAGAAAAAATTTATTGAAACTTCACTTGGTTATCACAGCTCTGAAGTTAGTTACATCTCATTATCGAACATTCGACCTTTATATCGTAATTGTAACAGTTAAAGGCGGTTTCAGACTTCAGGCCAAAAACTGACCTTCAACATTGACGAAAACTATCTCACGCGACGCATATATTACGCACAGCATCCCCGCAAATGCAATCTAGGTTTTGTTTAAACAAGGTAACGTATAAGGATATTATCACAAAACTAGGTAGAGTATTACTAGGTTAACCTGGTTTCATGTTCTGAGACGATTTCAATTTCTGAAATACTTTACCTAATTTTATTTATTGGGTACCTAGTTTTTTTGAAACTTACTACTTAGTTTCTTGAACCAGGTACCTAGTTGCATTATTTGAGTACCTATTTTATATTTGTGTATATTTATTAGGTAGAACATAATACAGGAAACTTGGGGAAAGTTAAAATGGTAATTCCGACTTTTCAGAAATTGTTGCGGCCCATGTCCTATGTGATTGAGATTTGAAAATTTTTATTTTCGTTTAATTATCATTATAACACAGGATAGTAGAAGAAGCAGGAAAATCTCCGTACCATGGTTATCCATGTTCAAATCTATGGCAATGTGGAGTACAATAGTTCCCCATTTCTCGACTAACTTTACAATCATTATTTTTCTTACGATGCTACCTGCATACCTGCGAACAATGTTGAATTTTGATGTAAAAGCAGTAAGTAGATCGATACAGTACTACATCTATATGGACAGGAAATTAATATTTTATATGTTCGATGCTTGACCGTTCCGCCACCGATCACATCTTCAGTCAGGTACTTCGCGGGTAGCTGTAACACTGAATAATACACAGTCACCACAAAGGTCCGTGCCTAACGGTTGTTGGCTATAAGCCCTCCGGTAGGTTCACGGTAGACAACAGCAAACAATTGGAAAAAACTCACAAAAAATAGAATTTGTTTGATGATTGCTTTACACAGGATTTATAGCGATGATTAAATAAACAAAAACGTTTTCTGACAGGCAGCAGAATTTCAACAGTGAGAGATATCCCTGTGCGTTCTATTAACGTTATCTATAATGTAGATGATCTTGCAAATTCATTTCCAACAATTTGGTATTCCGGCATTGGCTTGAGCTCATAGATTTGGCCGCCTATAAAAAGCATTGCTCACGGTGACGTATCAAAAGAGCTGTAATAATTCCCTTCCGTATTTTTTTTTAGAGTGGAGCCCTCAGTTCAATACCGTACATAGTGAAGATGATTATGTTTCCAATAGCTGGATTCACAGCCGATTACTTCATAAAAAGGGGAATAAGAACTGTCTACATTCGAAAAATCTGGTCGCTCATAGGTGTTTACAATTTTGATTCTGAGATGCCCTGCCGTAGATCATATTATGATAAAACACATTTTGCGAAGAATGCATCACTGTTGTATCGTACCTGGGGCAGTGCAATTCAATTCGGCGATTCGAAGCCCGAATTATTCAACTCAATCTTACATCTATCATACCATTCAGAAATCTTATTTTCCTATTCATAAGCCACAATGTCCCTCGCCTCGACGGCGCGATCCATCAGTGTCCCATGCTTGACAAAAGATTATTTCAATGAGGTTGAAAATAATACGAGCTATATATATTTCGATATTTTGATATTTGAGGAGGTGTTGAAAGTAAAAACGGAACAATTGTTATTTATGCGGATTTAGTGATTCGATCCGATTCGAAAAAATATCTGAAATCGTGCTCATATAGGTGATCGATCCATCGAAGGCCCATGTTTAGCAAATAAAATTTGCGATTGCTGTTTAACATTTGATGGAAGAAAAGTAAGCTGGAAAGTTATTTGATATTTCATGCAATACAAATGCATAAATGAAATGGTGGTTTTGTAATCGTGTTAGACACAATTTACTCTTTACTCGACCCTGAATTCTAAATGATTTTTAAATCATTGCTAAAGTAGCTTAGGCTTGAAAACCCAGATTTCCATTTTACCGATATTTAATGTTTCCCACCGACATTTATTTAGCATCTTTAGTGTATTACCTATCACCTCGTATTTGTTTTCAAGGTTTAGTCATTCCTGGAACTGGTCTCATTTTAGCTGCATACACCGGGTGTGACATTGGATTGATCATATTTCTATTCGCAATTTCAGGTGAGTTAACTTGCCAATGAAAAGACCTAAATACTGAAAAAGACACACATTAAGTTCCATTCTACGACGACATATATATTTATATTAATTTGTTTAAAGATTAAGAATAGTTGGAACAATATAAACCCATCATTCAATAATTTCCTATTTGGACAATTTTTGCAACCGGTTCGAATTTGGAAACCTCTATAAATATTTCACATTTGCGTACGATAATGTGGGAAATATTATTCCGGAAAGTCTAAAAACATATTTTAATAACTCAAATGTTTTTAGCACTGGTTTGTAACTGAATTAAATATTGCCATCTTCGAAAGTATTTGAAATATAGCAATGACCTATCTTAGACCTAGCTGAAGTAATTTATGAAAATGTTACGAATCTATGAAACGTTGTTAGGTTGAATTGGCAGATAGCAATTATCAGGTTACTACAGTCGGTTTATTATTTGTCTCAGTTGGAATGGACACATTTACAGTTCCTGGATTCAAAGCATCCATGCTTGAAATTGCTCCTGCTTTCGGGGGAATTATATTTGCTATTGCCAACACTATTGGAACAAGTAGCGGATTCATTGCACCTCAGTTGGCTGGTGCTCTTCGTGAAGCCAATGTGAGTTGATTTACATGTGTTCCGTTTTTCTTTCTTCTCAATATTATGGTTTGACACAGAACTGTATTGGTGGAATTTTACTAAGACTTGTGGAAGTTATTTTGCTTACCTAATCTACCTTTTGGTTCTACAGCTGGAGACCCTTGGCTCGGCAGCACCTTTTCATGTTTTAGGGTGTAATACCAAAGTTGAATATGCGTTTGACTGCATCGTGGTTTATTCAGAGGAGCACTGCGATGTTTTCTATGTACTTTCTATTCTTTTTTTAAACTTTGTAACATCTTTAAACGCAGAAACATAAGCTTTATCAGACATTTTAAAAACAAGAAAAACAGACAAACTAAAATTATTTATAGAAGATAAGACATGATGATACTTTTTTATACTTGCAGAGAGATAACCCTACCCGCGGATGGATGATGCTGTTCTGGTTGGCTGCTATAATACATTTTACAGGGGCTTTGTTTTTTCTTATATTTGGGACTTCTGACATTCAACCATGGGCAAAACCGATTGAAAAGAGAAAAGAACGAAACGACTGCTGTTTAAAAATAGGTTTTTTTGGTATAATTCAAAACTACTGAAGACACTTTTAAAACTGGTGTAAAAAAATATACTTTTAGAGACAAGACTATAGAGAAACGATTGTCAAACATGATCCGAGAACGGTTTAGAAGAAGTATTGATTTATGAAAACAGGATGATTCCCCCATATTTTTAGTGATGTATAATGTAGTTTTTGTATTGAGTTCCATGTTTGCCAAATTATTAGCTGATCTTATAACCGCTGACAATCGTATCAAGGGCTATCTATTCATTTATGCTCCATTCATATACATATAAAACTACTTGTTAGATATTTAGATTTTTGTGTTGATCGAAAGATTGTACTTCGTGCTGGAAATGCATTTTAGCAACGTTGCTCTGTTGATTCAGCAGCTAACGTTCGATAAAACAAAATTGTTTCCTATTTTTAAAATGGTTGCGTTTCGTAGCATTGGGTTTTGTAAATTAATTGCTAGTCCTCCAAAAACGGCTACATTTTTAGCATAGAGCTCTATTTAATATTTATCATTTGAGAACTACATGAAAATTGCTCAGTTTTTTCTAACTAGGGCACGACGTGACATTTTGTTAAGTTCATCTGAAGTAATATTATAATTGTTGTCGTGTAATACAAACTCACAAGTGAAACAGTCCTAAATTATTGCAATCAAAGATTGTGGGAACACGCTGAACCGTACCTTTCGGGATTTGACACCAAACTGGAGTCAGATAGGTAACTTCAATTAGACATTAGCCACAGCAATAGTTTCACTGTAGTCACGTAACGTTGCAAAGACAACATTTCTTTTTCGCAAAATCTCTAGCCTATATGTAAAATATAAAGACAGGATTAGTGTTGGATCAAAGATGTACGCTTCCTGGATCGTTTAAAACTAAACAGTTTGATACATTTTGCTTTTGGGTGATGCGCATGGGTGTATGTGCAAGCTAGGACTCTATCCATCTTCGACGTGTTCCATTGTGTTAACAAATGTGTAGTTACGTAGATCTGAGTATATGCATTTTGTGAATTCAAAGTTATATATTCTGTTCAGAATACTCATCTCTGATTAATGTAACGTCCCAGTGTCGCCTGCTGGTTTCTGCCACTGGAATATAGTTTAGAAAAAGCGTTTGTGGTTATTTTGGATGTTAACGGCCGAATTTACGGGATAACGATACAAATCACTTCTAGCACCTTCCCTACACCATTACGAACTTTCATTTGGAGTACCTTCATAGTTCACCTCGTCATCACTGAGCAACAAACATGCTGTTGTATACCGGGATATTACCAATATCAGAATGATCTCTGACATTGTTTTCATTAATTATTTCCGGTTCCACTCGCCAGTCTGTCGTGCTAGCACCATCACATTTTTTCTTTTGGTTAATTACCACAATAATTACAGTGTGATTGTTTTTTTACTGCAAAAATGCTCGAAATTTTTTACAAAAGTTAACCTCAGGATATATTATTTGTTCTACTATCCGTGTAAGACGATAGGCTTTGCCCAGATTTTATTCCGTGTTTGTATTTCTTCTTTGCGTTTCTTTTTCCTTGGTAAACGGGCACTAGTCGTTTAGCGTCTTGCAATAGATTTCGTCAGATTTCCAGATGATTCGCCTTTTTACATGTGTGTATTGCGATTGAGTTTATTTCTGTGTATGCTTTATGACGAACATCTAAATAAACTATGTCTAAGTGTATCATAGACACAAAAAAATTTGACATTACATTCCAAACAAAGCGGGCATGAAAATCCTTGAATCAACTTGTCCAAACACCATGTTTTCAAACACCTTTGTCGTTAAATGGGCTACGCTTTGGCTAACAAGACTGAGGCACTCACTAGTCACAATGACCGCACTTCAATTTTTACGAATCTCCGTCAATAAGTAGAACATAAGTCAACTTTTTATTGCATACATCGATCGGAAGTGATTTTTGAAGTTACATTTTCGGCAAGAGGGCTTCGGAGCCATTAAAAGCAACATTTTTATTGCTTTGAACTGATCTGTGGATCGGAGTTGTGAATACGACGGCTTTTGATACGCGTCGTGGAGTATTGTGATCACATAAATTAGTTAAACGAGACTTAAATTTTTGACCCATTAGTATGCTTCTGTTTGACTCAAGTCGGTATAGCGTTAAAGTTCAGGTAGGCTTTGAGGTGTGTTGCTTTATGTTGGTTATTCGATGTTAGATAAATGGTTGAATTGGGTTTAGGTGACTCACTTGTATTTGTACTATGAACCATGTCCCTAATTATCCAGGGCACTAAGTTGCTCAAATTTTTGGGCCAATGTATTCTTTTAGACGGTAGCGAAATGCTAGTGACCTTTTCACGTTTGTTTATAGTGCATGATTCAAACATGATTACGCTTGACGAAACCAGAGCTGTTAGTTGTATTATCGACTGCTTTCGCTTGACCGCGCGGGTTATGTCCTAGATGTATTTAACCTTTTGTGGGTTAGACTCAATTCTCTTCCATTAGGATATTACCACAGAGTCAGGTATGGTCTGGGCTTGTTTGGCACTTCACCGTTTATCGCGATTTTGTGCCGATCATGCTCGGCCCTTGGCTGACGTTCCGGCCGGTATGGCCGTGTGAGCATATCATACGATTGTTTCTTTTTCAGACAAAACGAATGGGCTTTGGTCTCCCAAACTGGGAAATTCTGAGCTTGTGAATTTTGTATCTTCTTTTTCTATGTGAAGTCTGCCAAGGCTGATTTTTAGTTACGTTCGATTGAACTTTTTAGGCAGCCTACTGGATTCCAATTCAATAAATAAACTCCAGTTAAAATTTCATCTTTAAAACGTGCTTCTCTTTTATACATAGATGAGCTATTGATAATAGTTCTACGCTGAACCAAAAAAATGAATTTGGCTGTTAGGGCAATAGGCCATTAGTAGGCTTACAGTCAAGGACACCAGAAAGCAGAAAGGGAAAGTTTTCTACAAACGCAACGGAAATGAAATATTTATTCGATTGTTTTAACATTGGCAATTGAAAATGACTAAAATTTTCAGTGAAATATATGTTTTAGGATACCGTACACAGCTAGGTTATTTAATAAAGGTGGTTCTAATTTCATTCTAATCAAGATCGCTTTTATCACTTTTTTTTGTTAAAAGTTAAAAATCAGAATAGTTTTATTTTTGATCTTGAGCTTACTAAACCATGTCGAATTTATGTAACGCAATACATTCCCTCCCAAAAACATATTTTAAAAACGATGTCTATTTGCAAAGGCAATCCGCTGCCTCAAAACCGTAAGTCAACTTAAAATACTATTTTGGGTTAATTGCAAGATGTGCAGTTTGAAATGCCGGAAATAACGGTGTTTATAACACCTGAGCGCTTCGGAAGTACGTTGCATTATGTCTTGCTCAGCTTAAGGGTGATTGATGCTTTTCGCGGGTTACCTTATCGATCGATACACAATTACAATCTTCACAATTGTTTTATTTTAAATATTTTCGGCCAGCGTTTCGCAATTGAAGTATTGCAAAAATATTCTGAAAAATGATAAGAAAGAGAAAACTAAGAAATGCACAACAATACAATGAAGAAAACATTTTGCAACAGCTCTGTCGTAGTGGATTGCAATTGTATTTTTTAGAATTTTGTGAGAAAATTTTTAAAAATGGAGAAAAAATAATATATCAAACTTTCTTGTTTCGTCGCCAAAAATGACGATGTTCAACAAAACGGCCAAGAAATTTCTGCGGGTTTGCGGCGCTCAACTTTTTGTTAAGTTTATTTTCTTATATATTTTCGTTTCAGTCTGTTCATCTGAGTATACAAAAAACATTTCGATAATAATTATATTTCAACAAAACGGATATAAAAACATGCTTTAAAAGTAACTTTTTTCAAAACACCATGATATAGTCCAATAGATCTGCTATATCGGCTAAAACTACTATTGCCATTTTCGAGACACCCAGTATTTCATTTCGCTGACGAATGTGGTAAATTTGTCTTTTACTTCTTCATTAAAACTTGCTCTATAGGTATCGCTGACCTATCTTGGTACTTTGCTGACCTTGTTAAGGTCCATTCACGAGTCCCCATCACTGGCCATGGAGTTGCAATTGTGCAATATACACATTTTGGAATGTATTTCTTTACGTGATGCTTCTCAGCTGTGACACCTTGTGTGATAAAAATATAATGACTATTTGAGTGATATAACACCTGCGCTAAATCGTGTACCTATATTTTCCATCTAGACGAGAGATTTTAAAAAAAAGAAATATTGTCTTCACAGCGTTACATGGCTCCAGTATTAAAGGCATCTTCAGTGGTTTGATTTATTCCAAAACAACTTCTTCTATTTTTAAACAGCAGTCGTTTTGTTCTTTTCTCTTTTATCGGTTTTGCCCATGGTTGAATGTCAGAAGTCCCGAATATAAGAAAAAATAAAGCCCCTGTAAAATGTATTGTAGCAGCCAACCAGAACAGCATCATCCATCCGCGGGTAGGGTTATCTCTCTGCAAGTACAAAAAAGTTTCATCTCGTCATTATCTTTTTTAAGTTTTTATCAATTGGCGTTGATTTCTCTCTAAATAATTTTAGTTTTTCTGTTATTCGTTTTTTTTCAGAATGTCTGACAAAGCTGGTGTTTTGCTTTTAAAAATGTTACAAAGTTAAGAAAAAAATAATAGAAAGTTCGTGGAAACATCGCAGTGCTCCTCTGAATAAACAACGATGCAGTCAAACGCATCTTCAACTTTGGCATTAGACCCCAAAGCATGAAAAGGTGCTACCGAGTCAAGTCTTAAGCTGTAGGACCAAACGGTAGATTCATAGGCGATAGAATTTAAGCAGATATTACTTGTAAACTGAGCGCAAGTAACCAAATAATAAGTTATAGTGAAATTCCATCAAAACAGTCCTGTGTCGAACCATGATATTGAGAAGAAAGAAAAACGGAACACATATAAATCAACTCACATTGGCTTCACGAAGGGCACCAGCAAGCTGAGGTGCAATGAATCCACTACTCATCGCAATAGTGTTGGCAATAGCAAATATAATTCCCCCAAAAGCAGGAGCAATTTCAAGCATAGATGTTTTGAATCCGGGAACTGAAAATGCGTCCATTCCAACTGAGAAAAATAAATAAAGCGGTTATATCAATCAGATAATTGCTATCTGCCAGTTCAACCTAACAACGTTTCATAGATTCTTCCTATTTTCATAAATTACTTCAGCTGGGTCTAAGATAGGTCATTGCCATGTTTCAAATACTTTCTGAGATGACAATATTTAATTCAGTTGCAAACCAGTGATAAAAATATTTGGGGTATCAAAATATGTTATAAAGTCTTTCCGGAAAAATGTTGCCCACGTATCGCACGTAAATGTGAAATATTTATAGGTGTTTCCAAATTCGCACCGCCACTTATTGAATGATTTTTTCTTGTTCCAACAATTCTTAATATTTATTATTATTAATATATATGCGTGTGTGGGTGTTGTCGTAGCATGGAACTTAATGTATGTCGTTCTCAGTATTTGGCTCTTTTCATTGGCAAGTTAACTTACCTGACATTGCGAATAGAAATATGATCAATCCAATGTCACACCCGGTATGTGCAGCCAGAATGAGAACCGTTCCGGGAATAACCAAACCTAGAAAACAAAAACCATATCGAGGTGATAGAAAATACACTAAAAATGTTAAATAAATGTCGGTGAAAAAAATTTAATATCGGTAAAATTAGAACCCGGATTTTCAAGACTAACCTAATTTAATAGTTATTTAAAAATCATTTCGAATTCAGGGTTAAGTGAACTCAACATATTTTATAAATTATATTATGAACATACCATTGTCCAACACAATTACAAATTCATCATTTTACTCATGCATTTCCAGTTTACTTTTCTTCCATTACATGTTTATTTGTCAAGCATGGGCCTTCGATGGATCACCTAAATGAGGCACGGTTAGCGCTGGACAAACTTGAATCATTATTAAATCGAATTTTTCGAATCTGATCGAATCACTGAACCCGCATAAATAACAATTGGCACGTTTTTACATTTAATATCTCCTCAAACTTCACTTCATTGAAATAATCTTTTGTTGAGCATGGGACACTGTTGGATCGCGCCGTCGAGGTCACGATATGTGATGCATCCCTGGCAAAACATGCTTTATCATAATATGATCTACGGCAGGGCATCTCAAGAATGAAAATTGTAAACACCTATGAGCGACCAGATTTTCCGAATGTAGACGGTTCTTATCCCCCTTTTTATGAAGTAATCGGCTGTGAATCCAGCTATTGGAAACATAATCATCTTCACTATGTACGGTATTGAACTGAGGGCTCCACTCTGAAAATATGGAAGAGAAATATTACAGATATTTCGATACGGCAGCATGGGTAATGCTTTTTATAGGCGACCAATTATATGAGCTCAAGCCAATGTCGGAATAACGAATTGCTGAAAATAATTATGGAAGATCAACTACATTATAGATAATGTTAAAGTCGCCATCATAACGCGTTCGTAAGGCGTGTCTGCAATTTCAGACAGTCGCGTTGGAAAAAATTTAAAACGCACAGAAAATTTATCGCTGTTTAAATTCTGCTGCCCGTCTGAAAACTTTTTTTTTCATTTAATTATCGTTATAAATCCAAGGTAAATAATCAAACAAATTATATTTTATTTTTGTGATTTTTTTCGAATTGTTTGCTATTGTCTGTCCCTTGAAAGGAGGGCCTATATCCAACAACCTTCAGGCACGGACCTTTGTAGTGACTGTGTATTAATCAGTGTTACAGCTACTCGCGGAATGCCTTGCTGAAGGCCATGCTCGGTGGTGGAACGGTCAAGCATCGAATCATTGGCTTTCCGGACAATACGATCGTGCCCAACCGACTGAGCCACCGAGCCGGGCTATCCAACAAATTCTTGTCAACCAATTGCCTATTTTAAGCTTGTGAGCGAAACCTTGCGATATAAAAAATTATTTCCTGTCAATATAGATACTGTACTGATTCACTTACTGATTTTACATCAAAATTCAACATTGTTCGCAGGTATGTAGGTAACATCGTAAGAAATATCATGCTTGTAAAGTTTGCCGAGAAATGGGGAACTACTGTACTCCACATTGCCATGGATTTGAACATGGATAACCACGGTACGGAGATTTTCCTGCTTTGTCTACTATCCTGTGTAATAATGGTAATAAAAGTAAATAAAAATTTCCAGACTTGCGGCTTATAGAACATGAGCAGTAATAATTTCGAATTGTTTAGTAAAGATTCTTAAATCACTGGCCAAGCGCTTGATCTATATGATTGTTCCGTATTAAGACTGAGTATATAATCAACAACAATGTCACAAAAAGTCATTCAGTCGAAAGTCAAGGTAAATTTGCATTATAACACGATAACAAATGAACACAGGTTTACGGGCCGCATAAACTCGGTCACCGGAATCTTTGCGGAAGTACACATATTCGAATTACAGAAAGCCCCCGCTAACGCCTCTAATAAAATTTCGTCCCTTTCGGGCGACAGGAAAACAGACAATAGGCCCGCTTTCCTTTCGTTTTGAATCTAGTACATTTGAGAAGCACACGTGCCCAACTAGGCGTGTTAGTTTTTGACACCCTGACCAATCAAGCAGGCGTATATAAAACAGAATAATTTCCCCAATATTCAGTACAACCTTTTCAGGGGTAGGACAGAATCATATTTTCATCCTGAAGGGCAAAAAAGTCGAGAATATAGCTAAGCCTGGTATGTAGCAAACCTTGTGCAGACACCAGTTTCGAATTACGGGTGACTGTGGCCTAACCTTCAACTGTTTTTTTCTCTGCTTGAACATGGTTGGGGGAGGAAGTCAAAACCTACATGTTATTTAATATGGCGAAAAATGACAAGTAAGTGAAAATACAAATTGTTTTTTCTACCTGACAGGATAAAATCGACTAAATATATGAGAATAATTTGCAGAATTTGTTTCATCTATGCACCTATGCTTGCACTTTGAAAATGAATTACCGTTCCGGTCACAGAATACGATGTTAATGAACATTTAAAACCTGTTAATATGGGCTGCCTGATTTGAGCTCCGTGTTCCCGAGACGCGGCAAATTGAACGTCATCCAAATTAAATTTTAAAATCTAATTCTTTTATAAATATTTGGTTATCCGATGAATAAAATCCCCGTTTAATGGTCCCTTGTAGGCACCATTTCCGACTTGCTTAGAGTGAATTTCAATAAGAAAAGGTTATATTTCAAAAACTGAACATCGTATCTTCCTTTCGCAAACAAAATTCGCTAAGAGCAAGGTTGAAAGAGACTTCTGACGTAAGTCTCCTGAACTGATCTGAAATCAAGAGTTTTAAGCAATCTCGTTAGATTCTGAACCGAGAAATTAATCGATGCACCCCATTAGAGCTAGTTTGTCGTGGCTATCAAAGATGGGAATATCACCGACACTTCTAAGTATAAGTACCCAGTATACAAAATTTATTTTCACAATACCCAGCTTTTTAGATTTGTGAATTACTCATTTTAAGTTTCACCAAGTTTCCTGTATTATGTTCTATCTAATAAATATACGCAAATTTAAAATAGGTACTCAAATAATGCAACTAGGTACCTGGTTCAAGAAACTAAGTAGTAAGTTTCAAAAAAACTAGGTACTCAATAAATAAAATTAGGTAAAATATTTCAGAAATTAAAATCGTCTCAAATTGAAAAAAAATTATTACCTTGTTCATAATAAAAGTACTAACTAGTTTTGAAAATGAAACCAGGTTAACCTAGTAATGCTCTACATAGTTTTGTGATAATATCCTCATAATTCACCTTGTTTAAACGAAATCTAGATTGCAATCACGGGGATGCTGTACGTAAAATGAGCGTCGCGTGAGATAGCATTTGTCAATGTTGAGCGTCCGTTTTTGACATGAAGTATGAAACCGCCTTTAACCGTAAAATATTCGGTTTATTTTATATAGGTTGAATGTTCGATAATGAGATGTAACTAACTTCAGAGCTGTGATAACCAAGTGAAGTTTCAATGAATTTTTTCTCTTTCTTTGTTATTCTTGGATGTTGTGATGGTGAATCATGTATGAGAAATAACCACATCACTGACCAAATAAGACCGATTGTTCCTGAAAGTAAAAAGTAAAAATATATACACATTGGATATTGGATGATGTTTAAATTATCAACCTCCATTCGATTGAATGAGTCTAAAGTGTGTTTTTTTTTTTCAAGGCGAGTCACCAATGAATTTTCGTGGGTTGGGCATTTTCCATCTGTAAATCGAGTTTGTCCAATTTGGTGAAATGCTTCGATGGGATTACTTAGGTTTGAACCCCGGCTAAGTATAATTTCAATAATATATAAAATTAATGCGGAGAAATTGCGCATCATAAACGTTCACAAAGTTCATGACGGAAAGGAAAATCGTTCAGTTTTATCACGTCAAAATATTGGTTAATCCTGTATTAGTACTACCTGTTATAGTTCATCGGGGTTCACTGCCCGTATTTTGTAGTAATATTTATAACAATAATTCTTGAGTTTTTGTTTATTTGGTAGAATGACGTATATTGAATGTAAAATAAACATCAGTTTAGACTTGACCGCGATTTAAAGGCGATAATGTTTTTGCTATCAGGTTAAAGAGTAAACCTCAGATAAATGAATGTTATTTCTAACCAACGAACCGTTTTTCGAGCTTATTTCAAAATTTTGAATACAAAAGTAACGCCTTTGTCTCCTTGAAAATTACCGAACAATTAGGAGCTATTACAAAAACTACGTGTAATACAACTGAACATTTATGCTTTGATGAACGAAGTTTTCTCATTTATCTTATAAACTGTTTAAGATCTGTGGATTGAAATATGGATATTAATCGAATTTTATTCAAATATGTCCAAAAACAAACTTCAATTTATTGATGTGTCTGAGTGACTAAGGATGTTTAATATTCCTTTGCAATTATTGCTTGAAATGAGTAAACTAGACGACGTGGGGGCTACATACAGGCATGCAGAAATTGGCGAATGACTGACAAAAAGAAGACTAAAAGAAAACTTAAAGAGTCTAAAAACCATACTGGCGGTGAGCATTTTAAATTAACGGGTTTGTCACTTTTTCCAACCGAAGCGTAAAATTGGGATTCTGAGTTATGGTAGTGATTCGCACTCAAATTCAGATCGTGGCAGATAGAAGCGGAATTTAACAAAAGCGAACTTCATCGTTAATATCTCGGAAGAGGTTCTGTCGTTCTGGAGATTACATTTGTGAACTCCTGCCAGTGCAAAATAAAATTTTTCAGCACAAATAGAGAAATTTTTTATAAGTTCAGCGAGGCTGACTCGATGGAGTAAAAATAGGTTTACAACCACCATTTGTCATTCTAATTAAGCACTACTGACTAATACTTGTTGAAACTCGTTTTAATGTTGTTTTCGATAACAAAGCATGGTGTCATCTTTCACCGTTCTTTTTTCAGAAACAAGAACATATTCAGCAAATTAAGGCCTGAGAAATATTTCACGACGTTGAGGTCCTAGGTAATACCTGTAAAATAAAACACAGATTGCCATCCAACTTTCTTCGCCAGCACGCCCGATATCGGTAACACAACAAGCGTTCCGAATGGTGCCCCTGGAACAGAATAAAAATAGAAGTTTAAATAATCGACTTCAAATTATCCTGCTAGACCAGGCTTTAAAATGACTTAAAGCATTCGTCTCTATTTACGAACTTGTGAAAGCTTTTGAAGTTTGCCTGTAACTGTAACCTGTCGAAAACATGCATTTTCAAATGGAATATCGAATCATATCATTTCAAAGGAATTGCTAAACAAATTATTTTTCAAGAATAAAGGAGGGAACCTAATTCTCCCCTTATATGGCTGAATATTTCCGAAATATGCATAAAATCACAACATATCCAGTGAAATAATAATTCAAATGTTTTCTGTACATATTTTTTCGACTGAATTTTGGGTCAAAGATCAATCGAGACAACAAGTCCTTATGATTGTCAGAATAAAACTTCGATTTGTAATAAACCTTTGTGGATGCAGTTATTGACGTAAATGTGTGATTCGAAAAGATTTGAATCTTGGCTAATCCTACTATGGAATAAAACTAAACGAAACAAACCGGAAAATTGAGTAGTAAGGAGTTTACTTCGTTCCATCGGAGGAGCCCACATGCTCCATATACCATGCATAATCGGATATGAAACGCCCTGAAAAGAAAAGTAACAATGTGTAGTACGACCAGGAAATAAATAAAACAAATATTGTATAGGCATCAAATTAAACATCGATGCGTGCCGAAATCCAAAATGTTGAATAAGTTTGAAGATAGAGGTAAGAAGTCAAATAAAGTTTTGAACTCTCTGTTGTGCAATTTTTTTATTTTTATATATATGAAGTTTACGTTTGGAGGTGCTGCTGTCTTTTTCGTGAAGTTATTGATATTTAGAGTACTAGTTATACATACGATGATTTACACTGAACTGGTGCTCTTGCTGCGTTTATTAGGTGAATCTCTGTCGCCGGTCGCATCGAATTTTTTAGTTGCAAGCTCGACACAAGTAAATTTCCACCCGAAATTTAACTGAAGAGGATTTATAGCTCAAAGTAATTCGGTTTTCTCAATATTTCAATGGGGCGTGAGAGCAAATTTATTTCTAAAAATAGAAATGGCAATCAGAAAGTAAACAAACATTTTTGATTCATGTCAAATATTCATTACAATTACCGAAAATAGTCCAATCAAAGCTCTTGCAGTTACAAACGCTCCCAAGCCTAGTTGAATGATGAAAGGTATGAGAACGGTAATGAAGGAAGCAACAAATGTACAGATTCCCCAAACGCGAACCCGGCTTAGCTTACGGCCAACCCAGGCTCCGAATATCTAAATAGTAACAATGTAACGAATAAGAAAACAGGAGCGGTGAATAAAAAAAAAAAGTGATTTTGAATGTTAGAATTACAAATTAAATCAGAAGATAATTTAAATATAAAAAGGTGATTAGAAAATCCATTTTAGGCAGTATTATTATATGCTACATCTCTGTATATTTGTTTATCTGTGCCACAATGGTACAAAATATATTTATTCTGGTCTAAAAATTACGGCATTGCAAATAGAAAATAATCAGAAATTTTATAAATGCAAATACGTAAATGTACCAAAAATTTGATTCTTAAACAACCGTACCTGTGCCAAAATATATCCATAGAAATAGGCACCTAATGCCAGGCCCTGCATATTTTCATTCCATAGTAATTCGCCATTCGTATTTTTCAGTCCATCTGAAACAAAGCTCTAAACGTTGAAAATTATAGACAATTTGCTGATAATAAGGGAAGGAATGCGGAGTATACTGTCAAGATATAGACAGTTTAGATACAGTTTATTTTGAAGAAACAATCATACGAATAGGGAGTGTATTTTATAACGTATAAATTTTAATAGCTTTTAATCAACTCTGATCTTAATACGTTTTATGTGAGAAGATTTTATGCAATTTCAATACGGAAAATTGCACTCGTCTACATCAGCGTCTGCGAACCTAAAGGACGCCAGTACAAAATACCTCGCACCTCTATCGAACCCTTTGTAATTTTTAAAGGTACCGCCTCACTACAAGACTACTTCCCACGCATTTTTCCAATGGATCCAACCGAATTTTTGGTTAATCCCATTAGTACACCGTAGTAGCACTTTCTGACTTTCTGCGCAGACATGATTTGGTCGCTGGTTACTAAATGATCGCGGAATACCACATTTTTTACCAAAGATAACTGAAATATGCGTCTTTTTATTAGTTTCGGGAGTTGTTTGGAGGCAAGTGATAACTTTTCCCCGCACTGTTTTTGAAATAAAATTTCCCATGAAACTATTCTGGCGAAAGTGTAAGATTATGGGTTGAGCTTTAGGAGTTATTGAAATACTGTTTTTTTTCAAGCAGATTTCTTTATTTTTATTCAAATGGCTATTCACAAAAATATTCAGTATGATTCGGAATAAATTATTCGGAAGAGGTGGGGGTGGTAAAGCGGTTGGGAAACAGGCAAGAGACCTACGTGGAATAAAGCTCATTCAAAACACATATTGACAAAACACTACTTTGACACTATGTCCCAATCTCATGTTTGTGTGTTGAATTGTGTTTTGAAAGATACAACGTTGTTCACAATATCGATGAAAAAGATGAGAATTAATTTAAAAATAACAGGCGTAAGTAAGTATGCAGGTTGGTGTGTGAGAGGGAAGTATGATAAAAATGAAGACGTGATGAAAGAAATATGAAAATTGCAAAAAGCGGATTTTTGAATGAAAAAAAAAATTTGAGCCTTAATTTAGATATGAAACGACTCACCAACATCTTCCTGAATGAAATTTTCTCCACATTTGGTATTTTGAGTTGAATTGTTTTCGTACGATTTAGTAATTATAGTGATGTTTTGTTCAATATTTGTCAAGTTTCTAGTAGTTTTATTCAATTCTAATTGATATAATTGTTCCAAACCATCATAGTCAATCATCGCCACGATTGCAGCACTCAAATTCACTCTCAAAGAATATACGTTGAACGTCCCAAAAAATGACATCACGGCAAGAACCCATCTTGCTGGAATCCATTTGCACAATATCTGTAAAACAGGGAAATTGAAAAAAATAAAAGAACTATATTAATCTTGGGATATTCGTTGAACTGCATTTTGTCACATTTGAATTGTTGTTTATTCGTCTGCTGTTTTATTCCCTTAAACAGTCGCAGTAGAACGCGAAACGAAAACACGACAAAGTCGTTAGACTTTGGCCGTACTTTTATTATTCAAAATCTATTTTCATTTCACTCTCAATTCCATGAAGTTTAGAGACTTACTGACTGAATTTCCTTCTCGTTTTCATCTTCTATCTGTGTTTCTCCGTTTTGGACCATATTTTTATCAAGTTTAACTTTCCCTCAAATGACTACAAGATACGACTAAATATTTGATATAAATAAATTAAATTTGTTAATTATAAATGATATTTGCAGATTACTCAACCATCAACAATATGTTCTCAAATCAACATCTAAAAACTTTGTTTCGAAATTAAGATTTCAATGATATGGTACCTTTGATATGGTACCTTTGATATGTTTGCAATGCAAACATATATGCAAACGAATATACAAACGAAGTATTTGGTTCATATTGCGAAAAAAGTGACATATTGAAAGTGGACATAAGAATGATGATGGCGTAGATAGGTGCCAGCGCACCTGGTATTTGAAATAATTCTATTGTGGCACATATTATTTACTTGAATTCAAAAAAATATATATCAAGTCATCACGAATATTTCATCGAAAAGTAACAAAAAGTTGCAAACAACAAATTCTAGTTTAAGCAGTTCTTAGTATGGATCGTGAGAGAAACGCGACACCTTGATACAGAAGTGGGAAACGGGAAAGGCCACATTTGCAGTTCCCTAAAAAGAATCGTAATGCATTGCGTACTGATTACGATGAAACCGCAATAATTCCGAATTTTTCCGACGTGGAAGTCCTGACTTATCATATACTATATTATATTATCAATGACTGTAATAGGCCCACAATCAACAATGCCTACTTATTTTGGTTTGCTCCAATTTAATTCTAATCTAGATCGCTTTTATCACATTTTTTATTAAAATGTTAACAATCAGAATAGTTTTATTTTAGATCTTGATCTTACTAAACCATGTCGAATTTATGTAACGCAATACATTCCCCCAAAAAACATATTTTAAAACGATGTCTATTTGCAAAGGCAATCCGCTGCCACAAACCCGTAAGTCAACTCAAAATACTATTTTAGATCAATTGCAAGATTTGCAGTTTGAAATTGTCGGAAATACCGGTGTTTATAACCCCCGAGCTCCTCGGAAGTACTTTGCATTACGTCTTAATCAGCTTAAGGATGATTTATGTGTTTCGCATGTTGCACCTCATCGATCGATAAGTATCATCATCTGATATTTTTCTGCTATAGCAATCATGGGTCTATAACAGCGCCAATACCTTTGCTACATCGACTTTAACTGCCATAGTGACTACAGCTCTGTCATATAGACCATAGCTGTTATTGTCATTTGCAAGATACCCAAATATCTGTCCAAGTCATTTTTGACAAGAAAACATTCAACGTTTCAAAATCCAGAAAAAATCTTTTTTTTTCTGCATTTTTCTTGAATTGCCAAATCGCTTTAGGCAATTTGTAAAAGGAATAAAATGAAACAGTGGTGATAACGTATTCATTTTAAAAAATTGCCCATATTTGTCATCATATTCGATAGGATATTAACTCATTTTAACGATAGGCATATAAATTGACAAAGATATACAAGCCTTGTTGAACCTTTCAAAAAAGTTTTGCTGATTTCTATATAAAAAAAATTGTAGGACGTTTTTGTTATTATGCTTCAACAGAAAGTGTCAATAGAAATTCACGATCGATGATACTGTCCATGGTTGTCATGTTTAAAATAGTATTTAAACGCTAAGGTCAATTTTACCATCTATTGGTGATATATGTTTGAATTATCTGTGCTAGTTTTTGTTCGATACAACACCAATGGTAAACGAAACTTCAGTTCTCAATATGCTGTAAATGCGTGGCCTATCTATGGCTATAGGAAAATCAGTTTTCATTCATAAGCGAGGATATGACATTAGCATACAGACCTTGCGAGAGCACCGTGTAGAGCTCAGTCCATTTGTTCGCGTTCAATAAAATAATGAGCATAGGTAACATACTGAATGAAATCATCATTTCGAAACAGTCCCCAGATGTATATCATGAAATATATATTGCTGATAATCAAATGATCTGCAAATCGCATATCAAATATTTGACCTATACCTTCAGTTGTTTGAGCGGAAATTAAACTTGACAGACATATGATCAAAAACAAGGAAGACCAGATTAAAAATAACAATGAGAAGGTAGTTGAATCGGTGGCTCATTAAAAATAAAAATAGGTCCCATATGAAATTACGACAAAAGTATGACAATTCTCTCGTATTTTTGATACAGTGTCTGGCCTTCTACTACATTGTTGACGCCTTGAGACCAACATCTGGTTAATCGGAAAACAACAAACAAATATAAACAACAATAATTTATATTAGACAAAATATATTTCACCGAATATCTCAGAAAGATACAGTTCTTAATTCAACAGTTATTGTGCAAATGACTTCCAGGAAGATGGGTTTCTGCCTTAAAGTCATTCTTGGGACGTTCAAAGTATATTTTTGAGAGTGAATTTAGAGCAGCGATCGTGGCGATGATCGACTATGATGGTTGGGAACAATTATATCAATTAGAATTGAGCTGCTACAAAGCTGACAAATATGGAACAAAACATCACTAGAGGTTATACATCGTACGAAAAGAATTAAACTCAAAATACCAAATGTGGAGAAAATGTTGGTGAGTGTTTTTATTTAAATATAATGAAATAAAAATCGTTTTCAAATGTATTTGACGCGCATTTATTATATTTCGTTTTTCCTCACTCCTAAATATTAAAGTTTTCGTTCATATCAATCGCTCTTCCCTCTCCCCTTAATATATCTATTTTTTTCGTAACCATTAAGTGAAAAACCGTAACCCATAATTTTTTGTTCAAACTTACGTATTTGCATTCATAGAAATCATGGTATATTTTGTACAGCCTACCCGTGTGAACAAATGTACAGAGGTTATGCCTATAATAGATTCAGGTCACTTTTTCAAATCACTGTTCCGTATTTAGAATAAACATCAAAACTGATTTGTAATTCTCGTATACAACACGGTACCAAAATCTTCTGTGCACATATATTAATTTCCTATTTTTATATACATCATTAAAACATGAAAGTCGAGTTCGCGTTTGGGGAATCTGTATTTTAATTTTTTTTTCAATTTCTCACCGCTCTGCTGCCTTTTTATCGTTCAGCGAGGTTTGGGAAAGTTCCATATTCTGGATGTTTGCTGAGATAAATTGTTTGCGCATATTTTTTTTCACAATGTGGAGTTTGGTGAGTAGTCAAGAACAAGTAGTCAGTCGAGTAGTTCGCTTAAGACTTATTTTGTTGGGGAAACAAGGCAAGATCCAAGAAACAAATAACGTTGAAATATCTATTATAAAATCAGAGGGAATCGACGTAATGACATAGATACTAGGGCTGGGTAATTCGATTCAGAGATTCGAAGCACGATATATTCGAATCAGTCGCGAATAGTTCATAGGAAACAAATACTAACGAAAATGACTAGAATTTTCATTTATAACGACAAAATGCAATCGATTTTTTTAGAGTTGAATTCAAATTTAGTTGTCGGCTCAATGACGCCTATGGTGGGTGCTGGTCCGTTGACAGTTATGGATACTAATTGTGTCGAAGCCTGGAATGAGGAGGTTCCGAGGCGAAAATTTGAGAATAACATCTGCGATTTACTTAAGGAACTTACGGTCGATGGCTCGATTTTATCAGAGTCCGAGAAATTTAGGCTTGGCGAAATGATTTCGAAGCGACGTGACGCATTGTCCTTGAATCCCTGTGAAATGGGTATGGCTAATCTTTGTTCTCATTTCATTGATATAGATGACACAAAACCGATACAACAACAACAACCGTGAAGACTGCCTTAGTGTCAGGGGGAGAAAGTCGAACAACTGGCCAATGACATGGAGAATCAGGGCGTGATCAGAGAATCGAAACTCTCCATGGGCGAGTCTAGAGAACCATTGTTGTGTTTTTCAGATTTTAACCAAATCTTTGTGGTCATACGGATACATCCAACAATGCTATTGATTATGTTTTGTCACAGAAAACGGAATTTGAAGAAGGCAGAGTCGTTGCATACGGAGGAAGATCTCTCATCAAATCAGAAAAGAATTACTCCACAACCAGGAACAAACTATTAGCAATTGTTCATGCAACTAAAAAGCTCAGGTGTTATCTTCTTGGCCGCCATTTTCAACTGCGAGGTGCGAACCGACCCCGCATCGCTCAGGTGGCTTTGTTCACGCCACGCTGCAGCGTGAAAGATTCCTCCTGTGCGCCAGGTGATATGAACATTTAGCTTCATTTAATTTTACTCTTCTTCATCGCCCAGGTGCAATACACGGAAACGCAGATGCTCTCAGTCGATGACCAATCAGTGAGATGGCATCGAATGGAGAAGTGGAGCAACAATCAAATTTCCCCCCGGAAAATTGGCGGTACCGACGTGGCTACTCCAGCAGTGAATTCTCCGGTACGAGCAACAATGCAGTAACTCGACCCTGGTATCAGAGGTATTTCCAGGTAAAAGACCCCCCTACCCCGCTTTGAGGTGTTTTCGGGGTCAGTTTGGTAAATTGTTCGTTCAGAATGGTGGTATATGTCGCCGAACGAATGTTTCCAAGAAAGTAGAAAGCATGAATTATCAACTGATCGTTCCCACTGAAATGAGAACAGGCAAAGCCATGATATTGTAATAAAAACTTCGTGAAAATTTTCTGTTTCATTTCATTTGTACGATGACGTCCAGGCGATCTGATGCGCGGTTGTAAGCTTGTAGTGAGAGGCGTATGCATAGTTAATTATCTCCAGCTATACCATTGGTGTTATCAAAGAGGATGGTCATCATATTGGAAGTAATGTTTTGAACCTGCAGGGCGGTCGTAAAAGTGTTCACCTTCTTTTAAAATTGTGCAGTTGCTATAATATAGCCCAGCTCTGAGGTGTTTTCAACAGGGGTCAGTATTGGTAAAATAACTGGTCTTCGCAAAAGCTCCACCAGAAGTATAGGCAACCTGGTATATTTACCAACAATGTCACCATGTAGATATATTCCTTGTATACCTCTTTGAGTAGATATAATTCCTCTTCCTCATACAAGTTTTTAAATACCCAAATGTTATTGTTAAATGTTTTGAGCTGAATTGTTCTCTAGACACTCAGAGTTCTGTGGAAGAGTCCAATAGAAATAGCATGGTTAGACCAAGCTGCTACGCATGACTATCGCCGAAAGATAATTTTCATCTATTACAAAATCAAAATGTTGTCTTAAGAATGATTGAATGACACTCAAAATTTTCATTTGTGGCCAAGCCATTTGATATAAAGTGAGAATAAAGACCCCTAATAGAAACTGGCGCCAGTATTACCATACCGGGCCAAATGAAAATATACGCTTCTTTGTAATAAAAAACCATTCTCTTTTTCAGACAGCCTGCAAGACTAGTACTTGGAGTAGCGTCGTTCTTCGGAATGTTTTGCTTGTGTTTGTTGGGCATAGATCTGAGTGCGGCGATTGTAGCAATGATTTGATTATAATGAAACAGAAGTATATTGCGTCGAATCATTCCACCCATTCGCTAAATGAAATATCACAGATACAGAGATAAGACAATTCTAAATATTACGAAAAGGAATGAAAACAAATGTGGAGGGAATTTTACTCCAACAGGTGAAACTATAGGTATTGTTGGTTGGTATCACGGTTATCTAATATAGCCTACACGATTTAAATATACCTTATGTTTAATTCAATTATTCGATTTCAATCTTCGACCGAACATTCAGCCAGTCAGCTCCATATACGTAATCCTGATCTCAGCAATGAAAATTTACGATGAGTTCTACTTCTTTATTTTGAATAATATACCATAGTACAATCTCAAAACAAACATCGACAAAATTTAGGTATTTGTATGGCAAATTATTTTAGCAACATATTTACAAAAACATGTCTCACGAGTCAATTCACTTTTTATATTTTACTAAAAAACATGTCGCTGTTTAGCAGGCAAGTGGAGAAATCAACAGATAAATATAATAATACCTCGGCTACACATGATTGCTACAATAAGATTGTGGAGTACAATACTAGGGCATTTCTCGCTGAGTTCTACTGTTCTCCTTTTTACAACGTTGCTGCCGACATACAGGTATGAATTATGATGTAAAAATGGTTAGTATGTGGAGACATCAACAAGTTGTGGCAATCGCTGGAAACGTAAATCAGATAGTGCAACGAAATATCAAGTCTGTGTTTTATTGAAAAATAACAAATTAAATATAATGCAGCTAAAGTATAAAACGCCCTATTTATTGTTGCAGAATGGTTTGCTGAGCTCCATTTTCTTTATTGTGAAGCTGATATTATCTCCGATAGCCGCATGGTTGGCTAATATATTCATAACAAAAAGGAATAATGACTCTTATCGGTGTTCGAAAGATATGGCCGGCAATAGGTACTGATAAGGGATTTTCTGACAAGTTGGCAAAAATTTGAACGTCGATTTCTATTGGGAGAAATAATTATAGATGTAAAGTAAAATTTGGGCTCCTATTGCCACTGGAAATTTTACCTCATTCTCCGAAGGCATTAGTGGCAGAGTCTGAAAGTAAAATTTCTGTAAACAGAAAATGCGCGCCGAAGGTGAGGTATTGGCCTTTTTCTTGAAACAAACTACACAATTTTGAGGCAAAAACAATAAAAATAGGTGTTTGTGTATCATACAAAAACATTTTGCTCATTTTAAAGTTAATTGTGTATAACATTCCAAAATATATCTGTTCCCCTTCACAAAACTTGTGACATGTTCCCCTCGGTTTTGCCACCGAACTGCATCATTTGGAATATAATGCAAATAGCCTCGATTGTGTAAACAAATATATAACTACTACCCTGTTAATGATGCAAAACTAACGTGCAAACAGGCGTAATGTATTTTCCATTCACACCTCACCTGTACAGGCGGAAATAAATCTCGAGAATATTGTCGGTTTACTCTGCCAACAAAAAATGAAAATTACACTTGATTTTGTAGCTTTCTGCTTCTATGACCGATGCGAATTCATTGTGCTTCGAAGCGATTCGACTCAACAAATTGAATTACTACTCTTCCTTCATGTAGGCTGTTAGTCGGCCTGTGCGTGAGTTGGCACTCGAACCTGGGGTGGAGGAACGTCTTGAATCTTAGGTGGTGGGGGCATAAGAAATTTTCCTTCTCCACTTTCAAATTAGTTCGCAGAGGGCGCGCGTAAAATTTTCTGTTTTTGCGAGAAATCGTCATTTTAGGGACAAAAAATTACACAAAAGGCAATTCCGCGCCGAATGCGTGGGAAAATCTCCATATTAACTTCAACCTTCGAATAATACGGTATCTAATATCTTGTTGGGACACATCTCCCCGGGTTCCGCCGCCAATACATTACATCACACCATTCCCAAATAACTGTGTAGTTGACTTCAGGCCACAATACACGTAAATTAATCTAACCGATGCATTGCGTTTCACGTAACAAAACAAAAACGGTAATACACGTTTGTATTGCATTGCGTTAATTGTATTCAAAAGCCTACAAAGCGCAAACAACGTACGCCACGAAACGAGCACTCTCCGATAGGTTGTATAGCAAACTGGTCGGTTGCGTTGGAAAAAGTACACAAACGCATGCGCAGCTTTAAACGCTAGGTTAAAATAAAACAACCTGAAAAACGCAACCTACGCAAGCGTGACTTTAAGATAATTTCTTGCCCTAACTTTTTCACACTATATAATGCAATATAATATCGCTGCGTTCCCCGATGCAGTTTCAATGAACCTTTCGCACGCCCCACCTCAAGTATCTATCTACATTAACCCACCAGGTCCTTCTCTCCCGACCCAAGCTACTTCAACCTTATCTCAATATACTTTCATATCGGTAATATATTCACAATCAAGCTTACCAACCCTTGTCCCATCTCACACCATCCCGCCCAACGATTTGTCGTTAAGGGCGCTGTCCACATAACCGGCAACAATCGGAGAATTCTCGATCCGCCAATTCATGGCCGATAGTGGCTGCATGCGATGGTGGTTGCATGCGATGGTGGCTGCATGCGATGATTTCGACAGGTTACCAGTACCGGTAGCCTACTTTGTACCGGTAACGTATGATGAGATAGTATCAAATAATACGGTGTAGAATTACCTCCCCAGCCCCAGAGAAATCGATTATTAGCGTCTACTCTTTAAAAACCTTACTAACAAGTCAATACAAACGCCAAAATATGCAGGAAAATGTCAGTCAGTCGTACGGCTCTACGACAAAGTTGAACAGTTTCAACTTTGTCGCAGCGCCGTAGCTGCCAATCGCACGGGGCAGTGAATACCGTGGATGTGTGTATTGGGCATGTGTGCATCCCCCTGTACACTAAGCTAAAAATAATGGGTAAGATTCAGTGTGATTATGCCAAGGGAACTTTTTTATTTGTTCAGACACGTTCAATTTATTCATCAATATCGAAACTTTTTGACACAATACCAACACAACTGTTGGGGAGTGCTGGAGTGAACATTGGGCCTCAATCAATCACCCCCCAAACAAAAAATATCTCACGACTTGTTGGGATACGCTTCCTCAGGGTAGCAAGCACCGACGCACTAAAAGCATACAAACTAGCTATATGGCAACTCCTATTTTAGGTGAAGGCGCGCCGAGTTGCGAACAACGACACATAGCGGTAATGTGGTTAAATCCTGTTAAAGCACGGCACAATACTGCACACAGTACTGGGGTTAGTGGTCATATGGTTTTTTATCGTGGTGCGTTTACTTTGGCATGGATGTATGTTTATTCGTCTCAAAATAAATACATCACGAATACACAATAATAAGAAACACATTATGATTATGAGACATGCTGTTCGTACAGGACTTATTTGGCCTAAGACACGAGGTGCGACGTAAGCCTTCTAAAAATAAATTTTCGGTACTTGTCCGTCGTTATCGGTATTAACCAGGGTGGCTGCCAAAGCAGGGGCATAAGCTTGCACAGACATTAGAAAATGAATGCCTTCACAATTCTGCCTTTCAAAATGACAAGAAATATTCTTGTTCCTTGAAATTCTTGACATCAAAACTTGTGAATGATAAAAATATGAAGTAATCTGTGGAAATGAATATCCAATTATTAGAAGTGGTAGGATGTTTTTTTTCATCGCAAAGGGCAAGTGCCACTCACCTCACTTGCGGTTCAGTTATTTTTTTTGCAGTTACTAATATCCAAGTCTGAGAAAGTAAGCTCATTGTTGTCAAACCCATTATAATTACGACAACTAGGGTTTTGGTTTTTTGAAAGCACTGATACTTTTTTACTACAGGTATGGTTGCCCTTATATTTTAGTTTAGACCAGCGGTACCCAAACGTTTCCAAAAATTTTACCTGGGGGGCCCTTTGTATTTTTTTTTTGATATTTCGCGGCCCTATTAAAATCAAAGAACGTTATAGGAAACTTTCAAACATCACAATAAAAAGAAATCAACACTAAACAAACCAATGAAAGAAAAGGCGAAAACTGTCAAATATGGTAAGAAGTTTAATAGGATTGGTGTTTTCAGATTGAGTAGAGTGAAAAAGACTGCCTCGCACTCATAGTTGGTTACAAAAGGAACGAGAAGTTTTAAAGCCAACATTTTAGGAGGCATTTGAAACAATATCTTTGCAATGCTGATAATATAATTTACTGAAAAACTTTTATAAGAACTGATAAATAGGTCTAAATTTAAAAGCTTAATGAATTACCGATAACAGTGTTTTTCTAGCGACCAAAACGTACTGACCGTATAAACAGTAGTTGACTAATCATGACTGTGAAAACATTAAACAACCGAGAAATAATTATTATTGAATCACAATTGCTAATTCTCTTTCGCGGACCCTCTGAAACTGATGTACGGATCCCAGTTGATCCGCGGACCCCAGTTTGGGAACCGTTGGTTTAGACGGTTTTCGAAATTCACTATATAAATAGAGTAATGTTTCAAGATTTTGGATAAACAAAGTTGCTGATATCTGACCATATTACAGCATTTGGACATAAATCATGATTTCACTGGGAAACTGATCGATCATGGAGTAATCAAAATATGAAATCACTTTGAAGCCAGACTTCTAGAATGCTTTTTTTTTATCGAAATTCACTCTGAGTAGGGCCTTCCCTTTAGTCGTCTCTTACCAAACGCAGACAAATTTTTATGGTAATCTGATATATGGTACTAAACTTTTTGGGACCCCAAATACTTTGGCAAATATTGGTGATGTCAGATATATATTTCATCAAACAGTAAGTAATATTAGCATGACATAAAATGTGCAAAAAATATCTGAAGTTTCAACACGCCTTTATGATATAGGATAATATAGGAAGGGTCGTATATTCTCGTTTTTTTCGGGTGTCTCAAATATTCATGTCATTTTTGCAGGTAAAAAAAGCTTCAAACCCATCAACACTGCTATTTCGTAGCAGTATTTATAATTTTGAACCTTTGTTATACAATTACGTTATAATTATGTCAATTTTTTTCATAACGAACCCATTTTTGGGGTATCTGAGTACCTGGCATTCTGATATAGAGAAATTGTATTTACGGAATTTTGTGGAAAGATTTTAAGAAATCGAAATTACTTTTGTTTTTTTTAACATATTATTAATTATGATCCAATGTCAATTTTACAACATAAAATGTGGAACTTTTAAAAAGGACATCTATAAGGTGCAGGGAAAAAAGGTTAAATGGGAATTGAAAAAATTGAAGAATTTTAAAAATGTGACCACTCCAGGTTACTTTCTTCTGAATAGGGTCTCTAATATTTTGTGAAACCTTTTGCATAACTTAGAGTAACAGAGATAGGATTATAGGGAAGACAAAAAAGAATGAAAATTATGTTTTAGATGAGATTTTAAGCATATTTTGTTCCCAGCATAATGGAGAAACACTGGAAATGTTGCAGGGTTATTTGAGTGAAATAACTGTCATGAAAACTTACAGTAAAAGTTTATAACGGAATTTTAGATTTCTGAAAGTGGATAAATAGCGTGCTGCGTGGAATTTCTATTAAAACTGTTGAATTCGAATAATTGGTAATAATTGGCGACAAGTAACTTTCAGTGATATGTTTGGGTACATACTAATAATTGGATGAAACTTCTTTCCAGTGCAGTATCTCCTTGAGTACAAGCATCTGAAATAGAAGCAAAAAGTTATTATTTTTTCAGAAACAAAACAACATGTTTCGGCTTGCCTTACCACATAATAACATAAAGGGGAAAAACTGAATGTCTGTCAGGCTACGGTTACATCCAAAGCCAGAATGTAGTTTTGTGCGTTTTTAAAAGGTCTTAGGCAATTTTTTTACAATTCCCGCTTCTTTGTATGATGTTCAGCCTAACCTATTCGTTTTTATATGACGCAAGAAATCTCAGACATTTCCAGCTAGACTACGGTACACAGTTAACAGTTCAATGTTGTTAATACTGAAACACTGAATTCGAATTAGATCCAAGACACTTTTCTTTAGTGTTCAACTTATCTCTTTCGGCGTAAAAACTACTGTGGCTTTGGTCTGTCTTACCTAGCCAATAGTTCAGACAGGTTGTTTATCGTGTCAGTTGAAAATCCTATGAAGGTGGGCGGCTCTTTCAGCTCATACACGTCCACAGCAAAACTTGATCCTTGCTTGATCTCTCATCTGTGTGGGCCCTTCGAATATTTTACTGCCCGAAGATATACCATAAAATTACTTGAAATCAAACCAGACTCACAGACAACACAGCCACTATAGTTTGTGGGCAATCTGTTTTGCATCCATCCGTCCGTCTTGCTCATATTGCTCAGGGTGTCCTTGCTCAGGGTGTCCTAAAATTCGTCGTCAACTTGTCATAATTAGAGTATATGACAAGGATGTCAATCGAATATATTCGATAATCAGCATATTAACCCAAATGAAATTCCTAATATAAATATTTTTCAGAATAGTGGCATATAAAAAAACAGGCTGACAGAAAATCGGTAGTATGTTAGTGCCCCATTAATGTTATTTCCTTTCAAGTAAAAGAAATTGCGGTCCATACTCAATTTTTTTTATGTTGTTAAGTTTTCTCACCACAAGGCTGGCATTAGAGAGTATTAGATAGTTATTTCAAATTCGGATATTCTTAATAAGGTATTAAAAATGGTAAAATATTTAGTTTCAGCCATCCCTGGTATGTGATTTGGGAATTTATTTTCAATTAGACCATAGACATAGTTTATTTCGACACCTATGTCGACACAAGAGGCGATACAAATAATAATATAACATCACAGAGCTATCAGGAAAGCGAACAAAACCTAAAAGAAAGTTTAAATTAAATCGAAGCTGTAAGATTTGTTCTGATATTTGCTAGGAATTACAAGATAATATAGGTAAGTAGAAATTTCTCACATTTGCGAGGGCTTGCGCATATAAGGGTGTAGCGTACTATATTATTTGGCAGATAAAAATCAGCAAACTCCTTGTATGAAATCATTCCCATAGGATTCAAACCTGCGCATATGACTACAAAGATGTGTAGTTGAAGCGCTTTCCTAATGATACTTAATCGGACAGCAAATCGTCCCCTAGCGCTCAGTTTGCATCTCGTTGAGTAGTTTCAATACTTACGTTGTCGAATATTTCGAGAATTTCGTCTTCCGTTAGGTCCATCGTGATCGTCCGGGGTAGTAGGCCTAATAGGTAATTGAGGTACCCGCGTCTTCGTTGCTAAGGAATCGCCCCTATTACCGCTAGAGGCGCAGTGATCAATGGGTCGAGATAGAGCTTTCCTTACGAGCTGTAATCTGTATGCTAAAAGTATGGACAGTGTTGTCGCGGATATGCTTGAATGCGTCCATGATTTTATTTTTTCGTTTTGTGGTTGAGAATTTTTTTAACGGACTATAAATACTCTCGCATTATAGATCACGTCATTATATGTCTTAGCGGCCTCCCGACTGCGCTCTCTGCTGTTTCAGTTTGGAAACGTGATTTGTGACTACTCCATCTTCATTTCGTCATTTCCTATTCGAGCCAACGCAGGCTATAATAGCCATTCTTTTATAAATTAGTTTTTGTGACCAACCTACGGCGACAATATACGTTTCATTGGATAGCCACAAAATGGAGATACTTGGACGTTCGCCGTCCACTGCCGGCGTGAGAAAGGTAAGTTTTTTTGAGTAAACTTGGGCATGAAGTAGGTATGGTAGGACCTAGGATAGGATGGAATTAAATCTATCTAAATTAAATTAAATCTACAGCTTGACCATATGCCGAACCACGACCTCTCCAAGTGAAGTTGAAATTTTGGGTCTCATGAAGCTTAGTACCATATATCCGATTATCATAAAAATTTCCCATGTTGCAAGCGACTCATCCTAATGCTTACAGCATTGGCGCCCCTTAGTTATGATGAGAATATTCTGCCAGTTTTTATTTTGATGACATTCGGGAATATGGTACTAAACTTCACTAGACCCAAAATTTTTTCCTGAATGTTTACAGATTTTTCTGTTCGTGAACATAGTCAGAGGCCATTGGTCATGTGAACCATCATACACTGGCGAGGCGTCCAGCAATCCCCTTGCATATAATCATCCCTCACAAGATTCGAACCCAGGTCGATAATGATGCATAGCGCGTTGGCATATTCCTAATGCCGTTACTGACTTAGCTAACCGGCCACCCCCTGCCCACCTGTAAAGAGTCTAAACTATGTTTTGAATGTATCTTTGGTAGGGCTGGGCAATCCAATTCTGCAATTTAAATTGATTCGAAGCACAAATTATTCCAATCAATCAGGAATCGCCTATAAGAACCGAAACTAAAAAACGAAGTGGAAATATAATATTTCTAAGACAAAATTCATAGCAAATTTATTTACATCAAAAAAGATGAAGTGTGAAATGATAGCACATCGCCTGTAATAATTTTGTTTTTCTGTTCATAGGTTATAAATATTAATGAAATCATACCTATAGGTCTATAGATTTCTCGATTTTGATAATGATGATAAATTGTATTGATAATAGCAGAATATTTCCCATCTCCGATCTATGTGGCATACGTGATTCAATCCGATTCATAAAAAATAATTGAATTAGATCCTAAATCCCAATAATTTTCCTCAGCCCTGATCGTAACCTACAGAATATTTTTATCTTAGCAGAGGTAGCCTAGAGCAGCCACCAATGCTGATAGCTATTCATATTGTCATATCTGTATACAGATAATAACATTATATATAATGTTACACTGTTTTCCATATCATTTTTTTCTGGTGATTTTCAATTTCAGGGCAGCAATCCTATGTTTGTTACAAAAAGAAGTAAAATTCAATCAGAAAGATCCTTACTGAATCAACAACTTAACAAGCAAATGAGGCTTAGAGCAGGAGCTGAAAATTTATATAAGTAGGTTCTGTAAATAGTACCCATGATATTGATTCATGCATGTTTGGATAATAAATATATTTTGAATGAGTCTATACAAAATTATATAATTTGCTATTCAATTTGATAATAAATGTGAGTGAAATTGGCAATCTCTGCATTTATTACACAAGCTCTCATATTTTTAAGACAGTTCGAAATGCATTAAGTCTTTTAAAATTAAAGCTTCCTGTCAAAGGTCAATCATTATTGACATGAAAATGTAATTGACATCATTTCAGTTAGCCCAGTTGTAAAATTATTATTAGATAATATTAGACCATAAAATTATTTATTTTTGCATCCATATAATAATAAATTCTGCAATTGGGTGTGTGAGTGCTGGCCAGCTAGGTTTATTTTTAGCTTTACTATTGTCATGAATTATCAGTAAGTGACTCTGCTGATGGTGTGAAAAATGCAGTTTTATTTTGTCTAACAGACAGGTAGACCACATCTCATCCGCACGGTCCATCAGTGACTAAAGCTAAACAAAAACATGCGGCCACAAATTATTTTTGACTGGGTAAAAAAACCTGAATAAATTTGAAATAAACAGTGTTGTTTCACACATTGAATGTGTTAATAGTTTATTATGCCATATTCAATGATCTTGTCTAAAATTTGAATCTTGCTGGATGTTTTTGCATTCGTCAATGAATATTATGATTAAGCCTGCTAAGGGTTCTTACCATTCGACCTTCAGCAAAGCACCATGTATACCAGAAGGCAACTGAAGAAAATAACATATATATATATATATATCAATTTTTGTTATTTTAGGGCAACTTCAAATGTGAAAGTCAAAGACACTGTTGCTCTTGAATTGAGTTTTTTCAACTCCAATTTGCAACTGCTCAAGGATGAATTAAGTTTGTTGAACAGTCATCTCACCCCATACCAGAATGAGAGGTGAAGTTTTGTTTCGGATATGTTTGTCTAATTACTGTCAGCTTGGTGGTATATCAAGTAGCAAAAGAATGGTTTGGCATGGTTTTTTGTGGCCAGACTTGGTTGGCGATAATTACATGTCAAAATGACACCAAAAACTCACAAATCATTTTTGAAATAATTATGTTTTAAAAACTTTTAAATGATTACGTTAACTGTGCATATCAAATGCCAAGGCAATATTCTCCTATGCCTGAACTAATTGGATAAAAATTTTAGCTTGGTGATTAATATTTTAATCCCCTTTAAATCTTCATTTACATGGTTATACTTATGTCATTTAAATATGTGGCTTAAATCATGAGCTTGTTCAAAATAAGATTAGTATCATCCAGTTCACCAAACCATTTTAATCTCTTGGTACAAATTGTAATGTAAAGGTCAATCATGCATGCTTTCTTAAAAATTTTGGTATTTGTTGAGCATTATCTGTCTGGAGTACGGATGACATTGGAGACGGCAACTAACAGGGTGACACAATCTTGATCCATCAACTTCATTTATATTTTTGAATTTTAGTCAAGTTGAATGTATATTACTGGGATAGAAACATTTGATATACCCTGCCCAATTGGGTATAAATTCTTTTTTCTTCATATTCACTTAAATAACCCTGATTATGAATATTCTTTCAATGACCTCCAGAAATAAACCGGGAAGCAAATAATCCTGCCGTGCTTATTTTTAAGTAGGTGCAGATTTCATACCTTGCCCAATACCAATTTCCAATAAATAGGCATAAGTTCAGCAAAATGTTGTCAAAATATTATGAATTAGGTAATTCAGTTCCAAGGAAATTCTTCTCATTTTTGGTATGTCAATATTTAGATATTTGTCATGCTTCCGTTTTGTTAAATTATAAACAATGTATCACACCCGGTATTCTTCTTTTTCTAAGTGTGTGCCTCAGATAAAATGGTGTCATGGTGTAACGATGTATCAGTGACCTGTGCTTCGCACAAAAAATGTAAACATTATTTTCTGATTAACCATCTTTGGCCAGTATGAATTATTCCATTCATTGTTGAAACCTACCCAAATCCATGGACATCGATCTAACTGATATAATTTGCCTCGAAGGATTTTTGCCTTCATATCAGCACTGATTTATTGATAGAATAATTTTTTAAGTCAAATTTTCCAAATAGTTTTGTGTAAAAAAAAATAATAATGCTTAAATTTACCGTACCTTGAGGTGTGGTTCTTATGACTGTATTCAATCATACCGCAGGTGATTACAATTATTTAGATAAAACATTTTTTCGTCTTGTCTGAGGTTTTCGCTATCGAGTTTCGAATCACAAAAATAAATTGTCGTCTAAATTTAATGGTTTTCGGCACCTGCGTCATGAGCAATTAGTTGACATTGTTTAAAACTGTGCAGTCAAACTATAAAATTTGTGCAGCAAAGGATTTTTGATTTCAATTGAAAATTCGAAGTCAACAATATTATTGTCAAAAAAAATTCGATGTATGTAACTGTTAATAAATAGTTCAGATACTTGAACTATTAAATAATTTTTTTTGACCTTGTTTATAGTGCTGTGCCGCAAAATCGTGAAATATTTGGGAGTTTCACAGCGTGAGTTTAATGCGGTGTGCTTTCAAGTTCGGAATATTCTAAAATTTATATACCTTGTTACATTTTCAAAATCTGTTTTTTTTAAAATACTTATTTTGTGTGATATTTTTTTTAAATATTTTACGTAAATTTGAACTCAGAATCAATCTTTTAGTGTTTTTTTGTCTCGAATTCTAGACTAATTTAACTGAAGTGAGATTTACTTAATCCCTATCATTGTACTCAAATTAGTTTTCAATGCTATGATTATCGTCTCCCTGCTTTCGCCAATTATTTAGTGATTTGTAGACATCTTGACTGAGGATGGCTCAACCAAGCGATCCATATTTTGTTCACTTTGGGTTCCTTGATTGCATAAATAACAAGTCTTCAAAAGCATTCTCGAATAATATATTAGGAGTTCTTAATAGGGATGTTGTTATCCGAATATATAATTGGTTACGATAAAATATTTTGTGACTAAAAGTGACTACCGGTACCTTTTCTTAAATTGGTAGATTTTGCATTGAAATCGTGATATATGCCATGATATATTTTACTTTGTAAAATATTACAAAAATTATGACTATGCTGCAAAGTATGGTCGATTATCAGTAATTTCCTTGAATGTCTAAACATCTATTTATCTTTATGATGAATTCAAAATAATGTTTTTAGAACTAAAAATACAATCCCAAATTATGAATTATCTACTCTAGAGAAATACAAATACAATCCCAAATTATAATAGTGACATTTCATATTCTGATTTTATGTATATTCTCACAGTGTTCCTCTCTTGCAATGTCAGAACGGAGATTTTCATATTATTTTATAATATAGTTCCACTCCTGTTTTATATCAACTGCTGTTCAAATCTTAATTTTTATTTACATTTCTACAGTGCAAAGACACAAAGCATGGCTATGATTTCACTTGGATTAAAAGAGACCAAAGAGCTGGATTTTACACAACCTTTGAAGGTATTTTACTTTCTTATAGTTGTCGATTAAACTCAATCAAGCATAAAAGATGGATAAAGCGTGCTGTGAAAGCACGCTTTATCCATCTTTCATGCTTGTTTGATTTGCTCAAAAATTGATTTTTATTAGGCCATGTTATATTAATAACAGTCAAAGCTTATGTGATGGTAATTATTTAGGTAATTGAATTATATTTGATGCCTTGTGATAATCAGTTCAATTAAAATTCTAGTTCATAGGGTTTTTTTAGATCATATTCGTTATTATTGTATGTAACTGCTCGTTATTGTCCATTGACTAACTTTATTAGATGGAATTGGGATTATGGTTACTTAATATTGGTTTGTTAGTGTTCAATGAAGGCGAGTGTTCAATTTGCTGGCTTTTTTTCATTACTTTTCTCTTCCTACCATGTTGAGAAAGTGTTTGTTTACTCCTAAAACTTCCTGTTCGAATGCGATTTTACAAGTACAAGGTTTTGAGATGGAATTCGGACAGATTATATTGCCTGAAGGAACAACGTTTTTATGACATGAGTTAATAACCTAAATTTAACCGTAATAATTGTACCATATTTTCAATGCGATGTTTTTAAAGATTGAAAATGCTATTTAGTCTGAGCAATAGGCCACAGCCGGTTCATGCTGCAAAGGTACCGCAACCACACACATCGCTCCTTCCTTCCTTGTCCAACAAACAATCTTCAAGCGTTCTAATCATTTGATTGTCAGCATATTAACAATATTATTCAAAAAACAAAACATTGATAGCTGAGATGTGGTCCGGTTCGTCTGTGACACATTTTAAGAATTTGATACCTCATTTGAAATGTAATATGAATATGATACTGATATGTGTTGCAGAACTTCCAATTTCACCAGTCTTTCTTTCCAAAGTGCATGGTCTGATTAACTTTTATTTGTGATTCCCACTTTGCAATGCAATTTTACATCAACTGATTATGCTTCTTTCTTTTAAAAAAAATGCAACGTCATTCTCCAAAATTTTAGTTCTAAAATTACCTTATCTTAAATAGCAAGTACCGATAGCAATCGTATAAGCGGTGGTAAATCTGTGGCCAAAGATTGACAAGAACTCACATCTAGTCAAAGATATATGATAGGAAATAATCACCACTCAATTATTTCCTTTATAAGGATTTTATCCTCGAGCATTACAGTGAAGACCCAGACGGATTTGATGATGAAATTGCCGATTTAATAGATTTACGAAATTCGATCCGCACGCCGGCACGTTCCAATGATGGCATTTCTCTTTTATTGGAATATTACAGTCAACTTTATTTCGTCGATTATAGATTTTTTCCACCTAACAGACAACTCGGGATACATTTTCATTGGTGAGTTTTTATAACATTGTCTTGAAATATACTGAGGTACTACTCGTTTCTACTTCAAATTAAAAATTATGAAGTATCTGATAGGTTAAAGTACGGATACTTACCATACCATGGAATCAAACCTCTAAATCATTTGATTTTATTTACAAAAAATATGGAGAGACTTCAATTAATGATGAACTCCTGCAATATATTGATGAAAACTTGAAATATTATTCAAAATTTGATGGAATTTTTTCCTTAATAAATTCTTCAAATCATGCGATTTGAATGTATTGATCGGATGAAATAATGCTCTTGAATGTGTTTTTCCTTGCTTACCAGTGTCAATTTAGTATTATATGAATATTGCTTTTCGAACCTCGTGTTTATTAATGCACCATTCTGACCTAGCCTAACTGACATCTCTATTCACAATCAGAAAACTTCATATATAGCCCATGCTTGACAAAAGTCAAATTTATAACTAAGATATCATTTCATGGATGTTTGGGTATTTTTAATAGCATAAACGTTCATTTCTCCAAATATTTATTATCGCCGACAATCTACTTTGACTGAAGCACACTTCAGTTAGACTCTACATTCCATAAATATTTTTTACATGATTTTCATATCTTTTGTTAAACATGTATTATATATATAAATGCAGTGATCCAGAATCTTTTTTTCTGACTAAGAAAATCTTCAAAACCGTATTTCATGGCAGTATTGATGATCTTGAACCATTTTTTATACAGTTTGGCTACCAGATACCTAAAAAGAGGCATCCTAATAATCAAATAGAAGATCATCAAATATTGACCATTAGTTAAATTTAATGCCGATGAAACCCATTTTCTTCAGCATCTAAGAAGCAGAGTAGCCGCCAGCTTGATGAATGCGCTTATATAATAACAGCTCATATCATCAATGCTACATACTCACTTGACAAATCTTCATAGGTTTTTTGTCTGACAGAAAGAATCCTTTTTTTGAGATTTTAATATTGTGTATAAGTTTGTGCATCATCTCTCTTATTAACAATATGAATTGAAAACAGTTTAAAAAACCATGAAGTTTATAAACAATGTTTTTGGTTTTTTTATTAAACTATTCTACGTTTTGAACATTTGATTCTAAACATTTTTCAGTTACCATTTTTCTCCGTAATTTTTTGAGAATTCAAGATTTATAATACCGTAATTGTTTTATCTACTCAAAAAAAAAACAAATGAAATCTGGTTACAGTGTTAAAAGATATGAATTGTGTACTTAAAATCCTATTTAAGTCGGCTTTATATCTGACTGACCGGTTGGCTATAATCATATTAATATAAATTGATTTACAGTAATCCTTTTGCCATTGCATGTGAACTTAAATAAATAACAAGTAAATATAGTCATATACCTAGTTATATAACGTCGTTAAATTCCAAAGATTTGTGACGAATTAAGCTAGCAAAAGTTTCTTTGAAGGGCTTTAAGAAGTTTGGAAATGGCAATTAAATTTATTGCCAAGCGCTTTCGAAAAGTCGTTCTACCGTGAACCACAATTATTAATGTCGGGCATGGACAACATATGGCGCAAAAGCTGAGTGGCACAATTCGCCACTGGATCATTCCAGATACGGGCTACTTTTGCAATTTTTCTGTTATTTGAGAAATTTGTTAACTACTGGAATTCTGCAAATGACGAGGATTATGGAGCCGACTGGGTTTTAAAATTACTTCTACTGAAGTTCTCATTATTATTTACTTTTCAACTCGATTAGTTTAGCCGGAACGCGAGTCTAGGCCTGTGCTATATCCGAAAAATCAATTTTGTAAAGCCTGAGAGTAGCTTGAAGTGTTTTCAAGTACTTTGCCTGTTCTAAGTGGTTTTGGTTTATTCCGTCTGCACAGATTTGTCCAAAGAGTGCATTTAAACATAGCTTACAATTCAACAGATTTTGAAAAACTTGTTAGTGCGTTGTATTGCTCTGATTTTATATTTATTTTGACAACAATAATTTACATTTTTGCTTGTTTTGACATGGCAGTTCTGCTGAAATTAGATACCGTATTTTGCGGCGTATAAGCACCTCCGTGGTAATGGTCGCAAAGGGTCATTTTTCTAAAATTTTGCTATTTTGCACACAGACATGACGCAGCACTGTAATAGTCGCAAAGCGTCCGTGAACCACTCCTCAAAAACGCTTATCAAACCTTATCAAACGCTAAAGTAATAACGTACAGTAATTCATTAACTCAGACGCATGGAACGAGCGAGCGCAGTATCGTTTTTGTCCAGGTGTGCAATGTCGTTTCGGCCAGGTGTGCAAGGTCGTTTCGGCCAGGTGTGCAGATGTGCAATGTCGTTCGGCCAGGTGTGCAATGTCGTTTCGGCCGATGACCGTAAAACATCGTTTTTCTCCCTTCAAAGTGTCGCGGTGGATTGTTGAAGCATGGGAACAAGTGAGCCCGGAGTGCCCAGTGAATGGTTTTAGGAAAGCTGGTATATTTTACTCCCTTTCAGGCAAAATTGAAGTGCCCGCTTCTAAGCCGATGGTTACAAACCAATCACCTTTGTATGATCTGTTTCCTCAGACACTGAAGACGCCATTTCTTGTTGTTGTAATTATTGTTTATCGAGATACACATTTTGCATTTTAATACATTGCCTACCAAGACGTCATGTCGTGAACATAAACAAAACATAATTAACGGGAGCAGTTTCTACAATAGTACAAAACATTATCACAGAAACAGTGTGAAAATGTACAATTGTGGAACTTTCTTGATTGATTGATTTTGTTGATTAAAGTGTGCCGTCGATTGCGTCATTGTCAAAACGTCAAAGTAATTCGCGCCGAACCTTCCGAGTTTAAATTCCTTAGGGGGTATTTAAAACAATATATTATTGGCGATAAAATAATTTATTATTTTTTATGAATCGGGCTTTTGAATACCAAAATATATTTTTCGATGTCACAATTGTAGATTTTTCCTTGTTTCGTTAATTTAAAGGCTGGCGTCGATTGGGTCATCGTCAAAACATCAAAGTAATTCTGGTCGAACTTGCTAAGTTTAAATTCCTTGTTTCGTTAATTTAGAGGCTGGCGTCGATTGCGTCATTGTCAAAACGTCAAAGTAATTCTCGAACTTGCTAAGTTTAAATTCCTTGTTTCGTTAATTTAGAGGCTGGCGCGCCGTTTTGCAATGAATGATATAATACTGGCCGTTCCGATTGATGATCACACATGATCGGATCGTCATCAAATTAAATCGCACGTATGACATGTATGTACCAATGAAAATTCACTAATATCTGCAAGCGAAAAAAGATCGAGCATGTGCTAGGTACATGGTAAATTTGGGTGCAGTCTATTATCAATTTAATTTAATTCAAATCTCTCTACAATTTGACATATCTTGAAAGTACATGCGCCGCGTCATCTAGTGGGCGCGATGGCCTAGTGGTTAAACATGTTGGCATCGCAGGTTGAAGACCTCGGGTTCGAGCCCCGGCGAGTCCGGCTCGCTTATCCACGCCCACCACTCAACCCAGGGTGTAATAACTTGGGTAGGCTAAGCCGAACAGGAAAAGATCATATCTTTCCAGTAATTGTAACCCTGTCCGCCTATAAGTGGCCGCTGTTACAGGGCCTTGGACAGGGTGACCCACTCAAAGAAGTGGCTATAAAAAAAAAAAAAAAAAAAAAAATATATAACTTTTAAAATGCTTCACAATCGCTGTGGATCGGGAAAAAAACAATAAATAGATCGCAGCAACGTATAAGTCTCAGAAAGAAAACTTTTGGAAAAAAGTAGCGACTTATCCGCCGCGAAATACGGTATATGTTATTTTTTATTTAATAAATAATATTTGGTATGTCAGTAATTGTAACTCTCGTGCAGGGTAGCACAATCTTGCTCTTTTTTGAATGTCTAAAGCGTTCATATGTCATTTTCTTTGGTGACCTAAAATAGCAGTGTTGATGATCTTTAAAACTTTTTGTATTGGTCACTGCCAGATACTAATAAACTGCATTTTAAACTTATAGCGAAAGGTTGACAATTTGCTGAATTTTTTCGGATGAATCCCTTTTTCTTCGTGGTGGTTTAGTAGCAGAGTGTCAAACATTTTGCCAGTCTGCTCACAAGTTGTGTTTTTGAATCAGTTTTTTTCTATTTGTGTAAGGAACAAGGAACATCAACAGTAGTATTGTACAATACAGGGGTTTTACCAAGCAAGTAAGGCTATATATAGTAAAACGGCTTTAGTAAAAAGCTAATAAAACAACACTTAAGTAAAAAGCAAATAAAACTTCAATGATTCGATGTTTTCTATTTGTTGACCTCATTTTATTTTATTATTTTTCAGGTACGATTCCATAACTGGAATACCATCAACGCAAAAATCCATGTCACTTGAAAAGGCGAGTGTGCTTTTCAACGTCGCTGCACTTTATACACAAATTGGTACGAGGGCAGAAAGATGTAGACGGGCTGGAATTGATGAAGCAGTAAAAGCTTATGAACATGCTGCAGGTAATACGCGTATTCAAATCCAATGGATATAAGTCTTGATTCAGGGCATTCGAATATCAATATTTGTTCCTGCAATTAGACGAAGTTTTTTAATCAGAAATTTTATATTGTCTGGCATGTGGCAAAAATCTATGCTTGTTATCTGCATAATCACTTAGTAACTCAAGCTCAACAAATAACTTTTGTTCCCAGAATATTTTTTACTGGTTTGTATTTTTTTTTGCTGCAAAAATTTCCACCCTCAATATAAGAGAAAAAAGTTGCCGTTTTTCAATCTTATCTTTAATTTTGGACATGGAATCATATTCAGCTCTATTTCAAACTTTTGATTCAAAGTTTAATATAGTATATTATTAATGAGACCATCATAATTACCTGTCATTTGACAGGATTTATTTGACATTATCCATTTAGATATTTAAATAACATGCGGTTATTACTCTGCCTGACAGGATTCTTTTACCGGTATATGTTGTATTTGATTTGAAGGACAACGTCATTTGTTTCTTCCTCTTAGAAATCTTTTTTCAAAATTGTCAGTGATAAACCGCACTGCCAAGGCGCTAGCTATCCATCAGTTTTGTCTGCTTGACAAAATTAAATTTCTCATCGGGTTAGCAACATTTTTATAATAGGTCATTCAGTTTACTAGGCCTTGTATTTTAAAAGTAAACATTTATGAACAACGCGAAAACACGATCACCCAGCTATTGTCACGAAGCAAACTCATTCTGATTTAAGTCTCATTCTATTGTTGTCCAAAATATAATATTACGTTTTGTATATGTCCAAAAGTTAATGAAACAATTGCTTCTTACACTATTGATACACAAACTCAGACTTTTTTAAATTTTTTGGTCTAATTTTAATATGAGCTGTCATTTGTGGATTAAATAGAGTGACAGGAGATGTCCAATTTTTGCATCATATGGTAGTGCTGAGGATACTCAAAACAGTTGATTATTATTTCTTTACTACTACTAGCATATTTTCTTATCTTGACAAGTATGCCCATTTTTCTGCCATGTTATTTTCCGAGCTTGTATTGACTAAATTTTTAATTTAAATTCTTGCAGGTGCATTCAACTATGTTCGGCTCAATTTCAGCCACGCCCCTTGTACCGATCTGAGTCACGCCTTTCTAGCTGTCATGACGAAATTGATGCTTGCCCAAGCCCAGGAATGCGTATTTGAAAGAACACTACTAGGTGGATTCGAAATTGAGCTTGGAAAATGCATCTCTGTTGCTCAGCAAGCCGCTATGGTAATATATATTTATTGAGGTTCGAGTGAATGTATGCATCACAGTGGCATTACCCTTTATATGTCATTCATATATCAGAGCATGGTAATCCGATGAAAATGTTATTTTGCCGAGCATAACTAGCAGATTTACTGTGCCATCTATGTGGAGGGGGACCATTTCAAGCTTACACTTGGCAAATAAAATGTCCCTAATTATCTGTGTGTATTTGGCAAGCAGAGCAGCCTCGTAAACTCTGCTACTAGTGATAGCTGCCGTGCCCTATCTATGAATGAATTTTCGTGGTCTAGTAACGTCAAAAATGTAAAAATATCCAAAAGTAAGCATAGGAAACACTGAACACTTCAATAAAATCTAACCCATATCCGATACAATGAGCAGAACTTCTGTATGTTTTCATTGGCGTGTATACAATTTTTGAATTGTAAAATTATTCCCTTAGAGATCTATAGGATTATAAGGGATTTGCCGTCTTTTGTCTGCTGAATGTATTGTGTTTTGCAAAGGGGTACTTTACGAATTATGAATTTATTCACACTTTTATTTAATGATAGACTGGATTATGGAAATCCAAAAAGTACCATTTTGCTAGACATAATAATAATATAATATGAATGAGGATGTCTGCTTAATCTCAAAATTTATAGGACATTGTATGAAGGTTTTATTTTGTTTCCATCAGTTAATGAGAAGGAAGGTGGTATGCCATCTGGAATATAGATGTCACACCACTTGATTTATGTGTATTTGTACTTGAATCTACTTATTAAAATGAAAATTTCACTGTTTGTGAAAGGGTTTCAGCATTGTTTGAAATGGATTGGACTTTCAGAGTTAGGTATTAGTTTGCAACCTGACACATTCCATAATCCATAATAACAGTTTACTAAATTTGCAAATAACATATATTTTTGATGTGGCAAATGTTGAAAAACTATACATTTATATTTTACTCATTTGTAACCAAAAATTCACCAATTTTAGGTTGCTGAAAAATATGCCCTCGTGCACACTGCTATGACTGTACCGCCAGTCAGCGAAACAATACCCAGCTCCTGGATGAATATGGTCGATGTTAAATCGCAACATTATAAAGCATTGGCGCACTATTACACTGCAGTCGGATTGTTAGACCAGAATGGTGAGGTTTCATTTTTGATTTCCAAAATTTCAAGTATCTGTTTGATGGTAAAATTGTTCCAGATAGGTATGTATCACTTTACTTTAAGCTTGTTGTGTTTATTTTAGAAAAATTGTTTTAAATTAGGAATTAGAATATTTGATTCGTTTTGGATGTTATTGAATGCAACGTTTTGTTTATTTTTATACCATTACGTTAGCTAATTTCATGACTGACTGATTATTGGTAGACAAATTGAAATCTTTGTGACTTGTGTCTCATTCTGGGGAGATTACATTACAACTACAAACCAAAAATCTTTATTATATTATGGCATAGTCTCAATCTCAATGTTACACATGATTTGATTACATTTTACGCCTCGCTATACAATTGTCAAACAAAACACTTCTCCATATGTCATTTATGCATGGGTTATTGATAAATTGCCCCATAATGGAGCAAATTCATCAGTGGTTCGTGTATATTTCAATATTCAATATATACTTTACAGTCATTCATTATTTAACCATATTAGTCATGTTTGTCTTTTGCGTACTGCACTACTATCTCGTGGCGTCGTCGCGACAGTTTCTCCTTGTCTACCCCATAATTATACAATTACTCATTGTGATACGTAATGTATTCTCGATTTTACTTTTTATCATGACGCATGGCTATTGTTGCGTCACAAATTGAAAGAAAATGTGTCAACAGGTGCGTGTTGTGTACGCAGGCGTAGGTTGTAGTTGGATAAAATAATTTTAGATTTTATCTCCAAATCAAAACATTTCATAGTGTCAATATGTCTGTGGCTGGTCATGCCCTATTTTTTGTTTGCTTCTGCTGGTAAATAAAGATTAAATATTGATAAACATGGTATACACACACAGAAAAAAGTTATCCTTTCCAAATTAGTTTTTATCAGTTACAATCTATGCTTCATTTATTTTTGTGATTGTATATTAGGAAATGATGATTGATAAAAATTAAAATTCTTATTTTGTTTGTTTGCTTAGTGTTTTTTCAAATTTATTTATGTTTCCAATGTTTCTAGTGAATTATCTTTTTACCTACAACGATATTTTCTTTTATCAAATGGAGAGTTGAAATTTGTTGTGAAGGATATAAAGGATATATCATAGCCACAGATGAACTGTGCCTCTGCGGCAAGATCCATCAGTGACTTACACTTAACAAAACATATTCGGACAAAAGCTTTTCGGGCTACATTATGCATTATGTACTCACTTAGCAGTCTGAAAAGAAAAAAGTACTGTATTTATCAGAGCATGCTAACCCAACAAAAAATTACCTCATAAGGCTTGGGTCACGGATGGCCCTTGTTATCTATGCACGGTTCGTAACTCCCTTTGCAAAACAAATGCAGTGATTTTCTGGTTTGTGATTAGCAGTAAATATTGATCTGCTACAAGTAGATCAGATTTTCTACCTTCATTTTCATTCAATACCTTCATTGAAAATATTAGCGATGGCTAAAAATAAACCGTTATATTTAGGAAAGTTTTATTTTTTTATTGATTTTGAATTTGCAACCAAAGGAAATGTTTTTTATTTAAACCATTATAAAAGCATTTCCTTTTTATTTTAAAAAAATTTATTAGTAATTAAGAGAGAAAAGAAATCAATTTTTCAATATTCTATTGATTAATTCAAGGTTACCTGTATGTGTACAGGTGTATGAATTGTTTTATCTGTTTGCACTGTCTATTTTTTAAATTAGTGTTATTGAATGTTATTGATTTACATGGAATGAAGAATTGCAAATGAAGTGTTTAATATATTTCAATCATTACTGGTTCACTCGTACCTTGGCTAAAAAATTAGAGCTTGGGCATAATGTGCTAATGATGGAACCTGTAATAAAGGCATTCATCATCTTTGGTCTATGCATGATAAAATCATATTTCAGAAAAAAATCCCATATTAGAATACATTCGAAAATGAATATACACTGTAATTCAAAATGCGACATTGAGGTTTCAATTTTGGTCAATTTCGGAAAAGTTTGAAAGTTTGTGATTTTCAAACGAAAAATGTATTTTACTCCTAATTGGAATGTTCTTAAGATGATGATTTGTAGTTTTCTAAGTCTTTAATATATTTCTCCTCAAAGGCCAGAAAGCTAAAGTTTGATTGAATGAGGAGGTTGAAAAAATGTATTGGACTTTTTTTATTAATTCTTCTGAAATATTTTTTAAAATGCGTTTCAAATCCTTATATACCAGTTGATAATCATTCTGTATCCAAGAATGGCAGTTGCACTGCTACTCAGACACCCGAAGAAAATGGGTTCTGTCAAAAGAAAATTTAGGAAATGGACGATATTTAACAATACACCTGCAAGCTAGAAGATTTAAATGACTTTTTGAGTGTTTTATAGCAATTAAATTGTATAATGATAACAAACTCATCAATACTGCTATGACATAGCAGTTTTGATGGTTTTGAAGCCTTTATGACCACCCAATGAAAACGACATGAATGTTTTGGACACCCGAAGAAAAACAAGATTCTGCCACACTGCCGCGTCTTTGTTAAGTGTCAGTTTTTTGCTATTAAATAATTTAGAATGTCAAACCCTGGCCTGGAATAGCAATGTGTTATTGATGTTTCAGATATTGCGGAAGTTGAGGAAATTTCAGATCTTCTGTCTTCGTTCTACTTGAAGTCAGAAAACACTGAAAACATTCCTTCACCGGAAAATGTTGCGAAGCGCAGAGAAGAGAGAAGAAGATTGGGTAAGAATAAGTGTTCTAGTTTCTAAATATTTTCTCTGAATTAATACTTGTAATCGTAAATATTTTTCAATAGGAAGAAAATTTTCCCAAAGATATTTTGTAATACATCACACACAAGCTTTTAAATATCTCAACATTGTTATAAAAGACATGAAAACATCCAAATTCCACATGTTTATTTAAGTTCAACAAACCAACTATGACATGAAATAGATACCCAGTCTGAAAAATATGGCAAAACATGTTTTGTTAAGTATGTGCCACAGATGGATCACGCCGTTAAGGTGCGGTCCATCAGTGGGGCATACTTGACAAAATATATTTTGATTGAATACTGCCCAAAAAATCTATAGCACTAAAAGACTGCATTTGAAGAATTGGTGTGAAAACATCCACCACATTTAAATATTGTTATAATATTGTATAATGGAAAGTAGTCTAAACGCTGTCATACCTTCAATCAGCACAGCCTGTTTAGCTAAGCTACTTCTAGAGTATGCCATGAAGGTGCAGTCTATTGTGGTTCATGCCTATCAAAATAAATTTCTGGATGTGATCTGTTAAATATGAGCTACTTATGTTTAACCACTCCATGCTTAATTAACAAAACATGTCAGGATCAAAATTTCTGATTGGGTCGCTGTAAAGTAAATTTATAAAGCAATAGGAAGCAATATATTGTCAATGTATTCTCATCATCTATGACAACAAGCTTTGAGAAGTATTTACGCTCAGATAATCACGATCAAATCATAGATTACCTAATAGGAAGAATTCTGTTGAACCAAGTTTTGTCAAGCATGGTTCACAGATGAAATGCACCTCCCAGTTGCGTTCTATCTGTGATCCTTGCTTCACAAAATAAAACGTCTGATGGCTTACGTTGGCCGTCTACTATCAAAAATTTATAATTTCTTTCTGTACATTTCAAATCTTTAAAATTATGTTTCTTTATTTTTCCAAACGTAAATTTAATTTTGTGAAGCGAAGGCCTCAGATGGTCCGCGTCTCATTGGCGCGATAAATCAGAGATTCGTACTTGATAACAAAATATATAGGTTGACAAAAATTTTCTGATTCAGTTTGGTTTTATCAAGATTTAGTGTTGGAAATCCATTGAATTCCGATTGCGTGACAAATATATCTTCTGCTACCGGCACTTAAAACTTTTATTACCTGACAGGAAAAATGATATTTAAGAAGAAGAAAAATTCCAAAGGCCTGTTAAACATTCATTTCGGTCATTTGTCTAAACAAAGTTTTATGACTGACCAAACACAAAATATTTTATTGGTGCTGTAAATTTTGTAATGGTCAACATAAATCAGTTTATATTCTGGTCATTGACTTAACATGGGTTTGACTGCGGCAGGTGCATGCATGCTTGAATTCTTCTAATATTTAATCTTTATTCACGATTGTTTTTCCTTATTTTTTATTATATTAGTTTACTGCATTTATTCAAATTTTCCTGAAATATATCTGGTATCATTGACCATGGTAGATATTACTCGCTGCACTCTACAAAACATTCTAATTTGTCTGGATTTTTTCTGCTTATGAGTCCACAACCTGAACACTGCTGCTAAATTATTCGACCCTTTGGCCCTGTTTCAAATTGACGGACCTATGAGCCTCTTCACTGTCAAAACGAGTCCTCTATTCTCAGCACTGTAATAACAATTTATTTTCCCCAGCTTGAGCCACAAATGAAGTTCCACTTACGCAATCTATTAGTACTTCGTACTTAACAAATATGTTTTTACAGACTTTTTCTGACATGCAATTCAGATATATTTAAAATTTAGGCCAATATTTATTTAAATATATACATTATATCGTTTATTTCAGGTATGGCTCACCTTGATCAAGCAATATTTTTACATGAGAAGGCCAGCAGTCTTATTAAAATGTGCAAATCATTAAACAAAGTCGACACTTTACAGGTATTATAAATATGATATTCTATTATTACCATGCTATTATGTGATATCTATGGTATTTCGGAAGTTGTGTTTGAAGCCACTGATGGACCTGACCTCACTTCTTGGTGGCGAAGACTTGAATCTATTGTGAGGTGCATTCGTAGGATAAATATGTGTTCCAGTACCAAAAGTCTGCCTAATTCTGAAAATTTTGACAAATTCCAAATGAATTTTTTCCAATTTTTTTTTCGGTATATTTGATAGAACAGTGTTTTGCTGGAAAATGAATCAATCAAAAATGACAATAAATTGTCCTTTGAATCAGAAATTCAAAATACCTGACAGCCACAGCATTACTTTTGTAAATTTCTTTTTATAGTTTTGACAAAAATTCAGCAATCCTTGTTAAATATTTCTTTTTTTTAACAATTTTCACAGAAATTTGTCAATTTGGCGCACAAACGATCTCTAGAAAAGAAAATTTCGCTTGATACAAGTTACAGCGAAGAGAGTGATGGATTTTTTGACGTCATAGATGTGCCAGATATAATTCGTAAGTACTGTATATAAGCCTAAATCTTTGAAAATTCGGTCTAATCTTCGATCAGTCATTATTCGGTAGTGATGAATTTTGATAATGTAAATTACAATTTTCCATATCCAAACCCTATCTGAAAAAAAAAACCGATAAATAAATCTTTCTTTTCTTAAATACGTGTTACTGATGGATCATGTCGTTGAAACGCAGTCCATCTGTGGCACATGCTTGACAAAATCAAATTTTAGGTGGAAAGCATTTAAAAGACAGATTTCAAATGTTTATCATGGTACTCTTGAAATTTGTTGAATTTCTGTTTGAGCCTTTTGAATAACTATCTTTAGTAGTAAGAATTGTTTGCGAACTCTTGCTCCATATATTTCTACTTCAGTTTCTTTCGTTTAATAGACTTCGCGACAAGGTGTTAGAATCTTGATCCGAAATGTTCATGTAATTTTGTTCGAATGGACATATAAAAGTTTCAAAACCATCAATACTGCTATTCCATAGCAGTATTGAAGATTTTTAACCCTTTTCTACAGCCTTGTCGCTACCATATTGAAAACCAAAAAATTACATTTTTATCTTCCAGCACCAGATTTATCACAAAATATTGCCCATTAGCTGCTGAAATTTTACTGATGGCAACCATTTTATTCGGGTGTCTGAATAGTCAATATTTTGCCACTCTGCTTTGAAAATTCATTTCTTTTTTTCGGGTTATTCCTTCATACGACAACCTTTTTGTCACGATATATATGGGAAGAGTTTCATCATGAATTCGAAATGGAAAGACAAATAGACCTCGCCTACATTGTAACCACTTCTCTTATCTTTTTATCTAGGCTCGTAGTGCGGAGTTCTGTTTTGCACATGAGCTATTATTAAATACATGACCCATGTATGGCCCATGTTACGAAATATGAACTTTTTGAGATCGTTATGTTGGAATGAGCAAATATTATATGGCACCTCGAAGAACTTATGTATATTTGCAATATTACGTCGACCATTGTTGACTCGTGGTATTAGCGATACTGCACGCACATTATATTGGAGAGTTTGTTAGAATTTAAGGAATGTCTTCATACGACAATAAATATAAGGGAGTGGCAACTTTCCTGTACATCTCAATAGGAAATTGCAATTTTATGGCAATTTAATTTGAGAGATGAAAATTTTCGACATGGGTTCACCTATTATTTTAGAAATATTTTTGTAATGTTGTGAAAATGGACAGATCATATAATATTTGGGCATTATTCAAACAATTGGATATTTTATTACTCTTATTATTATTGAGTCCATTAATAGTCGTCGTTTGACTTTTTGTCAGTCTGGTATTTGGCCTAGCAAATGAAAATGTGTTTGTTCATAAGATACACGTAGGGCAGGTTACTCTTGTTAAATATATCAAAAAAATTGTTTTCTGCATAAAATTTTTAAAAATGTTTTCTGTTTTAGCACTTGCTGATGTGGAAACGGAACTGAGACCTCCTAGTCTTACATCAGTCAAAGTTACAGATATATTCAAGCGATTGGTAAGTTTTCTTAAAGAACAATCTAATAGAAATTGTTTTGACCGCAAAATCTTCAAAACCACAAAAACTTCAAAACCGTCAAACTGCTATTTCATTTCTGTTGATCTACTAAACTGATATTTGCCAAAATGGCTTAGAAAGTGTTTGCTGTCATTCATGCTAATTTTGTGACAATTTACATCTTGTGGTCCCATTCTGTTGATTATTTGATGCTGATTCTGGAGAATAGAAATATTATTCGAATATTTTAAAGGAAAAATTCAGTTAACTTAGAAAATATATTCAATTTTGCTCAATTTTTAAATCTTTTTCAATTCAGGGACCTCTTTCAGTTTTCTCTGCGCGACAAAAATTCACTGCTCCTCGTCCTGTGAAAATAATATCGGGTATTGATGGATGGGGTTTTACTATCTCGGGAGATTCACCAACTACTGCTGTGTCGACCAATCAGAGAGCCAAGGTAAAATGTTTGAATATTTTTCGTACACATATATTGCTGGATGATATCAAAAATAATAATGACATAAATAAAGTTTTAGATACCAGTATTAAAAAAAAAGATTTTTTGGTCCAATTCCGAGTGAAATGATTCATCGAATACAGAACTTCACTAATTTAGAATTTTACTGCAGTTTTCAAACTTTGCAGAACTTGTTTGTGTTTTTCGGAAATCTGCTTCTCAATTTTAGCTCAGTTGGTAAAGCCCTATAGTAATATGCTCCAAGCTATGCATCTATAATCATCCGATGCGGCTTCACATCCCACGGGGGGATGATTATAGGTGAGCTGCTTGTAATGTCCATGCATAAGCAAAATTAGTTAAATGGTTAGGCAAAAATACCGACCAGACGGACTTTAAACTGGTATTTGCACGAGAAGTTGTAATTCGCCTTATGGTTGATGATTAAATGTCACGACAAATAGTTTTATGCAAGAAGCTTTTTTTTCCAAGAATCTCTAAACTTTGGAATTCCTTGCCTTCTTAGGTTCCTTAGTTCCTATTCCTGCATTTCATGCAGCTCTTTGCACTTAGTGGCTTCAGGCAAGATTTTCAAGTATGATTTTTTTCTGTATGCCTTGTATGAGCAAGTATGCCTTGCTTTGAGCGAATTTTATTAATAAAAAATAAAAAAAATCCTATTCTGGATTTACCTCTCCCTCAGGATGAAATTGAAATGTTAACTATCTTATCTCAGGATCTTGGTATCAAAGAAGGTGACATCATAGTTTCTGTAGAAGACGAAGACGTTAAGTGGAAAACATGTTCAGAAGTTGTCGATTTACTCGATAAATATGCTGATGTTTATCGAAAAAATAATGATGAAAAATTAACAAAATTCATCAGAGAGGAACAAAGTCCAACAATTAATATAAAAATCCTGACAATGTATGGATCAGAAAGCCCACAGGTAATTTTATTTTGATGAATACAAGTATATTTTTTGGGGTATATGCAGAGTGATAAAATGTCTGCTACCTGAACACTTGAAGAAAATAGATTCCACCATGAGAAAATTCACTAAATTTCACAATGTGTATTTCAAAATATATAAATATTTTCCTACAAAAATCAAAAATGAAATGTCTTTTGTTGGGCATGGTGTAGTAGCTACAGAGATATAGAAAAAGGTTCAAAATCATCAATACTGCTAGGGCAATCATGATAAAAACTAGGCCATCGCGACCATATATATACACCATCATACATGTCTTTCAAAATATAAGTTATAAGGCATGTCGCTCATGGTTGCAAAATATAACAGCTTTAGTGCTATTTATTGTCGTCATTGTCTGAGCTTGAGGAGTCATTCAAAATCCTTTCGACTTCTATTATAATGAATGGCTTCCATACAAATAAAATGTTATTACATCCACACACATAAATTCTCAAAAACTCATTATTATTTCAGACAGTAATAAAGTTATACAATGGTTTTAAATCTCTGACACTGCAATGTAATAGTGGCGTCTGTGATTTTGAAGTCTATTGTATAATTTTATGGCAGTCCGACATCAAAATCGGCGACAAGGCTATCAAATAAAAGCGTAACTAACAATTTTTGACTGTTATTTTTTTTATTTTAGACTGCCGGAAAAATTGCTTCTGACCCAAGTGGACTTGGTGATGACATGTTTTACTCAAGTACTGGTATAACTAATGGAAACTGCACAACGGGTCGTAACAACAGCAATAAAACCTTCCCCGTGAAACGGCGTCTAAAAGCCGGTGATGGAAGCAAATCTTTATCAGCAGCCAGAACGAAAAATCGACATTCTCTTGGATTTTTTCCAAGGGTTGAAACTGAAATTAAGGCCCGGTTCTAGTTTTGCGACACCGACTCAAAATCCATATGCATCAACATCATCACTGGACACTTTGGGACGAGATAAAACAAAAAACAATTTATTGACGATGGACTTTTCACCTATTTCGATACCGAAAGCATCGACTCCACACTCACCTCCAAACAGACATTCAATGTATATAACAAGAGCTGATACGTTTTCAAGTCAGAGTAGACCGCAGTATACTAGTCAAAATCGACCACAGGTCACTATGTTTACTAAGAGAATGGACATTGGCCTGTACTGAGGAAATTGTTATTAATTCAGCATTTCATATTTTTCAAAACTGTTTTATACTAAATTGGAGTAATGTTCAACTTTTACTGGGTGGCAAAATCTTGTTTTTCCTCGAGTGTCTGAAAAGTTCGCGTCATTTTCTTTCAATTAAAATAGGTTGCAAAATATTGTTTTGCTTCTGGTGTCCAAAAGGTTCTTGTCATTTCCTTCGGATCTAAAAAAAGTTTCAAGACCATCAAGCAGTATTGATGATTTTGAACCTTCTTCTACAATTTGGTTGCAAACAAACACTCAAAAAGAGTCATTTTACTCTTATGACAAGGAATATATTCTGCTATTCTTTGTTAATATTTCACAATGGGCAATGCGGTGAAGCTGTTTAAGAATGAAGTGATTAAGCACACTCAAATTAGAGCATTAATCCAAAAATGCCTGAACTTCTACATCATTTTGATTCCTAATAATTTTGAAAAAAACACTTGTACTGGTATGAGTATGAATTCCACGTGAAATGCATGAATGAAGTGGTTTTCTGGTGTTTATTTTGCATTTTAGATCCAAATAATACAGTGTATTTCTCACGATTCTATCTTATCAATTGTATTTTTTCAGAATTCTAGCTATTCTGTACAAAAAGACACGCAGCAATATTCTTTTTTTGGTGTGTGTATCTTTGTCAAATTTTTTTATTGGATTATCATTTATTTTGCTATCATTTCCGCACAAGATCACTTAGATTTGAAAGCGCATCGATGAGTTTTTATTCACCAATATATCACCCGACCGAAGCGATGGTCCATTCATGGCTCATGAGGAATTGCCAATTTGTAATAACAGGTTCAAATTCTTTTAAATATTCTCTGTAAGGGTGGGTTGTTTCTTATTTTGAGTGTTAGTTTTTTATATCAACGTTCCATTTATTTTTCTTGAATTTTTAATATGTTATTCCTATTCATTTTAATTGTCATTCTTTTCTATTTTTGCCAAAATGTGTTGTCGTGAACTTCATAAGAATATATCGTGAACTTCATAAGAATATAATAACTGACCTTTATTGACCATTCTCTAGCTAAGTTTGTTAACGGTTTGTAAAACATACGATCTTGCAGTTAAAATATTTTATCCCACCTCATGTGTTTGCGGGCCTCCAAAGAAGGCTGTTAGACTCGTGTTTGAAAATTTGCTTCAAGTAGGTATATTTTCACCAGATTCCGCTATGCCTCCACATTTCATATAGTTCTTATTGTTTTTGTTCCCAGAAGGCTGAATAGCTTTTACAGAACTTTTTCTTTTGTTATAGACTGACTATGGTACAATGTTTTAACATTTCAGATAAACAAAATGGCTGATATTTGACTATATTTGATATTGGCATATATCATAGTTTCACTGCAGAAGGAAAATTTTTCTAACCAGAATTTTTAACTGCTCAGACTTTCAGATACGGACATCCCGATAGAGATAATGCATGACAAATTGTCATGTTTATTCTAACAGAACTTCTAGTATCAGTATCGTACGAGTAGTAACATGCATAATTAATTACACTTCCATATTGCAATAAAGGTCTCAAACTTGTGTTTTGGTTTATCAATACATCTTTTTCTAGTTTCTTTAGTACTTTTCGTATTGTGCTTACGTACTTTTTGCGCCAAATTTACCATAGTATACCACACTTTTTGCTGTTTTTTTCTATATATATATAACCACAGTAACAAGTCTTATTAACTTCATTCTTGCCATTTTTGTTCTCTTTCATTTGAGTCATGTTTGAACGAGTCTTCATCAACAAATAATAGTTATGAAAAAAGGCCTCTACTTACAACTTACAAGGTTGCAAGGTATTAAACCATATATTTGCAATTTATTCTAACTTTCAATGCTTCAGTAAATATCATAAAGGAAAGCTGATAAATTTGTGCATTTGTACTTATTCTTAAGGTTAACTTGGCTCATTTGTGTCAACTTTTGTTGAATATCAGTCGTGATGGCGCAATCCGTCAATAGCTCATATCCAACAAAGCTTACACAAAACTATCAATTGAAGATTGATATTTACTGTCAAGCGTATTTAAATTTCAATCCCTATATTCTTCCAATTAACGCTGAACAAGTGGAAATTTCATTCCACAATTTGCACAATAACACAATTGATACACCTCAAACACTTTTTATCGCTTGCAACATTTACTCACAATACATGCTAAAAACCAGTATTTGCTTCGCACAATTTAATTTAATATATAATAATGTCACTAATTCTTCATTTTGTAATGCATCAATTTCAGCGTAATAGTTAGATCGGTATGTGAATTCGAATTCACACATAAAAAAATAGTGAAAAAAAGTATCTGTAGACGTTTCAAATCCCTTCTCTTAAATTGAAAATTTTTTGCAAAATCATACGCAATAGTTTTGGCCCATTTTTTTGATAAAAGTCTGCATATTTGTTATTCTCAAAATACATTTTTTTGAGCACTGATACACAATGTGATGCGATATGTCACTCAAGTTTTAAACAGAAGCACATACATTCCTTTTTAGACATTTTTAGACGAATTACTTGACGACAATTTTTCATATCTGAGTTAAAATGGTTGATGCCCACTTGGACTTATTCTCTAACTAACGCAGTGTAATCATTATTTTTTATCGAGCATGTTCCACAAATAGATCGCCCTTTATCAGCGTGAACCGTACTTGAAAAAAAATTTTGAAGGATGAAATTTTCTGAACGAGCAGTGCACTATCAAAGTTATTTGACCAAGCATGACAAATATTAATAATAGTAATTCATTAATCGTGAAAACATGAACACAAAACATTTTCGATTATTAACCATTAACAGGTTGCGACACACTGTCGGACATATACAACGAAGTGAAAATTCTAAGGGTGCTATGTATAAATATTATTCATTATCAATAGTACTTTCTTGGTGAATACCTTTAAAAATAATATTATTATTACATGATCATCGAGAATGCTTCGTTACGTGCAAGTCAAAAATTTGGCACTGTTTTGCATACGCCAGTTGTGCTGGGTAATTAATAGAAGATCATTTCATTGCCAGGGTCTTATGTTTTAATCAATAATTCATTTATATATTATTGAAATGTATCATGATAGTGTTAGTTTTTTTACATTTGTTCAAATAAATATATTGAATGGTATCATGAAACTTTGGTAGCACTGGGTGAGAAAAATGTGGGCGTATGTCCTAATAATGATGATCCATCTTGTGTCTAAATATTGCCTCCTTGCGATAACTGAATTATTCTGAAGGTCGTATTGTCTGCACCTGCACCGACGGGGTGTTTCACGCAAGCTCTGCTTACCACTTCCTCCACCAACTAGTTGTTCTCTGCACTGAAAAAATGGGGTGAATGTAAGCCACATCTCCACCTATTGAGAATGAAATTATATTGGAATATGACTCCACCATGATAATACTTTTAATATGCCACAGTAAAAGTAAAACCCCTTCATCTGACGTAATGGGTGCAACTTTTTTAGAATGTTTTAAAAAAGACCAATACTCGCCGAATGAACGATAATAGATTGACAGGCCCCTTCGTCCGACGGCGGGCAGTTCGGCCTGTTATCCGTGTGTTGCCTTGGTGTGGGGCATAAGCGACAAGAGTCGCTATATTTAGTATATAGTTTTCAACACCTATTAAGGACAACATTACAGCCACATTGGGCTGGCGCCTTCTTACGTCCTCCACGTACTGGGTAGTATTCGGAAACGGGTGATCAGTACGCTCCTTCCAAAATGTCATCGTGATGTTACTCAATAGAGTACCATTGTTGTGAACCCCGGTGTTCAACAAGTACATTCACGGCACGTGCTTTTTCTGAGCTTTCGGCACTCATTTCGCCTTTCGATGATTTTTGCCGACCCATTCATTTTCTGAACTTCACTCGTTCACAGTATAAATTTCATTACAATCTTGTCAAACAAGCAATTTTCCGAGAGCTCCTTTGGAACTCTTTTCTCCCCTCGAACCGAATCGCCGGAGAATACGAATTCAAATATTTTCAAATCACTCTTTTATTCTGAGACGCGAGTCTTAGCCAGTCAGTTACCTTAAGGTTCGGGAATGCCGACCCCGAATGAAAAAAATCGATTTATGATCTTTGGAACCACCGTCAAATATTCTATGGATTTTCAACCAAGAATAGGGGTTTAGCTTAATAAAAAAAATTAACACTTAGAGACATACCGATCATCTAAACAAAAATAAGAAATCGTCCGTCCTTTCGCTCCGAATAATTTTTTCGAATCGAATCGTATTGTTAATCCTATATTTAAAAGCGAACCACCGATTCTAGTCATTACAGTTGCCTCCTCTAATATCAGAATAAATTGAATTATATCGCTGGGAATTCATTATCAATAATACTGTAATGTACATTTGATTTGCTCTTCATCTAACTGTAAGGCTATAAAAAACTTTGCTATTTACAGCCAATATTTTGACTGTAATTTATCATTAAAATAGGAGTATTCTGCACCAGTTTGCAAGTTTTTGGTTGCGCTTCGATATTTTATGTCTGTATACTTGGATATTTTAATTGTGGTTTATCAACAAAAAATCTACAAGTACATAAATGAGTCGGTAAGACAGTAATTGGAACTTGCAAATGCCCAAAAAATCAATTCTCTCAATATGTAGCTCCATAATTTCAGAAAATATAATATCGTTCTGTATTCAATATTTGGTCCAGTTAATCTGACTATAATTTTCAATGTTATATGCGATAAATGTTTAGATTTTCGGAATGAATGTAGCAGAAGATTTTTCCGCAAATACACACTTCCCTCCATATCTATGTCCACAACCGAACTACTTCGCCTATGCGCTCTACCCATCTCCCCTACTGCCAACCCTTGCCAGCTTAGCCCACAACACTTGCTTCCCTGACTCCCCTAATCGTCCCTCCCCTATCCAACTGCCTTTCTGAATGACCACAACTCTACCATAAACTGAACTAATAGTCCGGCAATAATCGGACTTTAAATACGGCGCGTTTAGGACAAGGGAACTTTGAAAACTCTTCACTTTAACTTCTTGAGTACTCTTTCTTTTTTTGTCTCACTATTTTTCTCTTTTAGTCCCCATTTTATCGGGTTTGCGGAAAGCCCAATCATTAAACAGAAACCGTTACCACAAACATATAAGGTGATGCAAACCCTGCCAGCTACCTGCGCCGCTTACCTTTCCGATTACGTCCCCGCCACCCTTAACTACCCTAATAATCATCTAACTCTCACACAAGCCCTCTGACTACTCCCCCTCTCTACCCCTTTCTGAATTAACCCAACTCTTCCTTAAAATGAACTAATTACCAGGTCATAATCGGGGTTCAAATACGGCGCGTTCATGCTATGACAACTCTGAAAAACTATTCACTTTAAGATCCTGAGTTCTCTTTATTTTTTCGAGAATTTTTATCGGGAATTGACGTTTGTGGTAAGTTCACTCAGTGGCCGCTGTTACAGGGTCTTGGACAGGGTGATCCACTCAAAGAAGTGGCTATATAAAAAAAAAAAACTGAATCCGATACCACAAACATATAAGGTTATGCAAAGTGACAGATTAATCGTCACATTCTGTAACGTTGAAAACTCTTCACTTTAACATCCCAAGTCCTCTAATTTTTTATCTCACACTTCTGCCTGGCTCTACATAGGCTGCTTACCCTCGCCCACACCACCTACGTACCCGACCACCCTATTCATATCTCACCTATCATACAAGCCCTCTAACTACCCTGCCTGACCTATAGAATACTATCTGCCCTCAACCTGTCTACCTCTTTCAAAACCACCCCAGCTTTTCCTCAAATTGAATCAATATCCCGAACATAATCGGAATTAATCTAAGTAATTAATTCCCTGAATGTGTGGTCCATAATATCAGAAAAAATACCGTGGTCATGTAATTGGATAATTGTTCCGATTAATCGGATTGAATTGGGCCAAACGGAATAGGTAAGGATAGGCGTGTCAGGTAGAGGGTATCGGACAGACATTTGTGGCAGTAGCAATTTTAAACATATCGCTGGAATTTCTGTAAATATTTTAAAACAAACTGCTACCCAGTGATAAAAAAACTATTACAAAATGTAGTGCCAACAACTGCACGTCAAGCCGAACACACATTAAAGAGGACTGAACTGCTAACTAGTGCACAGTTAGTGATGTCCTCACTTGGCCATTGTCATAAACGCGCCGTATTCAAAGTCCGATTATGGCCAAGAATTTAGTTCAGTTTTCGAAATAGTTGGAATTTTTTGTATCGAAATTCTCTCTGAACAAGGCCAGAAGAATGTGCTAATGGAACCAACTAACGGTCATTTAATAGCAAAGGGCTACCAAACGACGTAGTGCCAGCAACTGCACTCCAAACGGAAAACATTTCAAACGGAATGTCAAATGAATCTCCATGATAAATGCAGTGAATGGAATTCAACTGTCACTATACTTGTAACATAGTCATTCCTAAACAGTTTTATCGGATAGTGAAATTTGAGTTTCCTGTGGATTGGAGTAGAGATTAATCGACAATACTTTGGGTTTTCCCGAGTTACGTGACACGTACCAAGTGTTACCTCAATCAGATTCGAGCGATTTAGCGAGATCAAGGGGTTGTTCCGGAGCGAAATATATTATAGACTAAAGATCACTAACTGGTAGTAGAAAAAGACAACATACAGTTTCTTAACATATCTAAATAGAAATCGGCATCAACTAAACACTGGAAATATCAACCGACAGTCCTACAATGAGAGAAAACTGGAATGAATCAGGAAAACACGGGAATATTCCTAAAAGCGCGGGAACGAGACTCGCAGTATCAGGTGATAGCCTATAAATGGAGCGCAGAACTGAGCCTGAGCATATGACTAGTCAACCATGATAATTGAACTACACCGGACAAAATAAACAGACATACTTGGATGTCTCATTACTTCCCCCTTTTTCAGATGGGAAATTATCAAAGAAAATTTTCCATCTTTAAGAATTAAAATACCTACATGAATATGAAGCATGTGCAATTGGGATGCAAAATCAACAAAAGAACTGTACAAGCATAACTTATATGAAAGAAGACCTATACAAATATCTATACAAACAAATTTTTATTAGACAATTACCGGTACCACTACATTTAATCATTTAAGTACTCAGTTCTTCGTCCAATGCGTCGACCTCTAGCTCTATCCGAATTATCAACCAAATTAGTATTTAAAAGATCAGACAATTCAGAATAATGCAATTTGTTAAAAAATTCACGATAAACTTGGTCAATAGTTTCCTCGTCAGGTGAATTGTCATCCAAACTCGTTAAATCTACATCAACTTCTTCGTCTTCGTCATGAAGATATGGCACAAGCTTGTCTACATGCACAACTCTAGCACGAGAAACTTGGATTCTTCTGAATTCTGTAAAAATGATTAGGTAAACAATCCAAAATTCGATAAGGTCCAATCCAGGGAATACTGAGTTTCCACTGTTTTGGTGGATAATATTACCACACCAATTCATCTCTTTGAAAAGACCGAAGCTTGACTCCGAGGTCAAAATTACGTTTTTGCTATTGTCGCTGCTGCATTAGGATGTTGTCTTGCATATAGAAAAGCTTTTTTCAATCGCATTCAAAACCATTCGACAAAGTCAGTGTAACAGAGATATGTTGTAGACTCTGGTTTGCCAAACATGATATCAACCGGCATATCAATCTCACGGCCAAGCATTAACTTATTAGGTAAATATCCAGTGTTATCGTGTACTGTAGATCGGTACGCCATACAAAGATATGTACGATGATCATCCCAGTCTGTGGAGTAAGAGTTCAAATTTCTCTTCAAATGAACTCGCAACGTGACTCTTTCTTGGAGTTTCATGCGCAATTCTCTAGCCTCCAGCATCTGCCCAACCAAAGTCCAAAGTAGAGATGCAAAGAGATCCAATGAAACTAAAACTGTATTCAATGATCTCACCAAACAAGTAGTAAATGTTGAACAGCGTGAAACCTTCGGAAATTAACGATAAAACTAATATAAGATGGCACAGCCACTGCAATACATTATAAATATTCCACAGTTAACTGTTACAATACATATGAGCAGTAATAATAATCCTAACGATCAAGTATATCACTAACTTATCACAACCCAACTTTGCCAGAGCACTATAATACAATACTTCCAAAACAAAAATCATTTACTAGACTGCAATAATAATCTCCCTAACACAGTCGTAGAACAAAAAATGCCTACAAAGCAAAAATCCTTATCGCACAACACGGGGAAATACAAAAGGCTTTCTGTGACGCAACAAATTCACATAAACATGTTTGGGCATGTTTTCGTCAGGATATAAGAGAGAGTTATCTCTCGGCGCATAATATAAAGAAACACTAAATTAGAGTTCACTAAAGTAGTACGGCGAGTTTATATCTAACATTCCGGCCCCAGATAATTTAAAATCTAGGTAAATTATCTCAGAAATAAGAGATAAACGAAGCAAGTGAAACTTAATGAATAGAAAGTGTGTACATATTGAATAGAAAGCACATAACAATATATACATGATAGCATAATTTACCCATTTTAACATTTAGTCAAGTTCAAGTGAGCAAATCTTTCTTATATCACGAACAAAAGAAGATTTGGATGTTCGCAGCTTAAGTCTACAGACAATTCCCTGCTTATCTGGGTAAACCTTGTCCACAACAGCCATGGGCCAACTGCCGCGAGGGAGGATATTATCGCACATAAGTACTAAGTCATCTGTCCTAAGATTGGGAGAGGGATGCAACCGTTTTGAAAGTCTTTGGAGCAAGGAGATATATTCACTTGTAAATCTCTGCCAGAATATGTCTAACCTACGCTGGACATGCCTATAACCCTGTCTGTATTCATTAGCACGCAGGAAAACATCAGGGTCGAGTTTACTCATCAGGATAGAGTTAGGAGAAAGGGCGTGAAGGTCTCTGGGATTGGTACTAACACGAGTAAGAGGCCTATCATTTAAAATAGATTCCACTCCAGTCAGAAAGGACCAAAGAGAACAATCAGGTTTATCACCAAGCATGTTTCGCAAAATCTTTCTGACTTCTCTAATCATCCTCTCAACAACACCATTTTGATGACTTGCAAGTGGTGGAGAGAAGTGCCATTGAATTCCCCTTTGTGCAAGAGCATCATTAATTTGTTTTTTATTCCAATTTGCAATTCCATCTTTGAGAATTTTACCTCCCGCAATAAAATTTGTGCCAATGTCTGAATACATATTAGCTGGTTTAGAACGGCGTGCAACAACTCGAAAAAACGCTTGCAGAAAGGCAGAAGCATCTAAACTCTCAGCTTCTTCTAGATGAACAGCTCGCATATGACGGCATAACGCTTGTGCTCACTTCTTCCAAGCTTCACTTTTATAGGGCTCAAATAGTCAACGAAGCAATGATGAAATGGTTTGTTTCGAGTACAAAGCCTAACAGCAGGCATATCTGACATCCATTGTTTGCCAGGTCTTGCAACGCGAATTTTACAGTTTATGCATTCACGTAGTACCTTTGCAGCAGCAGATTGGAGATGTAAGATCCAGTATTTCTGTAACAAGTACGCTTGCACTTGATTGCATCCACAATGACCATTTTCGCAATGATAATGATCAATAAGAAGTTTTATAGCATGATGATATGGAGGTAGAATGACAGGATTTCTTTGATCAGGGGACAGTTCAGAATCTCGAAGTCTGCCTCCTACACGAAGTATGCCATCGGAGACATATGGGTTGGGTTGCATTGTAAAAGTTCTTTTGCAAATGGCGATTTGAGTAATTTTCATTTAGCAGGAGGTGGACCAGAATAATCCGAATCACTAAAGTAACACATTTCAGAAGACAAGGAATCTTGTTGAATTAGCTTTACAATATTCAGTGTTGCATTCTCTCGTTCTGCGACAGTGAAGCAACCTGTTGTTGGGGAGTTCCCACAATTCAAATTCTTTTGAATCAGGTACATTTTGAATCTATTAAGCCAGGTTACAGCTGTAAGAAGTTTCTCAAACTTGGAGTAACGTTCCAATAATATAAACAATCCATGACGTGTTGTACTTGTTCCAGTAGCAACATTCGATGCAATACTGTAGTTAACTTTCACTTCCGAAGATATCTCAGAATCTTCAAGTGAATCAGAAAATTGTAAAGATTTATGTGAAGGTAAATTCACATCTCTTAGAAACGAAGGTCCTTGGAACCAACATTCCGCTTTTCGGCACTTGTCGGGCATCATTCCGCGGCTCGTTATGTCAGCTGGATTTGACTTAGTGTCAACGTGATACCACTGACTTGGTTCAGAAAGTGAGCGAATTGTATTTAGGCGATTCGCAACGAAAGTTTTAAAACGCTCTGATCTGTTATTAATCATTCTCAGAACTGTCATCGAATCCGTATAGAAAAACACATCGGTTATCAAGTCAGGTTATTCCAATTTTGTACATTGAGTCAACTCTGTCACAGAAACAGCAGCAGTTAGTTCTAATAGTGGAATTGTGATAACTTGTTTTGGCGCTACTCTTGACGAACATTTAACGAACGTTACATGTACATTTCCTGCATTATCAATCATTCTTAAGTAAGCAAAAGTACCGTAAGCAAATGAACTTGCGTCACAGAAAACATGCAATTGGTAAGAAGTAGGAACGAATCCAGCAGGTCTATAACAACGTGAGAATGAAAGTCCATTCAAATCTGGTAGCTTTGAAATCCAATCTTCCCATTTCTGTTTGAGAGGTTCACCAATTAAATCATCCCAGTGAAATTCTTCATAACACAGATCTTGCAATATCATCCTGGCAATCAGCACAAATGGTTGAACATAACCAAGAGGGTCGAATATTTGAGATACGATAGAAAGTATATCGCGACGAGTAGGTCGTTCACTTATATTGACAATTACAATAAATTGATCAGTAGTTGCATTCCAATTCAATCCGAGAGTACGACTTAGCGCGTCGTCTCCCAATTCTATTTCATGTGCTACGGGAGCTTTATCCTGATTCGGATGAGACTCCAGAACTTGTGATTCAATGCTCAGAAATTTAGTTAAATGGAAACCTCATGTAGCAAGCAATTCAGTTGTCTGTTGCACTAAAACAGAAGCTTCAGAGACTGTTGCTCTGGAGTAAGGTCACATCTACATAAAAGTTAGAAAACATACATGGAACGGTTTCAGGGTCAGGATTTGATAAATTGTCTCTTGCCACTTGCCTGATAAAAAAATGAGGCAATTGACGGAGAACAAGAAGTCCCAAATGCATGAGAAAGCATTCTAAATTGAGCAATAGGCTGTGCAATATCATGTGAGAGGTACCATAAGAATCGTAATGACTCCGTATCTTCTGTTTTTACAAGTATTTTATGAAACATTTGACGTATGTCACATGAAACTGCAACGGGGTTCAAGCGAAAACGCAACAAAACTCCGACAAGAGAGTTATTGAAATCAGGTCCAGTTAATAAATTCTTGTTTAGAGACGTCTCATCAAACTCTGCTGAACTATCGAAGACAATACGGAATTTCGACTGTCGTGTAGCATGATGCGGTAACCACGTTCTATCTGTCGGTGCCAATTCATCATCGGGTATCAATTCTGCAAAGACATTTCTTATGTACCCCACCATTTTTTCAATGTATTTACCGGTAGTCGCAAAATCAGCATCCTTCTCCATTCTACGTTTGACTGACAATAATCGGCGCACAGCCATAACATAATTGTAAGGTAATTTGATATCGTGAAACTTCCATAGCAAACCAATTTGTAAAGGCTATTGACACGCTTTAGAGTGTCGTTCATAATCTTAGTTGCTCTTTCATCATCGAGTGATGGTTGAGTAGTAAATGGATCTTCATTCAAATCGGGAAAGTCATTTCCACAAATTTGACAGATAGATATTTCAGGTTCAGTACTTTCTTCTCCAAGAGTGTCAAACACAGCAGAGCATAGAAAGAAGAAATCAGAAACATTTTCATGGGTAAATTTATTTACGTGAAAATCATTAACATCATAATAACGCATGCAAGGGTTTTCGAATCCATCAATTGCATCGTCTGTATCTTGTAAACTATTTTCATCTTCGTAAATTGTCATCTTGCGACAAATCATCAGTAATTGGGAAAACACAATCATTACATAAAAGACGGATGTCAGAAATGGAAATGTAGTAGAAATGAAGTTAACAGCAACATCACTTTGTGAATCAAATCTACTCTCATTCGATATCATTGGCACAGAAGTTTCAATAGAGTTTATCAAATTATTTGTTGTAGCCATTAAAGGATCCCTGCCATAAAGACACCATCCAAGAGATGTGAGAAGAGCCCCTGGAGTACCGGGCGGACCAACTCTAGAGTCAATAAATGGGCAGCCACCCAGAGCATCAGCACCAATTAAGAGTTCGACTTTCCCACCAACATTATGAAATTTTACATCACGCAGATGTGGATATTTGTGAATTATGTCAGGTGTTGGCAGTGAATCTCTAACATCAGAAATTTTGTCAAAAGTCAAAGCATTCTGTACTTCAACAACGTCAGTTTTATTGATGCCATTAATGCAAAATGAAATTCTTTCGCCAGTGTGAATACTGAAACCATTCGTAGAGTGCACCATACAACGTTCTAACTTACCAGAAAGCTCGATTGATTTTGCGAATTCTGTAGAGCAGAAGGACCTCTGTGATCCTAAATCTAAGAAAACAATGGTTGTCCTTTTGCGTGTATTATCGGGTCGACTTATTTCGACGGCGACGATCATTAGCCTCACTGGACATAAGGTATCAAGAATAGACATAGAGGTAAAAGGAGTTGCCGCATCAGGTTTAGGTGGTAATGGTTCCTCAGAACGCGAAGTATGTAATGCAGGCGGTTTAGTCGCTTGCTTCATGTGTAACAGAGTATGATGAAGCTTACCACACCCTTCAATTAAACACCTTTTCCCTGAAGGACAACTATTACTCTCTTTGAGGACATGCAATTGAAGCAAATTGACTGTTCCTTAACAAACAGTCGCCTGTCAGTGACGATTTTTTCTTTAAACTTTGAGCAACGCATAAGCGTGTGATCACCTTTGCAAAGATAACAAGACACAATAGAGTTAATACCCCTGTTGAAGGGTACATGTTTATGATAATTCTGCTTACTCGAGGCGTTATCTTGCTTCGACATATTAAAGGTTGCATATGTAGAAAATTTAGAAATACGCCTGTTGTTTTGCTTGCTTTAATCCACAGGTCGTGAAGATAAATCAACCAAAGCACGACCATAAAAGGTATTATACAGTCGTGCTCTTGATTCAATGAATTTGAGTAAATGATTGAATGAAGGAATTGCGAAGGATGTCCATGACCCATTCATAACATAGTCAGTACGCATATTAGGCGGTAAACGTTTAAAAATAGTAGTAAGATATGCTAGAGCATCAAGCAAGCAAGCTCCCAGCATCCCAATCGTGAAATACGATAGCGCAATTTCTCATTTGAGAAGACAATTTGCAACGTCCTTTAACATCATTTGTGCGTATTTTCGGTCCCTCAGTAAGTTGTTGAATAAATGCATTTATAATCAGTGACCTATTGCCAAAATGAAATTCCAACGTTTCTCTTGCAGCATTGTAAGCCTCAGCTGGGTTATCAGCCATTCGCAAATGTTTGATAACTTCGTATGCTTCACCCTTGCAGTGAACAAGTAATTGTGCTAAAAGTGCTATAGATCAAACGTAAGACGACCAATCGTATTGAAAATGATCTTATAAACGCGTGATATTCTAATGGATCGCCATTAAATTCTATCCTATCAAGAGTTGGGTAAGCGAAAATCTTGCTGTATATTCCTACCAAGTAAATACAGATCATCTTTGGTTGCAGCTTGATGAGTAGGAAAAGAATACGAAGGATTATAATGAGCAATGTGGGGGTCAAGTGAAGGTTGTTGCCGCATAAGGCCAACTGTGAACTATTCATACGTGGCAAGGTTGAGGAAACAGTGGCAGTAGAAGTGTGTAAAGCGCTGGAAATGTTAGATTGTGAAATTCCAAAATAATAAGGTCTGGTTGGCGGAATGATTGACGCGACCTGCTGCTGGATGTTTGAATACATAGGCGGATTCTGATAACAAACATGTAGACCTATACTAGCTTAACCGTCATGAGGAAAAACACGTCCTATATCGTAGGAGTTTCCTATATTATGTATGGGGGGAAGCGAGAAATCCCAGTGATGAGCCATGCTTGACTGAACAACATTCATACTTGAATGTGAGTTAACTGGTTGCAAATGAGGGCCCATACTCATAGCAGCAATTGGTGCCATAGAACTTGAAATCATAGAACTATGTTGCACCGGCCCCGCAGACCGACCAGGGGTAAAAATTGCAGCAGTGTTAACAATATTACTGAGTGAACAATCATGAAAATTATTAGGAGAGTAACTAAAATTATTCGATACTTGTGAAACATTTGGAACAGATCGTAGATTCAAATCTCTAACATTACTAGCTTGTTGTGGTGACAAATGCAAACCATCTGTGGCTCCTGCTTGCATCGAAATTGACTCATTGCATGAATGTGGGGGCTGATCTCCACAAGGGGGAATAGTATGCAAAACATTTAAAGATAAATTAGGTAACAAGTCATTATCGATACCTTGATTTTCCATATTGTAAGTTACCACAGGAGGAACTGAACTCGATATTTGTGGTACCATAGTAGAAGTAAGATTTGCAAAGTCACGTAAACTGTTCTGTTTTGAAGTTACAGTGTCATCTTCGCTGAAAAGAGACTTTGATGCTGCTGAATCTCTGTCACTTGCCATTTTGTCGAGAAGTTGAGCCCGTTGTTCTTTGAAATTAGCTTTCATCTCAGTCAGCTGTCTTTTCTTTTCAGCAGCATGTGCCGATAGCTCAGCCTCGTGAGCGGCTAATTGCTTTTCTTGTAATGCCTCAAGTCTCAGCAATTTTGACTTCTCCAACATCCTGCTGGACGACATTGATGATTTCGAGAAGCGAGACTTCGATGAACGGTGTTTTGAAGAACAAGATTTTGATGAACGGGATTTAGATCTTTGTGAAGAAGTGCGTGTTTGAGGCTGGTTGGCACAACTGTCCACAAATTCTCTATAAAGCATTGTACTTGATTTCAGGTTATCTTCAACTTGAATACAATGTAGTTTAGCTGTGTGTGAATCAGGACCATTCAATAAAATAAGGTGTTCAAACAAGTTTTCCAGTCATGTAAATGATCACATATTTTCTGATATTGTAAAACAACTTTCGACTGGTTATCTTTAACCAGCATAAGCGTTGTGAAATCATTGTGTAAAATTGTATAAGCTTGCACATAACGTGAATTGTCAATTGCTTCATTTCGATCAAAGTCGTTTGTTGGTAACTGCACTGAAGATTCGGAACAAACTGTACGATCGTCAGATTCAATTATATCATTTGAAAAGTTCGGAAGCCATAATGTTGAAGTAAGCCGGCAAACTGTATTCCAAGATTAGATATTAGTTTTATAAAATGTGGAGTAAGAGTTCAAATTTCTCTTCAAATGAACTCGCAACGTGACTGTTTCTTGGGGTTTTATGCGCAATTCCCTAGCCGCCAGCATCTGCTCAATCAAAGTCCAAAGTAAAGATGCAAAGAGATCCAATGAAACTGAAACTGTATTCAATGATCTCACCAAACAAGTAGTAAATGTTGAACAGCGTGAAACCTTCGGAAATTAACGATAAAACTAATATAGGATGACCCAGTCACTGCAATACATTATAAATATTCCACAGTTAACTATTACAATACATATGAGCAGTAATAATAATCCTAACGATCAATTATATCACAACTTATCACAACCCAACTAAGCCAGAGCATTATAATACAATACTTCCAAAACAAAAATCATTTACTAGACTGTAACAATAATAATAATAATCGCCCTAACACAGTCGTAAAACACAAAATGCCTACAAAGCGAAAATCCTTATCGCGCAACACGGGGAAATACAAAAGGCTTTGTGTGACGCAACAAATTCACATAAACATGTTTGGGCATGTTTTCGTCAGGATAAAAGAGAGAGTTATCTCTCGGCGCATAATATAAAGAAACACTAAATTAGAGTTCACTAAAGTAGTACGGCGAGTTTATATCTAACACAGTCATTGCGATTATCGTTGACAAAAGCTTTAAGCATTTGTTGAATCGTCCTATTAAATCGTTCAACTTGTCCATCAGAGCGCGGACGGTAAAGGCCTTTCCTAGTTTTCTGTATTCCATATAATTCACACATTTCAGAGAATAATTTTGATTCAAAGCCTCTGCCTTAATCTTGGTGAAGATTTCTTGGTACACAAAAACGTGAGAAAAACTGAGTGACTAACACATCTGCAGTGGTATCAGCTCTCTGATTTGGAAGGGCAAAACATTCTATTCACTTAGAAAAATAATCCGAAACCACTAAGATGTATTCATTTCCATTTTTGGCAGTCGGAAATGGTCCGAGAAAATCAATTGCGATTCGCTCCATCGGTGCTCCACATACAAGTTGTTTGAGATCTCCTTGTTTCCTACTATATAGCATTTTTGTCGAAGCACAAGTCTTAACAAAATTTGCACCATCCTAGAATGTCTTTCTCAAAACCAGGCCAATAGAACCTGCGGCGTATACTTTTAAAAGTACTATTGGCACCTAAATGGCCTGTAGTGCGCAAAGAATGAAGCTTATGAAACAAATCCCCTCTCATATTAGATGGAACAATCAACTGAATAGTCCACTCTTCAGATTTACAATCAGGAATCCAACGATGTTATAAAAGTCCACTATCAATATGTATCAAATCACATTGCGAAATATAGCGCTTAGTCACAGTCGAATCTGACATACATTCTTGAATATTTGATTTCACACTTGACATGCATTTCCATTTAAAAACTGCAGCAATATCAGGATCTTCGCTTTGCAATTTTCTGTGTTGTTCGTCTGTGTAAAATCTAGCCAATTACACTGAGATTCGCTGGATAGCGATTGACTGCTAGTACGTTTTGAAATAGTTGAAACATTGACATTGCCAAGAATAGAGTTGGGCATACAATCAGAACATTCTTCCCGTTTACATGTACGAATTTGGCGTGACAAGCCATCGGCGTTGCCATGTTTGGTACCAGGCCTATCTTCAATTTTGAAATCGTACGCGCCAAGTGTAACAATCGACCTTGCTAGCATTCCTTGTGGTTCTCAAAAATTGATCAACCACTTGAGAACAGCATGATCGGTGCGAATCTTGAATGGTCATCTGAGAAGATAGTGACTGAAGCCCACACCACTGCTAACAACTCCCGGTGTGTAGGTCAATATCTACGCTGTGATTTAGACGAAGTTTTACTGGCATATGACAAAAAACGTTCCTCCTCTTGGACTTGGGACAAAACAGCACCAATACCAGTACCACTGGCATCTGTGTCAAGAACAAACTCACCATCAGTTTGTGGAAATGTTTGGCAATCATCGTTCCATATGAATGGTATGTTCTTGCGTGTTAAACGTATTAAAGAAGCTACGATCGTGGAATAATCGGGTACAAACTTCCAATAATAATTTGATGTATACAAGAAACTAGGAATATCGTTCACGGAAGTCGGGACTTAATAGAAGCGGTATTTTCCGGGTCACAACTGATTCCATCAGCTGATATAAGATAGCCAAGATAGAACGTACTCCAACGAAACAGTTTACACTTTGCGGATTTGAACTTCAGTCCAGCACGGCGATGTCTTATATAAACTTCACGAAAATTTGTAAACGAATTAAACGCATTGGCCAGACCAAACGGCATCATAACAAAGTGGAAATCGCCACGTCCCTGTATACTGAAGGCTGTTTTTTCACGGTCTACGAGGTCAACTTCGATTTGCCAGTAACCGCTAGCGAGATCGCGGGTCGAAAACCATTTGGCACCATTCAAAGACTCAGTGATATCCTCTATACGAGGTAGCGGATAAGCATCCGTGTGAGTGATATCATTTAACATACGGAAGGGCACACAAAAACGTGTTGATCCGTCCTTTCAGAAACTAAAACAATATGAGAATAATATGGAGAGTCACTGGATTCTATCACACCTTGTGCCAACATATTATCAATTGCCTCATCCACAACTTTCCTGCGCGCACACCAAATACGATGAGGAGCCCGCCGTATTGTCCGCGGTGTTGTTGTGATTATTCTATATTTTGCCGCGAAAGTATGTCCTAGTCCCTCATCTGGTCCATAAATATGTCTTGAAACTCAGACACTAAAGTCGCTAACTGTTTGTGCTGATTCATATTTAAACCCTCCGCGGAATTGACTAAATCACGCAAGTGTTCCGGTAATTCTAACTCCGCATTCCCACACTCAGATTCGTCAACTTCTAATTGTGCTACTAGCTTAGGGTGAGCTATACCAAGCATGTGACCAGCTCTTATTGTCACTCGGTTGTCATTTTGATTAACCGCTAAGATTGGATTTACACGGATCCACAATGAAAGAAACCAGCTGAATACCATCAGCAAGGAAGCATGAATCTAGCGGTTCAACATTGGCAGCTATGTCAGACGAAGAGTTCGACCAGGGACAACTAAGTCGAGCAGGAACGACCACTTTAAGAGTGTGGCGGGATCGCAATATCTTCTCGTACAGTGACAAGGCAACGAGGTACCGACTTCTCAATATGCAATTTAATTTCTTGCCCACGTATCATCATGTAATCTGATGATAAATAAAGAATACAATCCTTTTCACGAAGATAGTCAATGCCTAAAATCCCATACCCAATTGGGATTATCTCATACCTAATTGGGCAATAATCACAGTGCGACGAGTAGAAAAAGAGTCATTTTTCAGATCAAGCTCCATTGCACCTAAGCCCTAAGGACAATAAATCATAACCCCCAACTGCTATAAGGGATTCCTCCGGTGGCATTAGGTCGGTATCTTTTCCACTTTTGACATCAAAGATAGAAATTTCAATAAGCGTAGTCATTGCACCACTGTCTACCAGAAAGTTGAATAGTTGATTGTTCACAAGTACACGCGATTGCCAACTATTGTTGCATTGCAAAGAACGAATATTCAGGTCTAGATTATAGTTTACTAGTCTATAAAGGATGCTATAAGGGATTCCTCCGGTGGCATTAGGTCGGTACCTTTTCCACTTTTGACATCAAAGATAGAAATATCAATAAGCGTAGTCATTGCACCACTGTCTACCAGAAAGTTGAATAGTGATTGTTTACAAGTACACGCGAATGCCAACTATTGTTGCACTGCAAAGAACGAATATTCAGGTCTAGATTATAGTTTACTAGTCCGTCAACATTAGTCGCTTCAGCGGACATTGAGGACCTCAAGTCCGCTGAGTGCCATTTAAATTTGCGTTTGCTGAATTCTCATTTAGCGCAGATTCAGTGGGAATCACACGATCCATGTGTCCGGTCTGCTTGCAATTAAAACATGTCCTGCAATCCCTACCCCCATTCTTACCAATGGATTCGACAATGAAATGCGGTACGGTATGAACTTTCATTTTCTACAGGCTTGTAATAGTGATCAAAATGCGCCACAATATCAGTGTAACTAGTATGCTTACATTCCGGCAAATCTTTCAAAACATCGAAGGGCTTGGCCCTGTCATACAATTCTAACTCTAGCCCAGCAGTATTATTATCCCACGTATTATAGCTAGAAACCCCTTCAAAATGACACAGATAGCTAGGCCACGTCATGAAACGGGCTCCATGGAAATACATTGGTGTCTTAGGTGCTCTAGTCATCATAGAAACATTAGCTCTGGTATTGAGAGAATCACTGGCAGTATTAACACTACCACTAGCGCCTAGTGTAGTTTGAAATTGTGTTCCAGTAGAAACTGATCTATGTTTGCTAACAGAGGGCTTACTTGCAACTTTTTCAACTCTCCTTTATCACCAGAAAGTGGAATAACAGGTGTAAAATTACTCACATGACCTGGTTCCACGATACGAACCTCCATGCTTGAGAACAAGCATCATGTCGGCCACCCGGTTCCGCATCATCTGAAATCTCTGAGCCAGAATCTGAAGTTCCGTCTACCTCAAGAGTTGGAGGGGACTTCGAACGCTTCAAACGAGGTTTAGGTACCGGTGGAAAATTAGCGGGTGTAGATATAGCTGGATTGGCGTTGTTTCTACAACATTAGCATGCCCATCACCTTTAATCAAAATGTCCTGCAACATATTGTAAATCTGTCGGAAAGATGACTTCGTTTCCGCGTTTTGACTTTTGACCGTTTCAAGTTAAAAAAAAACGTGATGCAAAACTTCGTCCATTTTCGCTTGTCTCTCCAAAATTTCTTCCTGTCTCTGTTCAGATTCCTTCACCCTCTCTTTAAGTTTCTGCATTTGCAACTGCAAAAGTTTCAATGTCCTCTTTTGCCTCTTTCGTCGTATTTTTCTTCCTCATTTTCGGCGCAAATGGGTCGTCAACAGAAAAATCAACTTCAAAATGTCCCAAGACGCAACAATAAAATATATGGTCTACTATTCTTATCCTTATCAAAGCCTAGTGCAGTTCCCAGCCAAAAAATTTCTTTGTCAATCCTGGCGTGCTCGTCAATTTATTTTTGGTTATATGTGGCGTATCTAAAATGGGCGCTGAGGTTAGCCACAACTAACTGTATCCGATTCGATGGTTGACAGTTTTTGAGACCACTTGTATACAATTTATGAACAAAATGACAGTTGAAGTCACCTAAAGAATACGGAACGGTTGAGGTATAAACCAATCACAGGTTGAAAAGATGGATCACACAGTCTTCGTGGTTCACCACAGATTATCAAATTTATGGTACACTTTAATATTAGAGCTGAAACTCAATACAACCAAATAAATAATAAAATACACATGAATAACAAAATATGCACGCATCTGACATTAGGCTACCGAAAGGCTAATCACTATCACCATGGCTAATCACCATATCTAAATATATATCGGCATCATTTAAACACTGAAATATTAACTGACAGTCCTACAATGAAAGAAAACTGGAATAAATCGGGAAAACACGGGAATATTCCTTAAAGCGCGAGAACGAGCCTCACAGTATCAGCTGATAGCTTATAAATGGAGCGCAGAAGTGAGGCTGAGCATATGATTAGTCAAACATGATAATTGAACTACAGCGGACAAAATAAACAGACATACTTGGATGTCTTACTACTAATTGGCATCAGACTGGTGGGGCGATACTTGTTAGAATCTGTTCTATTGCCATACTTTTTAAAACCCGTTACAATCGTTGCACATTTCCAGGTATCAGGAAAAGTGCATTCTTTCAGGCACTCATTGAATAATTTTGCCAAAATAGGAAATATTTTCGTAGATAGAGTATTTAGAATTACCGAGGGAATGTCGGGGATCAGAAGAAATTTCAGAGTTCAGTTTAGAAATTACTTTAGAGACAAGGTTCGGAGTTGGAGTTCTTGGTGAACATTTTTGCAAACAATTCCGATTTGTCTCTAGAGGAATGTAAGATTCCAGGACCATTGGTTAAAGAGAGGATGCTTGATTAGGCGTTCAGGACATTGTGCACTGTTCCCCAAAAATCGTTAAAACCGTAACTTGGCTGCAACATTTTTGCTCTTGTCGAGCTCGCGTACCTCGATTAAACACAATTGAATATTCTTTTGTTGCAATCATTCCGGGCATTTTTATACAATTTCCTGTTAATTCTAATAGAATTTCGACGATAACCATGAAAATGGTGATTTCTCGTCGCCATTGCCGCTCCGCACTCAGGAGAAAACCATGGGGCAAAGTGGGCCTTACCTGATATTTTCGATGAGGGATAATAAATTTATCTGCAACCCAACATGGTCTTGAGTGCCTAGTGGACACTGAGGAACAAGAGATTGTATGTTATCTGGAAGTCGATGTCGTCGAGGCCAGAAGCAAGATTTGCAAGCACAGGTGTGAGTAGAGACTCAAGGCACATACACGGAGCACAGGAACATTGTTACGAATGTACGCCAGGATTTTTGTGGGAAATGTTTCATCTGAAACGATGTTCCCCTTCAACCCACAAATATTTGAAAAACAAGTAGAAAAATTGTTGGGGGTGAGATTCTTAGCACCACATTCCCTATTATGAGGTGTACGGAACTTTGGCCTTATATACGAGTCATAGAAGCTGAAAAACCAGCAACTCCACGCTAAGCAGAAAACATTCCAGAGGAACTAAACTGCTATTGTAGAATACAGAGAGTGGTCTTTACTCTTGGGCGAGAGTGTGAACTCACTACCACTTCCAGTACCAGCGCTGGTACGAGTTTTCTCAATTTTAAAAGCTGACACATTTGTTGAAGCAATATTCGAAGCCACAGCTTTGGTCTCTATGTGGAATTTATGGAACGACGAAACGAACAAAAAATCCTGTGACTAGAGCTTCGGCGTAGTTTCAGCACGTTGATAGGGCAAACGAAAACATTCCATCCATTTGGTGAAATAATCCGAAGCAACTAATAAGAACTCAATCCCGCGTGATATTCATGGAATGGGGCCTAGAAAATTTATTGTCATGTGATCCATAGGTGCGCCACTCTGCATTTGACTCAATTCGGTCATTCTGGAATTAGTCCACCGTCAATAACCAAATCAAGCTGTTCTTCTACAAATGATCACACTTTACTCATTATCTTCATCTATGCGATTATTGATGCGAAAAAATAAATATTTTTACATAAAAAAGTTTTTTGTGGCAAAATTATTAGGCCCTATTTGTGATATGTTGCAGCTATAAAGTCATTCTTTAACGATATTTGAAATTGAAAATGTGGTACAGGAAAATGCCACGTGATATATGCGATTAATATTGCCATGTTGAGTTTATTGCGCAACAATATCAAGATTTGTTTCTATTTTCTAAGGATTAAACTCTTTAATATATCATGATTTTGCAGCATATAGCATAAATTTGTTGTAGTCAAAAAGTAAAGTACTTTAATTAAAATCCCAGAGTCTACTGACTCCACTGAGTTATTCTCAATATGCAAGTAAATTTCTGGCGTTTCAATCAAAATCAAGCATAACCGAAGATAAATTGAGGATAACTGATCATGCTTTTGCCGCTCATTGCATATTTTTGAACTGATTACTTCTCATTAATTGATGTGAAACGTCCAGGTCGGGTCGACTGTGTTATTGATTTTTATTAGGTTTACGCTTTGGTCCTACATTTTCAGTGGTTCTGCACGAGAGTTTGTTAGTCTGTAATGCATATAGCGATGAAAGGGTTCCACCATTTGCTGTGATTCATTTTTGTTTTCCCGCGATGTTTGTTGATGTTAATTAGGTATGCTGACGCCCGGGCATTTATTGATTTATTGCTCGCTTAATCATTTGTGTGATAAATTGCCAGGTTTGATCGTGTCGCTGTGTGTTCGGTGTAAAAGCATGAAAGTGAGTTGAACTTTATTTAAGGTTTTGTTCTCCTTCTTGTTATCCTCATTGCGTGTGCTTTTACTTATTTGTATTGTCGAGGAAACGAAATAAACTACTACTACTACTACTACTATTCGCAACAAGGGTCATATCACACAAAATCGTATTCATATCACCCGATTACTCATAAGCGTTTGCGATAATTTAGCAACAGAAACTATCTTTATTTAATAAATCGACTTTTTTGCTGAAATCCTTATCCCTGTTTCCATTGTGCAACATTACTAGGACGCCCGACCTTATATGTTCATCGGTATCGACCATCATGCGGCGTCCCAGCCCAGTTGTGGATCCGCGTGCTCCTACACTCCTAGTATTTGGAACGGTGGATATCTTGGCAAAAATTGTATTACGCTACAGCGATTTTTTACGGGCAGATGACACACTCGATGTTCCCGATGGCCTCATGCAACTGGCTTTTTTGGGTATTTGTAAGCATGTATGGTACTATTGATGAAGCAGTATAATTGCTATTTTTGTTCGCATTCTGTGTTCTGCATTACATCCGTGTATCCACGAATTTTGTTATTTCACTCCAATACAGTACCGGTAAACCCGTAAACTCTGACAGTGTGAGCAGTGGCGATAATTTTGGGTTACTCCAATTACCGAAACGACCAAAAATCAATCTATCAATATTTTATTTCGTCGTTTGGTAAATAATGCAACACAATGAGAAAAAAATAATGTTCACGAATAAAAATAGAAAAATGGAACGGAATCGTGTTGGACTATCATCGAAATAGACTGGTGGCGCGAAAGACTAATCTAAGTCACCCAGCAGCGTCACTAATTTCTGTTCAAGTTTTCAGGTTCGGCTAATGAATTTGCCACAAATGATGAATCGAAATGAGTTACATAAAAGTAGTGTCGATATTGTAAATCATATATTAATCATGTGTTGCTTAAAATTCGTACAACGTTATTGGTACAGAAACGACCCCGAAAGAAGTGGAAAATGTACCGAAACGACCCTGTAGTTATGATGGTCAATCCAATACCATGCTGAAATCAAATATCAAACTTCTTCATTGTTTTGTTGTTGATCTCAATCGACATTGAACGTTTGCTTTTGGGTAGGCGTAGGCGACGGATGTCTGCTGCTGCTTACGGGGAATATTTCATTTTGGTCTACCTACCTCGGGAAACCCTAAGGATTAAGAGAAAGATTTCTGTTAGAATCAGGTTTGATCATCTTCAACCAGGTGAGACTGCGATTTACTGTTTATGTCTTGTCATTCTGGGGGTAGCAATGCCATCCAGCACAAGCCAGGTAAACGAGCTGGTGATCACAAAGGCCAATTTATGGCAAAGAAACAGGCCACGGAAATGGCATCCGGGATACAAAACAAAGAGCCTGGCCCAGAGCTTGTGAACTATGTTGTTTTGAAAGGGGTTGACCGCAAGTTACGAAGCTATCGACCTACAATAGTCGAAAGCTCACTTAATTCTTTACTGGGTGTTGTGAAAGACATAAGGGTACTGTCATCAGGTGACTTAAGAGTTGAATGTATGAATGCAACCCAAATTGAACGATTGCTTAACTGTAATATGATTGGAACTAGTGAAATACAAAATACCAATACAAACAGAATTAATTCCGAAGTTAGACATTATTACGCGAGTTGTAATCAGTGGCGTTCCACTGGAGATGACCAATGAAGAGATACAAAGCGAAATCAAAAAGAAAAACAAACACGTAAACATATGTTAGACGACTTAAGATGCGCTCAAAAGAAATTAACCAATTATCTGAAAATGAAAAACTTGTTCATTTGAGATCAGCCTCACAAATCAAAACTATACTCAAAGATAGTCTCACTTCTTCGGTTTTGACACCCAGATTGCCCCTTCAGCTGTGAAGATTGGATATCTTAACTTTAGAACCAGAACTTACAAACCCTTGCCTACACGTTGCTTTCAATGCAACCGTTTTGGTCATGTTGCGAAATTTTGCCGCAGCGTTAAAAGATGTGCTAGATGTGGCAGTCGTGATCATGCACAGGAAAATTGCTTAAATTCACCCAAATGTGTAAATTGTCATGGCCCTCATAGTGCAGGATATGCTGGCTGCAAAAAGTATCGTACAGAAACTAAAATTCTAGCAATGACTGCAACAAAAAATATTTCCTATTTTCGAAGCCAAGGAAAATTTAGCCCAAACTAATAATTTAAACCCAATTGACCCCACATGATTTCCCCACCCTTACCCAAGTCAATATGTCACAGCCTTTGAAAAAACAGGACATCTTTCGCTCAAGCAGTGAGAACAAAAAATTCTCAGTCTGCTCCATATCCGGGTTACCCAAGCCAGCCTTCTCCAAATTGGTCAAATTATATTCCTGAACAACCTCCGCATTGGTCAAATGTTACTCAACAACCTCCGAATCTACCATCACAAGGACATAGTATGTCATGCGGAAATGATCAGAGATCACAAAGCAATTCCGATCAAGAGGGTATGATTTCCCTCAACCCGATGTTATTTCTAGCGTTTATATCAGAAGTTATTAGCCACACGATCGCTCAAAAAGAGTCTGGTTCCTTGATAGACGTGCATACTATCGTGTCGACATCAGCTGCCAGGTTAGGCCTAATGATCAATGCTGACTGTATTAAGCATCTACTCTCTAATGACATAGAACTTGATGATATCACCGATGGAAGTAACTAACTTGATGCCCTTAAATATCATACAATGGAACTGCAGAGGTATTTATCGAAAAACTATTTGAATTCAAACATTATATTCAGGAAATGGCATGTAAACCAGACCTGATTATGCTCCAAGAGACCCACCTTGTCTCACGATATACACCGGTACTGCCTGGATATGCCTTGTTTTCGTAAAGATAGAAAAGCTGCATGGAGGTGGCGTTGCAAGCAATTCATTCGAAGTAGCCTGCCATTTATTGAAGTAGATATTGTATCACCTCAAAGTGTTGAGGCCCAGTGTCTTGAGGTAAACGGCATTAAATTTCTTAATATCTACATTCCACCACACGCTGTTAACTCCCAAGTAGACTTCAACGACATAATTGACCAGTTGAGTGGGAAGTTCCTAATTGCAGGTGACTTTAACGCCCCACCACCCACTCTGGAGTAATCGTATACCGAACAACCGTGGTGCTATATTATACTCAACTATGGAGAGACTATAACATGACAATTTTAAATACAAATGTTCCAACAAGATTGGACTTGTCCAATAATGTAGCAGAACGATGGTCCTTGCTGGATCTCACCTTGGCATCTCAATCCCTTGCCCACAAATGCCAAACATCCGTTATTGATGATTTTTTAGGCAGCGATCATCGTATGGTTCGTACCGGCATAAATGAAGTCACATATAAAACTAAATTCACACGTTGCAAGGTGGGTATACAAGTCAGCTGACTGGGATAAATTCTCAATCTCGTGTTCAACTTCAATTAATGATACTATTGTATCTGATGACATTGACAGGTTTAGTGATTCAGTTACGTCAAGGATTCGCAATGCCGCAAAGGCAATTCCTCGTTCAAAGCCTTTTACCAAAAATGGTGTTCCATGGTGGGATAAAGATTGTGAAAAAGCAGTTCGCGTAAATGCGTGCAGCATATTTAAAAAATGAAAAGAACTTTTAACCCACAAGATATCAAATTTTTAAACGCTGTAGGGCACTTGCAAGGAAAATTGTACTAAATGCCAAACGCGAATGTTGGAGAAAATACTGTGATTCAATCAATAATAACACTAAAGTTTCTCAAGTTTTTCTATGGTGAAGGCATTTTCTAGATAAGGTCATCAGTTTGGAGTACGCACCCTACATTTAATAATCAAAAAATTGTCTCTGAAAGCGGCATATCTAATTGCTCGCTACAATATATGCAAGTACATCAAGTTCAGATAATTATGACCCAGATTTTCAAATTCGCAAACATTTTTTCGATTTGAATGTTGAGGTCTACGCTAGCACCAAGGACCAGTACCTCGACTCTCCATTCAAATAGCCGAATTAGTACAGCGCTAAAACCACGTAAATCTACTTCTCCTGGCAAGATGACATAGGATATCCAATGTTGAGCCACATTCCTGCAATGCAAAGCCAAGCATAATTGAAGATAAATGATTTGAGTCCTAACTGACTGTTCCATTATCTTGGCCGCTTATTGCATATTTTTGAAAACTGACTACTTCTCATTACCGCCCCATATCTTTAACAAGCAACATTTGTAAACTCACGCCCAGGTCGGGTCGACTGTGTTATTGATTTTTTGGAATCAGGTTTACGCTTTGGTCCTACATTTTCAGTGGTCTTGCACGAGAGTTTGTTATCGAGTCTGTAATGCATCTTTATAGACATGAAAAGGGTTCACCATATGGCTGTGGGATGGATTTTTGTTTTCCCGCGATGTTGGTTCAACTGATTTGTTTATTAGGAGTACAAGCTGACAAGCGCGTTGGTAGCATTTCATTGATTTGGAAAATGGATTGTACAGGGTCGCTTAATCATTTGTGTGATAAATTGCCAGGCTGTAGGCATCCCCTCTGATCGTGTCGCTGTGTGTTCGCTTTTTGGGAAACTGACTTGAAAAAGCATGAAAGGGTGAGTTTAGAAAAGTTATTTAAGGTTTTTCGCTATCTTTCAAAGTCAACATTCCTCATTGCGTGTGCTTTTACATTATTTGTATTGCGTCCCAGGAAACGAAATAAACATACTACTACTACTACTATTCGCAATCAAGTTCTCAATTATCAGAAGCACAAAATACGTTCAAACAAAATCACCCGATTACTCATAAGCGTTTACGATAATTTCATGGGGAACAAAAACTATCTTTATTTAATCTCTCATCGACTTTTTGAATATGCTGAAGCGTATCCTTAGCTCACATTGTTGGAACCAATCAAAAAAACATTACTAGGACGCCCGACCTTCCATATGTTCATCGGCTTCATCGACCGTGCCATGCGGCGGTCTGCCCATGAAATTGTTTTAAAATCCGTCGTGCCCATACACTCCTAGTAATTTGGAACGGTGGATATTTCTTGGCTGCAAAAATTGTATTTCAATATGCTTACAAGCGATTTTTTCAACAATTTAGATGACACACTCGATGTTCCTTATTGGACTCATGCAGTCCTTGCTTTTTTTTGGGTATTTGTAAGCATGTTATTCGTCTCTCCTGATGAAGCGGTATCACAACATTGCTAGGTTTTTGTTTTCGCATGGTTCTGTGGTTGTGGGGCTGCTGCACATACAAATCCGTGTAGCTCCACCGAAACCTTGTTCATTTCAGTGCTCCAATACAGTACCGGATATGTGACCAACAAACTACTCAAGCAGTGTGAGCAGTGAGTGCATTGCATAATATTGTGGTTACAAATGAATTCATTTCCAATTAAGACCGTATACGACCAAAAATCAATCTATCATTATTTTATTTTGGATTTTGGTAAATATATTCAACACAATGAGAAAAAAAAGAATGCTGTTCACGAATATAAATATTGAAAAACGAGAACGGAATCTCTATTGTCAGACTATCATCGTAAATGGAATATCGAGTATAATGAAAGTGAAGATGCTACCCACTACAAAATGTTTCATCCCAGCCCAAAACGTCAACCTCTGTCGCAAATAAAGCAATGTTGTTTTCAAAATCCGTTTTCAGGTTTGGTCTTTATGAATTGCCACAAATGATATGAATCGAAATGAAAGTTACCCATAAATTTTAGTGTGTAGATATTTTGTAAATCAATATTATTAAATTATGTGTTGCTTAAAATTCGTACAACGTTATTTATTGGTACAGAAACGACCCCGGAAGAAGTGGAAAATGTACCGAAACGACCCTGTAGTTATGATGGTCGATCCAATACCATGCTGAAATCAAATATCAAACTTATTCCATAGCGCCACCCAGCAGCGGAACAATTTTTGCCGCATTGTTACAGAATATTTTTCATTAAAAAAGTTTTCCTTTTAATTCTTTCAATCACCCGTTACAAAATTTAGAAAGAAAGAAATATGTATATTTCTCTGGCAAACCTCCCAAAGTGGAGAACGTAATTAAACAAATTAGAACCTCAGTACAATCTGCAATCAAGAAAAAACATTGAAACAAACAGAATAGCGAAAAAGTTTATTAAAGAGTTGGGAACTAACTTATATGTAACTGTTTGTTATATGTTAATTTTAACTTAATGTTCAATATATTTTATGTAATGTTTTAGTTGTAATATAGAGAAATTCATTACAGTCTGACAGTAATTAATTTTGTAACTTCTTTTTATTGAATGCTTAATAGCCTAATTGATTGTACAGTGTATGTAAATAACATGATCACTGGCAAATTGAAATCAAATGATGGAAAAAATTGGATTAAAAACTGGATAATGGAAAAAAACCTGGAATACTGAGCAAAAATCGTAATTTTTTATTATTATCTTGTAATTTGTATTTTTCATACCTTAATTATGGATGTTAAAAAAAGTTTTCTTGAGAGACATAAAAATTAAGTTAGTTAACAGAGATTTTCCAAGAATACCGGTATCCATGTGTTTCTGAATTCTCTTCAGTTTCCCACTGCTTCAAAAATTGATTATTTTTTTTAAATATAACTACTGTATTTACTTATCCTTCGGTATTTTTTATGCTTGAAATATGAAATTAAATATAACGTTAACATAGAATCAGGAATAGCATATCAGCCTTAAAACAGCCTTCTGTGCTGTGTGACTTGTATCGTATACCTGCCTTAACAGTTAAAGCAGCCCTGTTCTGTGTGACTTTTAGTTACATTAAGTCCACTTTAAATTTTCAGGTTAGGGGATAGGATATAATTTTTATCCCGCAGGAGAGGAAAGCCAAGAATACAGCTTAACCATACGACGAACCACGACCTCTTGTGCAGATACCAGTTCGGAATCGAAGTGGAGATTTTTTTTTGATTCTCCTATTTCTATCGTATTCCTCATTTTCCTGTGCATGGACCTGGTTAGTGGAGAAAGCCGTAAGCAGCTATTATGTGAACCACCGTGCATCGGCATCCGGCAGACCTCTTGCATATAATCATCATCCCCCACGGGATCCGAACTTGCATCATGACGATCAGAGATGCGTAACTCGAAGCGTATTCCCAACGACTTACCGATTGAGCAGAACGGGCACCCTAATATGAATTAACTCATATGCTTTGTTTTGAGTACAAATTGACTGTCAGTGACGAATATCAACCGGTAATCAGAAATTTCATTTCGTCAAACATGGGCCACAGGCAGACAAATGGTCCGTGTCGTTTCGGCGGGTCAGAGCGACATGTAACACATGCTTTGCTTAACTATCCAGTACAGAGTATCATGACAATACAAATTTTTTCTGATTGGGATAAGTGTGGGATGTCACCATTTCGGGTGCCTGGTTAACTTAATCGGTAATCCACATGGTGGATACCGTTCAAGCTACGCATCACTAATGTCCTGTGTTCCAATTTCTTCGGAGATGATTATACTGTATATGTGAGAGGTCTGCTGGACGCCTCCCCATCAGTGCATGGTGGTTCCCGTAAGCGCTGCTAACGGCTTTCTCCACCAACCATGTTATGCACAGGAAAAATGAATAAAAATGTTACATTTATCCTTGGACTATCCTATAGCTCTGCAAACAAGAAAATAATTGGGTTTTAATAAACTCCATGAACAATCTGTTTCTATGTTTTATTTATATATGAACAGGTGAGCATAATATAAATAATTCTGCTTCGATAACCATGAACTCTATTGTTGAGAAATATATCAGTGAAAATGGAAGCGAAAAAAGTGTCTATGCGAGAGAAATTATCACAAGAATATCAAATGGCTCAGGGAATTTTCTTCAACTTATGGAGGCATTACATGGTGATCTGACAAATACAGATATTGATAAACGATTGCAACCTCTTGAACTCATTGCAGATGTTTTGTCTGGTGTTCATTCTAGTTATCTGAAATATGAGGAAGCTGCTGTTGTCATTGAATACCTATCGTGTCGCCTACAAGATCATTTCTCTCTGCACCCTCCAGTTCTAAGAGGTCTTGTTATCTTAAGTGCTCGCTCTGTTTGGCGACCGGGTGATGCTGGATCTTTGTTAACAACGCTTTTCAAAGAAGTACATGTGCCATCGAATATGCAATCTGATCGAAGGGCTGTGTACCAAATTATTTCAAATTTATTAGAAAACTGTACAGAAGAGGTTCTTAAATTAGGTGATGATTTTGTATTTGGTGTTATTACTGCAGTTGATGGTGAACAAGATCCTCGGAATCTGTTGAAAGTATTTGATTTGCTGCATTCCATTGTCATGTCTGGGTTTAATCTCACAAAGTTCGCAGAAGAATTTTTTGAAGTCGTTGGATGTTATTTTCCTATTGACTTTGAGCCACCAACAAATTTGTCTGAAAATAAAGTTGTCATCACAAACAAACAACTTGTCACAGGATTGAGAAAAGTTTTATCTGCTTCATCATTGTTTGCTCCTTTCTGTATTCCTCTTATGATAGAAAAATTGGAATCCGATGTACAAAGTGCAAAAATTGATGCGATATTAACATTAAAATCATGTCTTCCTTGTTATTCCATTATCGACATGAAACCACATTTGAGGACTCTTTGGATCTGCATTCGAAAAGAAATAGTTTCATCCAGGTCAAAAGATGTTGAAGAATTGGGGCACGATTTACTTGAAGATCTTGTACTCATGTTATCAAAAACTCCTGTTGATACTTCTAGAAAATCTGAACTGGAATTATTTTTAAATGACGTTAAAGAAGACTGTTTGCCTCAATTGGCAGAGCAGTTGCAAGAAAAAATGGCCTGGTCGTCTGCTAAGTTGATGATATCATGCGCTGAATCGTCAAAACGCTCCTGTGAAATATTGGTCGCATCCATGGTTCCTGTGTTGATGAAATCTCTTGATAAGAAAGATTTGATGATTGCAGAAAAGCGATTAGCAATGGAAGTTTTGGTAAAATGTGTTAAAGCCACTTCGTTACACCAATTTCAAGATGATCTAAGTTCACATCCTCTTGTGAAATATAAGGATGACATTATTGAAATTTTCTGTGGTCGTCTGTCATCTAATGATTTTGTACATCTACGCACGGTCGCTCTGGCTGGTGTCGCTTCTCTTTGTAATTTGGGTATGATTATAACACCTTCAGAGCAATTGACTATTGTACATAGCCTCATCAATTGTTTACAAAGTGAGAAGGATGCAATGATTTTGAGCGATTTACATTTAACCTGTGGGTTTTTGTCTTCTAAGTGGCCAGATATTGCTCTAATGCATATTTTGCCAGTTTTGCGGAAGACGCTGTCAGACATTTTTTCTGCAACTCAACATGATAGAGAAATGTGTCTTTCAAATTTATGTGCAATTTCTACTCGTGTTGAAGTAACATCTGTAACTTGTAATTTACTCATAGAACAAGTTTTATCAAGAGATATTGATGAACAGAATGCCTCAGCAATACTTTCATGCTTAGATTCATTGTATACAATTGTCAGAAGAAACATCAAGGACAAAGATAGCGTGGATCATTTTGCAAGCACTCTCATACTGCCACTGATAGAAACATGTGTCAAATTATCCCTCATTTCATCTCTACCTGAGCAATGTTGCTCGACTTGCAGCGGTCTGCAAACATTTTCTAGTAACTGCATAACATGGCCTGTTATGCAAAAAGTATGCGATATTTTGAGAACAATCAGTCAAAAACTTATGCCTGGTCATCTGACAGAAGAAATTTGTAAAAATTTATCTGATATATTTCTCGACTCCAATCCAAGTTGCGTAAATGTTGTAACGAATAAATCAACATTTAATCCTTTTTCATTCACTAATCTTCCACTGCAAACAAGATTGATTTCACTTTTAACTGCAACTTTCTGTGCCTTCCATGACGAAATTCAACTTCCATTCATTGACACATTCCTGGAAAAACAACTTCATATCTGTAAAACATCAAAAGATCAACCGTCTTACGCATCTGCATCAAAATTTATTGCCGGGATCATCAACAAGCAAAAAGAACCATCTTCCAAATTCTTTGATAAGGTCAGAAGTTGTTTTGGTCATTGGTCTTCAAATCATAAATAGTTTTGCAAATCGGCCTACTTTGTGACTCATAATCAGGCTTGTGTGTAAGTTCATCTTAGCATGGGAGGAGCATAAGGTGACGGAATTTACTCTGAGCAAGGCATGAAGCCTAAAAGGAACAAAAGTTACAAATAGGATTGCCTCTTACAAGATACCGTGCATACAATTCAGAATTTACATAGGATCTTTACTAATCTGTTTCCATTACAAGGCAAGGTGCAGTCAATGTGTGACCCGTGCCCACAAAATCAATACCGGTATTGCAATAGTTTTCTTTCAATAAGCTTGTTATATATCGGTAAACCAAAATGCCTTTTTTTGTTGAAATTCACCCTGAACAAGGGTGGACGCAGTGCCTCATTAAAGGAACCAACTAACAGCCACCTAATAGCAAAGGCCTAATAAGTAGTACCAGCAACTGCACTATTGAGTGAAAAAACATCCCAAATAGTACTGTACCTCTATGGCAAAGTGTGTTGAGTGGTATAGACCTAGGCGATGGTCTAACCATCTACAACTTCTTTCATCCGACTGTCTCATTTTTGGTCAGAACCGTTTTAATTTGAAGAGATTAGAGATTTGATGACTCTGGCAACACATATTCATTGCAAACAACTGGGAAACTTACTACCCTAACATAAATTTCATTTTGTCAAGCATGAGCCACAGATGGCTCACGCCTTGGCAGCACGAACCATCAGTGACTCATACTTGACAACACATGTTTTGATTAGGTTATTGTGATGTGGTAATTAAGGTCATCAAGCCTAGCATAACGATGCTGCTGTTTTTGACACCTGTTTTGTTTTTCAGGTGCTGGAACTCGGTGGCTGTTTGTTTGATAAATCTTATTGTGATGAAAATAAGGTTTCAATTCTAAGTTTAATCGTTTGGATGACTAAAGCTCTTGTTCTTCGTTCACATTCTTATGCAATAAAATTTGCTGATGTTCTTTTCCAACTATTCGCCACTGAAAGATGGGGGAAAAATGGCTGCAGATAGCTTTGACATAATTTTGAGGTAGGTATTGAATTATGAATACTAAAGTCAGAAGATATATTTCATTTTATGAATTATCAACCCAATATGTTAAAATATTTTTTGAATTCCTGATGGTAGCAAAAAAATTCAAATTCATGTATAGTTTGGAGGCATTACTTGTTAGAAGAAGATGGCAGTGTATGCCTTTTTGACTGGTAAATACTGTAACACATTCATGAATGTTGCTCCATGCCTTTTCGACAAATACCTATTGAATTTTTAAATAACAATTATCGTACCTACGAATTAAATTTTGGAAAGCATGGACCACAGATGAACTGTACTAGTTAAATTCCAACATATCTACGCTACATTCAAGTTAGAGCCCTTCGAAAATCAATATTAAATATATTTGAAAATAGATTTGACATGGTGCCATTCTATGTATCTGTGTTTTATGGACTGAACAAATATGAAAAACCAGTTGGCAAATATTGTAAATCTATTTATTTCTATCTTCTATATTCTATCTTTCGGTTTTCGTATATAATAGAATATCTATAATATCCTTTGACATTAAATTAATTATTAGTTAGACATATTGTGGTGCTGACTAGTTGCCATGAAATGGATAGGACTTCAACATACTACCCCAGTCAGAAATGTTTTGTTAAGTATGAGCCAAAGATGGATCACGCTGCTAAAGCGTGATCCATCTGTGGCTAATACTTAACAAAATAAAATTTGTGATTGGGACTCCATTTTTTCTTCATATTGCAGTGATTATATCATGTGACAAAGTTTATAATATAAATATGTATCATGGCTGAATTCAATATGTTTGTGAAACAGTAAATTAAGGCATTGGGTGGAATCTAGGTACTGGCTAGGTATAACTGTTACTACCAGACACTCGAGAGACATTTTCGATCTTCTGATCATTTATTATGAAATAATACTCCTTCTGAAGGGATGTCCAAAATGATTCGAATACATTCATAAGTTACATATTCGATATGTAAAAATCTCAAATTTAGATATATTTCAGAATAGTGGCATATGGAAATTTTCTGACTTTGTTGTATAAATCGGTTCAAATTAGACAGAAAAGTCCATTTCTGCTCTCCAAATTATATCGATTCATGGAACAACAGAAATTGTGACCTAAAGTATACTGATGATTTTTTAGATTTTGTAAATAACATTTTCTATTAAACTAGTTCTGATGCAACTTTTCATCAAAAACCTAACTGAAGTCTGAATGTATTCGATATTAAATATTCGAAAAAAAATTTTTCAGAATGTATTGAAAGTAGTAAATTATTCGATTTTGGCAACCTGCCTTCAAATTCCTAATAGAATATTTTCAGAATGTATTGAAAGTAGTAAATTATTCGGTTTTGGCAACCTGCCCTTCACTGAATTTTATTCCTAATAGAATAATTCACAAATACCAGTCGCAGTACTGAATCTAATAGACATATTCCACTCAATCATGTTTGCAAGAATTCTCATTTTTTGTTACCTACACAGGGATTCTGAAGAAGTTTTGAACGCTTCATGCCATGCTTGTATTCGCCTCATGTACAAACAGAGATTCTTTCAATTAGTTTTACCAAAATTAACGAGCGGTTTTCATGACGCTGAAGAGCAACAAGAATCGGAGATGGAAACAAATGATGCGAAAGATGGTACTTTATTGTCGCAAACCAAAGCTAATTATTTAACAGCATTATCACACATATTGAGATATCTTCCGAAACAGGTACAGTGAAGTTTTTGTTAGGCAGGCATGGTTTCTATTGCCACCAGTCGAGTGAATGATTCTCCTCAAGAGTTTGTCTAATTATATTTATTGTTTTATCAAGCTATATTCAAGTGGTCATGTTGTGTATTTGCTTTAGTACAGTTAACTTTACACAGAAATTACGATTACTTCAATTACTTAATTTTGTCCATTGTGATTTATACAAACGTTTGCAGCATTGAATTTAACATTATCATGATTTTGCGAACTGATTCTTGTTATTCGCAACCATTCAGATATCGACATCCCTAATACCTTATGTATGTAGAAAAAAATTTCAGCGATTCGATGATAATAACAAAATAAAGATCCCATTTTTCTGTAGAAATGACCTTAATCACTGAAAACAGACTGGTGTTGCTGAGACACTTTCTAAATTTCAGTCTATCATCTCATGTAGTTTCACATTTATTTACAGAAGTTCACGACTGAAGGCAGTCAAGATGACCGCCACTTGTCAAGCGGCTTTCCCCTTCCTCGGCGAGTCGTCTCACAGACACTCATCTACGAGGAGTATCCAATGACGCTTCTTTTTCTGGTACCAATATTTGAAGAACCCTCTATAAAGAGATGCAAAAATCCAAATAAAAGTATTGATCATGTACAGATTAACCTAGCAAGCAGTAAACGAGATTTACCTTACTGTTCCCACTCTGAATCCTCTGAAGATGTTGTGCATCTTCCAAAATGTCCTTAGAAATAAGCTATGCTTTGCTACATATTCAGTAATGTTTTGTTGTTTTCAGGTGCTAAATCAACACTTATCCAGTCTTCTGCCAATGTTAATAAAATCATTGAATAGTGATGAAGGACCTTTGCTTGTGTCTGTGCTTTCTACCCTGTATAATTTGACACAGGAGGCAAAATCATCAATAGAACCTCATATCGATATGTTGTTGGATCATTTCATGACATTGTCTACATTCAAGTCAAATATGCATGTCAGAATACAGGTGAAACTTTTTTTCTTTTGTTTCTTAATAAATTTTGTTCTGAAATGGGTGAGCTCCAAATATGTTACAGACATAAACATAGTTTGATTCTATTTTTGCCACGAAACGACAAAATCTGTAGGGATATTAAAACCTCTTAACTCAAACTGGCAAGTCTATCTAAAAAAAGACTTGACTTGAATATAGCACCCTGTGCAGATTTTGGTTTGAATGAATATAATACCACTCAGGGTTTGGTATTTTGAAAAAATGTAATGGCAAAGCTTTGTGGTGGTTGTCAACACAGCACATAAAGTGAGAAAACATTACAAAAAATAGAAATACAATAATAATATTACTACTATATACTGGTAAACAAACAAACAGTGGAGCTAAAAGGCAAAAAAACTATTTTACAATATTCTTGTGTAATTTAAATTTTGAAATCCATAGTGATGTGCATAATTTGGACAATTAACTCCTTCATCAGAGCTGCGATATTTGGGATAGGATTTTATTTTTATCCTGTGGGAAAGAAAAGTCAAGTATATGGATTACTCATCTGCCAAACCACTACGTCTCGTGCAGACACTATTTCTGAATCGAGTGAAGGTTTTATTTTAACATATTTCTCATTTTCCTGCGCACGGACGTGGTTGGTAAAAGAAGCTGTAAGCAGCGCTCACAGGCTCCACTGTGCAACAGCGAGGCAGGCGTCCAGCAGACCTCTCGCGTATAATCATCATTGAATTCGAACCTATGAGAGGAGTCAGGATTATAATAGGTTATAGTATAGGTCAGAACTTATTCCCAGCGCTTCACCATTATGAAAATCGTCAAATTATCACATGCTGAAATAAACACGGGCTGTGTATTCATGAAATGAAATTTTAACAATGCTCCTATTTTGTTTAAACGGAATCTGTAATTTCAAGTTATATTTGTAGAAATGTGAAATTTTGTTGAAATTTTAGAATTCTGTGAGTTTGAATCCGGATTAATGTCAATGTATAGAGCATATATACTGAGGAATGAAGTCTATTTAAAATAATCTAAATAAAAAGGAATTGTTCTCAGAAGAAATTATTCTTTCCAAGATATTTAGATATTGAATAAGGACATCATTACTATGCCCGAGTGCTTTATATTTCACCTGTGATGTCAAGTCAAGTCAAGTCAAGAGGTCATTGCAATGCTAAATCATAGCGGTGGTCAAAATTTGCACATTCAAGATAATTTATTCTTTTATCTTTTCTATTCAGGCGCTAAAATGTGTCGGTGTGATGACTTTGCTTCCAGTTAGTACAGTTCTTCCGCACAAGAAAAAGATAATTCGTTTATTGTCGTTCACTCTTGATGACAAGAAAAGATTAGTCAGGAAAGAAGCTGTAAAGGCGAGGACTGAGTGGTGTCTTCTCGGAGATGTTTAACCGGATCACAAATTTTATTATGTCAAGCATGCGGCACAGATGGGCCGCACCTCAGTTTAGTGAACCTTCAATCACTCACACTGGTTGCTATATCACAGCATACCACATTAAGGTTTTGAACAAAAATAATAGTACAAATGATCTTTGGTGCGAAATACACTACGGGAGACTGTTTTGAAAACTTCCGATATTGGAGAACACTGAATTTAAATAAAAAATGAATGATGTAAAGATGTTTCAAACTTATATATTATAATTAATAGTGCTGCTTTATGTCAAAATCGAATTTTTGATTACAACTGGAGCATTGTACACAATTTTAAAGTTTTAGTTCATCATAAATCCGGATTCTCATACAGATGCTTAGGTAAAAATGGAACATCTAGATGTTCCATTTTTTTCAATAAAGCATTTGTTTACTTTGTGTATTGAGGTTTGAATACCAATCTGCGTTTTTAGACATAAGTTGATAGCTATAGTTTGTGATTATAAATAGTTTGGTTGCCTTGGAAATCTTTACCCATTTATATGCAGAATGTGTTGCAGGGGGGGCAGAATTTTTTTTTTTTTTGTTTTCAGGCATCCGAAATGTATATTTGTTGGGATGAGAATGGAAATATAGCATATATTTAGTTTATCATAACTCAATTACAAATTCGGAGTAATCTAAATTCGTTTAACAACCTTTTTTTGTGACTGAAGCCTCTGAGAACAAAGTTACAAATGGAAATGAACATCAAGAAAAATGGTTGTATGTTTGTTTATTCTCCTCTTAATAATCAATATAAAATTTAAGGATACAGAAGAATAAAAGACAGGATAGTTGCACAAGGCCCTGTCGACCTAAAACACTGGTGTGCGGCAAAAACCCTGGTGTGCGGCAAAAACCCTTGAAAAAAAAGGTTCTGAACTGTACATGGATGCTGTTCAGCGTACTCTGGGAAAATGTTGCAAATAGCCTGTGCCCTATTGAATGCCAACTGCGGTCTATAATGTGAGTTTTACTTCATCATGAACTGTTTCGTGTCAAACTGCCATCTTGTTGTTGAGATTCGAGTTAAGGGAATATAATTTGTGTTCATAAAATGACATGTGTGTTGTAATGTAATGATTTTCAGCTTTGCACACAACTAGCAGTCCGGCTTTGATGGCAGCATAAAATGCATATACACTCATATAGGCTTGTCAAATTTCCGTTTCTCTGCTGTTGTTTTGTTCCCCAAAAGAAAAAGGCTATGGCGTTCTGGACACCCAGAGGAAAAATATGTTTCGTCATCCTCTAATGACATGTTCCCCTCTGTGAAAGTGGTATGCTTTATTTGCTGCTTCCCTTCATCTGCCTTGACATGAAGAGGCTGTGAGGAACTCTGTTTTCGTTATGTGGTGGTTGTATTGGGCAATCGCTGAAATCTTCCTCCATAGGCTTGAAACCACGCGTGTACAGACTAGCGCAGGTTCCTTTGTGCGGAACGAAGAATCACCGGTACTGAACACACACACCACTGGCGCACGGTGCTCCATATAACATTTGCTACGCCTCCTCAACCAACCATACACGGGTGGAATTAGTAAAAGGTTTGGGCGCTCAACCCCGTTTCGGAACTGGTATCTGCATGACTGGCATCTTGCACCGTTGGGGTGACGTTCCCCCAACAAAACGGCTGGAAGTGGTTTCTTCGCGTGCCTTAAACGCACAACTGTGTACTCACGTTATGACAACTTCTGCTGTTTTTGGACGCCAGCTATAAAATAAAATTTAATATTTTGAATGCAGCTCACCAATAGGTATTCTTCAAAGGTAAAAATAAAGATATCGTGCAAAAACAAAATTTGTGCACTTACCGATCTAACGAGCCTAGCGAAATAGCAGCGTCGAGGGAGATTCGCAGGTGGATACCGTTCTGCGCAAAGTATGAGTGGATCCATTCACGGTTGTAGAAGTTCATGCGAAAATATTTTTAGGAAAATGCAAAATTTACACGCACCTTCAGCACACAATTAATTAAAGCATTTTACATGAACAATCAAAAAAAGCGTGGTTTTATGTTTTTTTTTTTTTTTTGTTAGGTTGTTTGGTTTGGTCGTGAATAAGGCATCACCATTCCGCCATTTTTAGTCCAAAAACCAAAAAATTTGAATAAATTTAAATTGCAAAGTGAAAGCATTTTTTCAAATTCGCTCATAGCAAGTCTGTAAAAGGAAGATCATTTCCTGATGCCAATAAAATATCTATTGACGCGGGTTTCAAAGCAGTTCCTGTTCAACACGATCAGGAAAGCAGTGAGAAGGCAAGATATTTCGAAGTTTAGATATTTTTGGAAAAAACTCCTTGCATGAAACTGACGTTGTGAAACCTCCACAGTGAATTGGTAGCCAATCAAGTGGACCGGTTGAAAATTTTGTTAGAAGGAATGAGAGCAAAAAGCTCCCTTGAACAAAGGCCATTAAAATACCTGTAAAATAAACAGAGTGAGGCAGTATTGCGACGATGTGACAAGCTTTGCAGACTGAAAGAAAGTTTAGGGTCAATCATAATAATCACACGCCGTTCGATACGGTGCTGAAAACACTGATAGAGGCACTGCTCAAACGTGACAGCAATACTCCATGCATGGTCGAATCAGTGATGTGTACAAATGAATAATGATTTCGGGAGAGAGATAATAGCGAATTCGATAAAGAGAACAGACTTTCATGGAGGCTTGTTTAGCATTACTAGTTACGTATTCATTCCAACTCATGTTTTTAGACAGTGACATCCAACGAGACGAGTACTGAGGATTCCTCCAGTACAGTACCGGATATGAAATTTGAGTTTCATTCCTATTAGTGCAACGATTACTTGATAAAACTTTGGTCTTTGAGTTAAAAGTCACATGCCAAGTGTTACCCCAGTTACATACTATGGCCAAATCACACTCAGGCGATTTTGCCAGAGCTAGACGTTGTTCCTTCCGTAAGGGATTTTTTGTTGAGACAAGAAGATGGAGTGGTATCGTCAGCGTGAATTACCAAATCACCTATCCAATTATCAAGCAGGTCATTAATATATATAAAGAACCAAGTTGGACCAGGAATCGATCCATGAGTGACACCGGATGACGTTGAATAAGTTCTGGTAAGTTGTCCGTCGAAAACAACATTGATATTCAGATTGGATAAGAAATATTCGACAGTTGAAAAATCTTGACCAGAAATCCTATAAGATTGACTTTTTTGCAAAAGACCTTGATGCCAAACTCTGCCGAACGCTTTGGAAATGTCTACGGCAACTGGCTTTGCCTCCCCACAACGATCAAGAGCACGAAATATTCGTTCGGTTATTACTGTCAACAAGTTAGCAGTAGAGCGCGAACGACGAAAACCACTGCTTGTCAGCGAGGAGACTAAGCGTCTCTAGGTGTCCAGAAATTTTATCATTAATAGTCGATTCAAAAATTTTACAGATATTTGGTAAGAGGCTAATCGGATGATATTTACGGGGATCAGTTTCATCGCCACAGTTTTTGAATGCCAGCACGATCATTGCACGTTTCTATGTATCGAGGAAGATGCATTCTTTGATACATTCATTAAACAGTTTGGCCAAAATAATGAACTGCTCAGGGGAAAGAATCTTCAGAATCACGGATGGAATGCAGTCACCAGGAGATATATTCGAGGAGTTACTGACCTGTTTGCTAATGCAATGTCAGTGCGATTTTAAAAATCAGGTCAAGAGGTACTGGCAACCGAACCAAGTCTGCAGTTAGTAGAAAACGTTCTGACAAACAACTCCGCTTTGTCTCTAGAAGAACACAAAATTTCAGGGCCATTTATAGGTAGGGATACTTAATTTCCCCCTGTTCATTACATTATTTATCATTTTCAAAAATTATTTGGAACCCAATTTTTGTTCCGAAATTTTGGGTTTGATGGGTTCCGTATATCGTGCCTTGGCAATTCTGAATACTATTTTACAATTATTCCGAACCTTTCAATAAAGTCGTCTATTATCGCTGTTGGAATGCCGACGATAGCAGTGGAAATGATGATTTCTCGCCTCAATTGCCGCTGAACATTCCGGTGAAAACCATGGTGCAGAGTGGGGCTTCACTTGAAATCTTCATTGAGGAATAAATTAATCAATTCCGAGACATATCTACCCTGCAGTTTCCACCGCCTGTAATTATAAGTGCGGTGGAAGGGGAGCTCTACTTATAGGAATCGGAGTTCTTAATCTCATCTGCAAAATGACATGGTCAGAAGTAGCGATGGGCCGATACCAAAATTTTTGCCGATACCGATACCACCTTCGTAATATATATTCCGATACCGAGTACTTTGTTAAATATGTTAAAGGGCTTTTTGTATCCACATACTTATGCTCTTGTTATAGTTGCATCCACCTGTGGGTGCGCCTACGTACGTTTGCACCCTTGAACTCTTGCAGCCATTTGAGTGCAAACTTTTATGGATGAAGTTATACTGAATTGTTGCTGCAAGCAACGAGCAATAACGTAAAAACGGCGCCTGGATTGCTTTGCGTTAATCGCGTTCAAATGCGTACAAAGCACAAACACGAAAAAAAGAAACTCTGCACTCTGCGGTAGCTTTCATAGCAAACCGTTCTTTTTCATTGGAAAACGTAAGGAGATGCATACAGAGCGTTGTGCTTGCGTAAAACGCAAGGGTAATATGAAACAAACCAAGAAGAAACGCAACCTACGAAAATGTGTAGTGCGACCTTAACACGTTTTTCTGCATAAAAAGAGCATATAGTCAGTGGAATGATGGGTTCTATTTAATAAAACCCAAAGTGTAAATAAAATTGTTCACGCGAGGCATGCCCCGTTTTAATTAATTTTCAGAGCAGTGGAATGCGAGGTCTTTCTATTTATTATCAGTAAATAAAACATATCCGTACGCCCCGTTGTAAAGACGCATGGTATCGGTTTTGGTATCGGCGATGAAAATTTTCCGATACCAGTATCGATACCAATACTTCAAAAATCACCGATACTTGCCAATACCGATACATCGGCCCATCTCTAGTCAAAAGTACCAAGGGAGGAACCAGGGAGAATACACCCCTGGATCCGAGACAAAACTGAGATCCAGTCCGAGAGCCGAGAGCTTGAGTCGGGTTGTCGGGGAAGCTAGTCATACATTCCACCATCTGAGTCAGTGGCTCAGTAATGGCGAAATTAGGAGTTCTAATCCCGGCTAAGTCAGTAGCAGCTGAATTTGCCCAGGTATCGTGATGGGCATTGAAATCTCCCATCACGAAAAAGTTGGCAGATAAACCAGACATCAGAACCTTGTCTATCTGAAAAGAAATACCATCCAGGACAGAACAATCTTGGGTTGACGAACGTATACAGCAAGTCTTGTATACGTATACATATACGTATACATACGCCTTGTAGAATCCTTGCGTATAAGTGGCAAATAACTCCGAAATCTGAAGATGAGAAAGGACATTAGATCTATCGCAAGGAATGTTTCAACTGAAAAAAAGTTTCTCCTCAACCCACAAAATTTAAAAAAAGCATATAGAAAAAATTTTGACCGTCAGATTCTTAGCACCCCCTCCCCTATTACGGGTGGACGGGATAAAAATTAATAACAATAATAAAAAACGTAGAATTTCAATAAGACTTTCGGTACAGAGCGGAAGTCCTAAAAACCCCATCTGCCACGACAAAGTAGTAATCCCATGGCTGGATGCAGGCCATCTGTCTCGAAATTGAATCACACTCGCGCATTGGATATTATCTACAACTAGAACTGTGTACACAGTACTACGTGGGCTTTCGCTTGGCCATGCTAAACACCGTCATCACTGGATCTTTCATGAGGAAACCTATTCGTATGTGATCTAAAAGACGTCTCACAGCACACAGACTTCTGGACCGAGATTCTAGCTGAAAAGCAAAGCTTTGCAAAAATTGAAGTTTACTTATCAGGAAATTAAAAAATGCCAAACATACTACCGCTATAATCCAAAGAAATCTTATCTAAACCATGTACAGCATCAAATCAATCTTAAACCATATCTTTATGCGCTTTTTGATCAAATCGATGACATATTTAAGCCACGCATGGAACAGGCAGGATTGGATCAGTCGTTTCAGGAGATTGTCAAAACAATCCTAAGCACACCATTGAACGTTTTTTATCGAATTAGTATATACGTGGGTCATGTAAGAAACAAACAAGCATAATATTAATGCCAAAAACAGTGTAGAATTTCAATAAGACTTTCGCTGTAGCAAAAACCCTAACTGACACTGGCACCATCCACGTGACTATGACGTCAAAGAATGTGATCTGACAGTCAATTTAGCCACATTGAAATTGTTATATCTGAAAACAGAGCCCTAATTACGAAAAATACACGGCATAAGTTTTTCATTGACTTCCTTGACTGTGATTTCAGACATGATCCTCATTCCGGAAGCTTGTCTTGCAAAAGCCTTATACAATTCAATATCATCACTTTTTTACTGAATTTTAGACGAAAAATCAAGATCCTGTAACAAAGAGACTTATAGGCTTAAATTGAAAATTGGAACAAAGAGTTTCCAGACCTTTTGACTAAGATTTTAGATCATCAGATCTTGCAGCTTTGATGCTAGAGCCAAATAGCATAATAAAAAAACCAAAAATAAATAGCGTAGAATTCCAATAATACTTACGCTGTAGCGAAAACCTCAATTGAGTGACCTGAAAATTAACCGGACCAAGTTTACCTGCAACAAAAATGAGTTAAGCATTGCATAGGGAAGCTAATTAATGTGAAACTTTTTTGGCAAAATTTCATGCTTGAGGGTTGAAAAAAAATTTTCTTTAAGTTTTTTTAGTACTGTGTCCTTCTATTTATAGAATGATATAATGACCCAGGTGTTTTTGGTACATTATTTCGCCAGTATTTTTTAAAAATCAACCCATGCAGAGTGGACTAAACCAACTTGAAGCATATTGATAAAGTGTGCAGAACAAAATATAAAGTGGCCCTGTGAAACTAAAATGTGGAAAAAAGATTTATAACTTAGTACATCGATGTTTGCCATCTTTATACAAACATTAAAAGTTTTCTTGTTTCAGGTTTATGATGTGTATGGCTTAAAAGGAGAAGTTGTCTTTCATAAATATATTATGACGGACTATTATAATAGAAATCACGATATCATTAATATTATTCGCCTTTGATAAAAATACTACAACTGTATATGACATATTTTATAATGTATATGAGCAATATATTCTTTATTATATATTTTGGGATATAATAGTTGCATCTGTAGTTCTAGAAGCATTTTAAGATGGATCTGAAGAACTTAATCTGACCTCCATTTGGAGTATATTTCTTCGCAATATTCCAAGTTGTATACATGACTGGATTTCATACATCATTAACCTTTTCTGCTTGTTTTTTTTTACTTGGCATTTTTTTCACACCACCTTTCTAGTGTACATAACTATCTATCCTAATTTAGATTAAAGACTCAAATTGAACTGTTTTTTTGAGCACTGCTAATCTTGTGCTCAAAGTGTTGCTCACACTTTGCTTTATTTTAAGCAATTTATCATGAGTAATAAATCTATTCATGGAAAATCAAGATTACCTGTAATATTGAATTTGAGGAATCCAGACTGCCTCACTGACAGTGATGTGTCAATTGAAACTCCATTTAATGAAGAGGACTAAAAGAGAAAGCAACCAATGTTTGTATGGGATATCAATTGAAAGTGTCAGTACAAAGCTCGAATTTTGAAAACTATCATAAACAAAGCAAAAGTTCACTATGTTGGCTACAACAAAAGACATGATGAATGGGTGAATATAAGTAGAATTTCAACAATGCTTGGCAACAAAAATAAATTAGTTAGTATTCCTGAAGATGCAACATCAGATGAAGAAGTACCGTTGGTTAATTACACTTGTAAACCAAATGAGGCAGGCAGCATTTCAGAACCTGTTCTATCCGGAAGCAACATTGAGGGAGGTCAGGGAGATGAGAATTGTATCCAATTGCAAAAATAGCCGATGTGTCAAGTTCTGTGCCTGTTAACATTGAAACAATAGATAGCAAAGTTATACAGTGTTTTGGGGAAGGTGGTGACGAAATATCACCAAGTAAATGATAGTTTCCGATGATGAAGTTGAGTCTGTTGAAGGAATAGAAAGTCAAAACAAAAAGGTGAATGAAGGGCAGACAAGAGAGGTTTCACATGGCATTCAAGAATGTTCTTCAAGTACAGGTATCTGTGTTTCATTTTTTAGTAAGCTTTGTTCATATGCATGAAAAGTAATACATTCAGTCATAAACATAAATTCTGTCGCAGGCAAAAAAAATTTCATGATCTCTTCAATGCGTATGGTGAAAATGGGAATTTTTAGGTAATGATTGCATTGACTTTCTCGGTTAACATATAAATCAAAAATTAATTACATACATTTCTATCAGGTCAGGCTCAAATGACAGACTCTATGTCATGGGCGTTCAAACGAATGAGGGAGATGTGAGAATATTAATCACGAATGGTCAGGTTGTAGTGAAATATTACCAGATGAGTTTCTTCCAGGAGCATTCATTATTTGGAAGAGATCGTTACTAATAAAAATTAAAAATAAGGTTAATGATCTAAATATTGAATTTGTATTAAACTTTATTTATATCTTTTTAGAGAAAAAAAAAACGAGCAGGGGAAGTGAGTCATTCCAAGCCAAGCGTAAAAGACTCAGAAATGCTGAGGAGCCTTATCAAACTAAAACAAAAGAGGGAATGGAATGCCTGGAAAGAAATTTGTTGGTAAAAACAAGTTAACTAGTCTTTTGTTAGACGGAAATTTTTTTTGTAGATTTACTAAATGTTATTGTTTAGATTTCAAATGTGGATGCAGATACAAAAATTGCAACAAGCTTTCAATAAAACGAGAAGAAATTTTTAAAAAGTTCTGGGCACTAAAGAGTTATGACAGTCAAAACTATAACATGTTGCAATGGATAAAAGAAAAGCCACCAAAGACACGCAAAGTTCGTTTGGAAAATGATACATCTAGTGGTCCAAAAAATGCCACACGAGTTTATACTTTGAATGGTGTTGATGTTTGCAAGGAAGACTTTGAGAAAACCCTGGGACTGAACTTTGGTAGAATAACAAGACTTCTACAAAAAATAACCGAACACAACATAACACCAACTGATGGCAGAGGAAGGCACAACTCTCATCCAAAAGTGAGTGAGGAGGTGAAGGAAAGTTTGGATTCTTTTGTTAAGCGTATACCCAAATACAAATCACATTACACTTTTAAAGAAGATGAGAAATATTTGGCACCTGGTCTGAGAAAGGTTGACATTTACAACTTATGGGAGAACGAATGTTCGAAACAATTTTTGGGACAAATTCCAAGTTATGAATGGTTTTTGGGCTATTGGGTGGAAAATTTCAACTCGAAAGTACACCGCCATTCACGGATCGCTGCTCTACATGTGAATTGAACTCCAACGGAAGTCATGATGAATTGAAACAGCACCATATAGAAGCACGAAAAGCAACATTTTCAAAAGACTCCAAAGGTCCACATACAATAACATTTGATATGCAAAAAACACAACCACTCCCACATTTAAACACTAATAATGTATTTTATTTACGACAGCTATGGCTATACAACTTGGGTATACACCATACCTGCCAAAAACAGGGGTACATGTATTGTTGGATCGAGGGAACAGCAAAACGAGGCAGCAATGAAGTAGGGAGCGGTTTAAAGAAATTTATCAATGATGAATGTTGGATTAGGAAAATCTCATTCTATGGTACGGCTGCTGTGGAGGACAGAACCGAAATGTAAACATAACATCATTTTTAATATCCCTTGTGAATGACCAGTCACTCAAGTTTCAAAAGATCGTACACAGATTCATGTGGAGTGGACATTCTTACTTGTCCAATGACAGTGATTTTAGTTTTATTCAGAAAAAGAAAAATGCTGCATTATCAATTTCTTCTGCAAATGAATATATTTATCTCATAAAGTCAGCAAGAAAAACCAGACCGTTCAAAGTGCACCAAATGCTTCCAGAAGATTTCAATGATATATCTCAGCTTTCATCTAATTATTCAAAAGCGAAAATGACAACAGACAAGGAACCAATGAAAATTTCCAAAATGCACGAAATGATTTAGGAGAGAGGATTATTTGGATACAGGTTTAGAAATTTATATTTTGACACTGTGGTAAAAACTGTAGATATGCAAAAAAGATTACGCTCATCAGGATATACAATAGCAAACATTCCTCCTTTATATCCAGAAGGTGTTGCTATGAGTCAAAAAAAAATATAATGATCTGATGGAATTATTGAAGTTTGTATCTTCTATTTATCATGATTTCTACAAGTCGTTAAAACATGATGGGCAAGAGCAAGAAACTTTGATGTATCCAGATTCTGATAATGAGGCTGTGTGAATGCTACTGCATGAGATTTTGAATGGCTGACAGCTGGCCACCTGAGAAAAACTTCTGTCTTTAAGGACATAGTGGAAATTTCGTTTATTTTTCATTTATTAATTTTCGTTTCATTGCCACTGTTTTTGTCACTTCTTTGAAAAAATAAAATTTGAAAAATTAGCTTTTTTTGGCAGGCTTTTTCTATATATTTTTATTTGGTGAATCTGCGTCATAGTTGTTCTTGAATTAATTGATAGGCATTGAACAACTATAAATGAACATGCCATATCTCCATATAATATAAAACATTACTCAATGTCGTAACTATCATTTTGGTAATCAGTAGTTGTATATAAATCAGGTTTTCGGGCTGTGAAAAATATGTTACTAATGCATCTTTATCATCTATTAATTTGTTTTCACTTATTGCATTTTCAAGTGTTTTCAAATTTTGGTGTAAAAAATTTTTTCTGTTTTTTTTTTTTGTTCACTTTTTTTCAACTTGGTCCACTTAAATATTTTTTGAAAACTGAAATTTTTCGCTCCTAGTTTTCGTAGATCTGTCAACTACCTCATGAAATAGTGGACCAAGTATTACTTTCACGAATAAAAAAAAAAGTAGGGGGCCTCGACCCCCCAAAATTTGTGAAAAAAGTTTTATTGTCATGAGCATCATTTTTGATGAAAAAGACTTTGTCCGGTTCATATTTAGGTCACTCAATTATACATGTAATGGCACTATTTTGTGGTGTGTTTGTTCGCATTTCGAGCGTCAGATTACAATCTAACCATCAAAAACCTAACTAACAAGGCCGATAACCACAAAACACAAGGCCTACAACAAGTGTTTCAATCTTAATGCAAGAGTTTAGCAATTTCATGTATTTTATTGGGAGTTTATTCTGTTGTCTTGGAAAAGACCATATGAGCCACATATTGGCATTTTTCAGCCTTGAATTTCCCTCTTTCAAAAATTCTGTTTGTATATTTTGCTCAGTTGATATTGATCAGTTTGTTTGAGATTAGCAACGAAGATACAGACTTTTATATTGAAATGATGTATACAGTCACTTTCCAATGTCTAAATATGACTTTATCGTTGAACCCGTCTTAGAGTTTGTAGTTTCAGAAAGATGTACATAACAAGACCGAGCGTTCGAACAAAGAAATTTTGGCTGGGTAATGTCTGTAACTTTCTAAGATACTAATCTGCTTGATATTGCATTGTCTAACTTCCTACACTACTAGATTGACCCTAGTAAACATGAAGTATTACTTGGGAACCCAGTTTCTATTTTAAAACTTTATATTGGCATTATTAATAGATATGAAAAGTGAAATCATCGAATGGTATATTTCAGAAACTACTTTTATTTGTTTAAACTAAAACATAGTTTTAGGTCACTGTAGGTCACTAGTTTTTCAACGTAGTCGATTTTCAGAGTAACTAATCGAAAATGAAGTAAACTTCAGAAACGGTAAATGGTTTTACCATCGCCCAAGCAGACATCACTCACTGTACTTTTCCATTCCGGTTCAGTTCCTTTTCGGATGTTTTCCGTTTAGAGTGCAGATGCCGGTACTGCATCTTTTAGTAGCTCTTTGCTATTACGTGGCTATTAGTTGATTTCTTTTAGGATTGCTTCCGGCCTTGGTCAAGACTGAATTCAACAAGAAAAACTACTTATTTTATCGAGAAAGTTTACCAGATAAAATTTGTGACAGAAAATTCGATACGGGGTAAACTTGATAAATCAGATATTTTAAAAACAGTATTTATAAAATAAACTCAGATAAATATGTTATTTTATTCGGATGAGCGAAAAAGCTTCAGCAGCGCCAACAGTGCTTTTTCATACCAGTCTTGATTATTTTGAACTTTTTTACTACATTTTGTTTTCTACTGGGCACTTGAAAGGAAAGAATGTTCATAGCAAGAGATATACGGGTATCATAGAATTTTGCCCAATTGTTAAATCTTCTTCACGCGAATTTTATTTTGTTCGAGTGTCTGAATAGTTGACATACTGTCAGTCTGCTACTTCCAATCACTACTACTGTAGGTACATATCATATCATATGAAATATCCGGTTGATTTTGGTTTCCGGTCTGTACGAGAAGCGTAACATGCTCGGTATTTCATTGTGTCCTATTTGGGTTTGCGGCGTACAGATAAAAGTTAAATTGCCTTCCAACACATAAAGTGCCTTATAAAAATATTATTAAGATCAAATTTTAAATCTTAACAAAAGTTCACCAAAGTTTCGACGACTGTAAGTTTATACTTTTTATCCTTTCTACATACCATAAATAAAATAAACTATTTGACCAAAACCACATTTTTTTCAAATTGCATAAAATTTATCTACACTTTTGATTTATGAAAGACATGCGAAGTGCATCAAATTATTACCTTGTCAAAACCAAAAGTCATTAAAAATCCATTCTCTCGTTTGTTAATGAAACTACATGGCCTACAATTTCACCATTGTGAACCACACGTATTACTCGGCTAAATGTCGATAAAAGTGTTACTATTTGCATTCAAAATGCCAGAAATTTGATGTTATCCGCTATTATAAAAACATTAAGAGAGAACGAAGATGGAAATCCGATCTGCAAATCTGGTTTCAACCCCACGGAACAGTTTCATTTCTAACGATAGCCCTCTCAAAAATTTTATCTTTCGTCCCACTTGTACGGTGAAAAGCAACTACGAGATGCATAACCAGCAAATGTCTTCTAAGCGTATCATATTCCCAACAGAACTGAACCGTTATAATAAAGTGTAGTAAAGTGGAGTCTTCCGTGAGGTCCGTGATCGATGGCATAACCATCTAAAACCCTTTTCACGTTTTTTTTTATTTATTTAAAAATGTTTCGATAGAAACAGTATCATTGTTCGTCTAGATACAAAATAAATTTTAGAACTTTCAAAGCAAAGCAATACGGCAAATATTGAAACGGAAAAATTACTCTAAATAGCCTAGATTTTCCAATAATCACTGTGAATGCCAATTTAATATTAAAGGTATAGTAAATAAGTAGCAGCCGACAGCAAAAGAGTATTATCAGAAAGAGAGGAAATAAAAGTGGAATTTTAATACAAGTTATGCAATTTCAAAATATGAAAACCAATGCAATGCATTTTGAATTGAATTAAAAACATTAAGTTGTAGAGAATAGTGAAAAATGAAAACTAGCATTTTAAAAACAGAACTTGTTACAGCTCGTAAGTAGATTATTTTTCGATAACAACTTAAAACAGAGAACTGAACAACGGACATTAGTGGCAATGAGTGTCTTGACATAACATATCGAGTGTAAAGTCGCATAGTGATCGGTTTGGTGGTCCGACAGTATGCGCGATCGTATTGTTCGGAAAGCTGTAATATTAGACACTTGGACGTCCCGCCAACCAAAATGACCTCAGGATAGGCACTTCACGGATAGCTTAAGCATATGATACTTATTACGCCACTGTAAAGGTCCTTGCCTAGTGGTGATCGGTATATGCTCACGTACCTATCGCGCTTAAGGCCAAAATTCTGTGCCGAGCGACCGAATTCCTAACAGCTGATTTAAAATATATATTGTAACTATCTTAGCTCCTATTAGCATGTGTTATTTGTATATTAAATGTGTGTATTAAATGACTATAAATGTGTGCATATGTTTATGTAATCAGTGTCAGTTTTTGCAAAGCTATATTCATAAATTGGTGTGTTTGTTATAGACTGAAGGGATATCATGATATGCTTTTACGTTGTTTGGATGGTATTGGGTATTTAGTGCTAACATATCCATCGTACATACAGTCATTGGTGGGAATCTCGTTGGCCTATATAGTTTGGATTTTAGCGCTAATAAGTCCAGGCTTAGTTTTCAGAACCTTTTTTACCCAGTATGTTTTGAAGGGCAAAGCTTTTCATATAAATCAAAAGTATATGCTTGTCCATTTAGAATAATTTATTTTTACCTCCACGTTATCCAAAAAGTGATGTTAAACATAATAAATAATTTTATCGAGACTGAAATGTTTCTACAAGCACGTTTTATTCTGGGAACACTTTTGTTAAGATGCCACTTTTTAATAACAGTATAAACCGTACATTCCACTGCTTAATTTTTCAGAATATTAAGATTTGGAAAATTTAGATAACATCTTTACCAACGCCGGAACGAAATAATATGTAAATAATTGTACCCCGGTCCGAAATAATATGATCAAACATTCTTTGTTGAGCGTGAATTAATGATAGATCGTGCCGTTCAGGCACGGTCCATCTGTGATGCATGCTTGACAAAATCAAATTTCTGATTGGAGTGAGCAAGTGAGGTATTTTTACGAGCCGTTTTTTAAACAAAACAATATTTTATATTTAGGCGAAAATCATTAGATATTGGTAACTTTTCCCAAAATAAAAAAGAAAAATTTTTCTCTAATTAAAATTCACTCCAAGCAAGGGTGTACGTAGTGACCGAAACGACCAACTAAATTCCATTGATGTATGGAAGAAATATTCAATTGTTAACTGTAAAAACCTGATGGTATATTGGGTTTTGAGTGTATGTTGTACTAAATATTCTAGCGAAGAATATACTTCGAAACTAGTCCAGAGAGTGGGTTGCAGGTACCCAATTGTGCTTACCAGTCACCTGAAAATATCTGGAGAAATTGCATCACCGTATTTCAAACAATAAGTTTTTATTCTTAATAGCGAAACAAAAACCTACGCGTCCAGCTCTGGTCAAACTTCCGGCGTGCTCAATTATGTTGTCATACTTTTGACTGGACAAAATATTGTACGTTATTCCAAATCCTTACCTTGGTTTAGTCACTCATTTGAATAAATACATAGGTAAAGTTTTTCCTATGCTGAAATATAAAACAGTCTCATTCATGAAAACTTGGTACGGCACATTAAACAGAGTAGTAAGATATAACATAAGAAATAGTAAATATAAAAGTATCTAAACTAACAATTAAGAAATATTACGTGTTGCTCACTACAAATGCTGTTGTTTTGCGCATGATTTATCAACGGAAACAAAATATGATTTTGAGTTAAAATTAAAACTTATTATATTTCATCTTTTGTAATTTCTGTTTATATCATTTCGGTGTGATTGACCGCCAAATGACGCTCTTCGCGTCGTACCCTCCCGCTAACGCGTTCTGCATTTTTTTTGGTATAGCATGCTAGCGTTTTAATGGGGCAAAATATAGAGCTGGCCCGAGCCACGCAATTTGACAGGCTCAAGAACATGACTTTGCAAGAAGCTTATCATTCCGCTAGTATTGTCAAAACAAACATCCCGATCTGGAATCTTCTGACAGATCTTGTTTTGTTAAGTGTAATTCATTGATAGATCGCACCGCGGAGTCACTGTCAATCAGTGGTTCATGCTTGACAAAATAAAATTTCTGACTAAGATTAGGTCGGTGATATCGTACGAGAAACATTTCGATGGCGGTTTTCCATCGTGCTTCCTTGTTTGCTATTGTGACATTGTTATTACATAAATGGAATCAGAATTGTTATGTTTCCCGCCGTCAGACAGTCATTTTTTGGCACGTGATAATGCATGATTTGTATAATATATAGGAAAGATCGATAAACAATTAGAGATCGCAAAAAGAGTTTCTAAGGAAGCAATGAAACTGATTTACTATTTATCTGAATAATATGTTAGATATCCAATACACGCTTACTTACTTTGAAATGAATTAATGATTCGAGTATAAAGAATTTTGTTATGCATGGACCTCGTATAGAACTATAGATAGTTATCTAAACATGCTATTCAACAATGCAATAGGGCGGCGTGTAGAAACGTAATAGTTGTTGTAATACGGTACATTTCTTATTTATTTTCAAAACAAATATTTTCGATTCTGATTTGAAAAAATTCTTTAAATGATCTATTTTCATATTGTCGGATATTTTTGAAATATACATTAAATTCTAATATATTCAATGAAATTGTTGCTCATGCTAGTCGAATATACGAAGCATATTTGTCGAATATCCGAATTGATTCGAATCTTGAAATTGAACTTTGGGGACATTTTCCTCCGGGAAAAATTTGTATTTTCTCAACAAAGGAACCACAGATTTATCGCTCGCGTTCTGCGCGCCAGTTTTCATACAAAAATTTAACTTAATTTTGTTATGTTCGCCAAAATTCGACACCTTCTGGCGCCACTGACCATAAACATGACTTACAGATGAACGATGAAACCATACAGCGAATAAATTCCCCAATATTTGAGGCATGCATCAAATTCAATAAAACATACGTGTCCTAAATGGCAGACATGCCATCATTATGGCATCTATGTTTGTGGACGACATTTCACATCCTTAAAAAGTTCCATGCACTCAAACGAACTCGACCAACAAACGATGAACGAACAACTTTATTGAAGCTACATAACGTGTTTTCCAAAATCCTACGCGAGCAATACTATAATTAGAAAATTTATCTTTTTGCTGCGATTTTCTTAGCCACAAACCACAAAAACGTGTAGGGTGGCTTGGTTGTTTATTCAATCTTACGCTTTTAAAGTAGCTTATGGTTTGAAGGCAGGAATTTCCTGCACAGACATGGTTTTCGCCTCAATGTGAAGAAAGGTTGACTAAAAAATAATCACACAAGAATACTACAGATAATAATATGGGGCCAAATGTAAGCAATAAAGGAGTCAATATGTGTAGGACTTGGTTGAATATTTAATTAGATGAAATCTGAAACCTAACGCGATTGTGGACAAGAAATGCGGTAATTCTAGTTTTTTATAATTATCTGCAATACACCCGAGGCTGTTCTTCGTAAATGTAGTAATTCAACAATATATCATAATTCAGTCACCTTCCGTAAATTTCTAAAATTGTATAATTTTTTATTTTTTTCCTTATACCAAATTGCTTTTACTTTTAGCAGTCCGATTTTTGATATAAATATTCGGTATCTAACTGATCCTTATACATATTTCAAAAAGATGAACTTGCTGTTGAATGATTCTAGTTATCGCTTTCGCGAACGTAGTTCATGGTGTAGATGCATCTGGAAAAGACGAATGTGCAACACGAAGGTATAATTGTCTCGGACAGGCACATCTAACATTGGATGGTACTTGTAACAACTTGCCAAACCCGACATGGGGTGCTACGAATACAATTTTACCCAGACTTTTACCACCAGAATATGATGATTCAATTGGTAAACCAAAAGCACGAGGGGTTTTCCGCGAATTGGCGTCCCCGAGAATCGTGTCAAATGCGTTAAACGATTTGAAAAAATCGACGGGAAGTGAGATATCACATATGCATGCACTTTTTGGGCAATTACTAGCACACGATTTCGCGTTGACGCCGATGGTAAAGGCCAGTGATGGTTCAACTTTAGACTGTAATTGCGATAACCCACACAAAGAGTGTATCAATATAGAAATTCCGGACGACGATATTCAAAGACAAAAGTCAAATAGAAAATGTATGCCTTTACCCAGATCACTAGCTGCTGAGGGTCTCGACGGCTGCGTATTTTCTCATCGTGAGCAGCTAAACCAATTGTCCAGCTTTATTGATGCAACTTTCATTTATGGAAAAACGGACAAAGACGCAAGAGAGTTACGAGATTTTTCATCATCCTCGGGAGAAATGAAAACTGAATCGAATCCGGCCAGTGCACGCCACGGGAACCTTCCCAACCAGGATCAGTTGAAGGGTGATATATCCAAAACGATGCAATGTCCAATAAAGGTGCACACTCCGAAAAACATACCATGCTTTGTGGCCGGAGACCTGAGAGCCAATGAAAATCCTGCCCTTGTCTCTTTGCATACAATATTTCTTCGTTATCACAACTATGTTGCCAGGGATATCAAATCAGCAAATGCAGCATGGGATAGCGATAAAGTATTCAATGTAGCCAGGCGGATAGTGTCTGCAATATATCAATCTATAACTTACAGAGAATATTTACCGCCGTTGTTGGGACCATTGTGGACGAAAAGATTCGACTTGCAATTAATGAATGGGTTCGGGTATTGGGGTGGATATGATCCACGCTACAACCCAGCAATAACAAACGAATTTACAACTGCAGCTTTCAGATATGGCCACAGTCAGGTTGCAGAAACCATGACGCGACGTAATGCGTATTTCGGACGTGGTAGCTTATCGGACGTTAAAACTGGCGGTACTTTTTTCACAAGTGACTCTCTTTTGGAAGAAGATGGAGGTGGTACGGGAGCATTCATGCGTGGATTTATTATGGACAGCGCAGAAAGAACCGACACAACATTTGTGAATCCTTTACGCAACCAACTGTTTACGGAAATTGGAAAAAAATTCGGCAACGACCTGTTTGCAGTTAATATACAGAGGGGCAGAGACCACGGATTGCCGGGTTATAATAAGTATAGAGAATTGTGCGGAATGCCAAGAGTAAAAACGTTCTCGGAGTTGTCTAATGAGTTTTCCCGAGACATGCTCAATCGTCTACGTAGTGTATACGATTCAGTCGAGGACATTGATTTATATGTTGGCGGGTTGGCAGAAAAAACGGTTGAGGGCGGGCAAGTAGGGCCAACTTTTGCTTGTATATTGAGCTACGGATTTCGCGCAATGAGAAAAGGGGATCGGTACTGGCACGAAAATGAACATTCACCTTTGCCATTTACAAGAAGTCAGCTTAGTGCGATTCGTAAAACCACTTTTGCAAGTATACTTTGCCAAGTCGGGGAAGATATGAGGTATGTGACAGAGTTTCCAATGATGAAGCGAGAAAAAGGAAATAGCTTTTTTAGTTGTAATAGTGTTTCGGGCCTTGATATTTCTCCATGGAAACATTTTAACCGACCATACCCGGATAAAATCCATCATGATGACTCGAAGTGGACGACGTGGTTTATTACTAAGTATATAGAGAGGAAAAGTATAAATGTCAATCTGGTGGCATTGCAGTTGCTAAAAGAAAGACCTGGGGAAATATGTGAAGCTAAATTAGGATACGAACTTCGAACAGTACATGGAAGCAAATATTTACAAGTTCGATTCGCATGTCCAATTGGCTCAATAAAGTACACTGATTTCCCGTTTCAGATTTCCCAACACCATCGTTGGTCGGACTGGATTACGGCACATTTTCACTCTCATGGGGGCGACCAATCGATCGAAATCGTGGATTTTAACTGTAACAAAGTTGTTGCTATTCAAGCTAAGTCTGGTGATAAATTTGCAAGTGAAACCGGAGATGTATTTGAAAAATTTGGTCCAGAATCAGGTTTTTTATGTCGGGACAGACATCAGTACACGGGGATATGTCAGAGATATCACGTTCGTGTCCTTTGTTTTATTAAAGATGGAATATCAAATGTAGAACAACCGCGTACAATTAAACCTACATCATTTTATCCGGAACCTGCAAAAACAACCAAACACATGTATCCGGAACCTCCTAGCACAACTGCGGCACCTAAAATAGCTATCGATAGGGCAAAATCTTATTGCAGGGTTTATAACGTTTGCTGCATTCCGCCCAAGAGACATAATCTCATACATTCGTCTTTTCCAGTCTTAACATACGCAGGTAATTTATGTAGAACATATGGTATTTGTTGCAACCCTTGACATTTTTATGATAAATTCAAATCAGTTTATAAGATTTATGTTTAATATTTACATCTAATTCATGTAGGCTTCTTCCAGTTACAACTCCCAAATTTGGGATAATTACGTATTACTCCAGTCTGTACGTATTGCTCAGTGAAACATTTTTTACCCTAACGAAATTGAACCTGCAAAAATGTATCTTGGATTTACTTACTTTGTGGAGTGATATTCTCGTGTTTTTATGGAAAAATGTACTGTAAGCAAATTATTTTCAATTGTGCTCTATATATTTACGCATCATGCAATCTTTGCACGTAGGTTACATTTTCCAATTTTTGTATAATGAGTACAGATTGATAGCAAAACGGAAACTTGAAGATATCAAGGGAAAGTTGTAGATGGTTTTAACATCGCCCAGGGTAGATCCCACCCGTTGCACTCTACTGTAGTAAATCAATTTTACGTGGAATGTTTTTTTACTTACGATACGGTTGCTGGCTTCTACGTTTTATGTTACCTTATTTATGATTGTGAGCTGGCTCCTTCTTGGTGTTGCTTCTTACCCATGGTGTTGCTTAATCCCATTCCGACACGCATTTTATATTTTGTGCATAAGAAACAAAAACCCGAATATTTTGTCTATCACATAAATGTATTATTCAAAGATTACTGATAGAAATATACTTTGAAACCTCAAAAAAATCCGACCTTATTATGAACATTCAATACGAGCGGTGCTAGGGATGCAACTTTCCGAACCATTCCGATTAGGATAATTTGAATACTTCTTTCTGTGATTCGGTATGATTCTAAAGTTATAATTTATTATTTATTGTCATAACAAGAGGTTGTGCTGCGGGAATTTTCATGTTCAGACGGATCTACAAATATCGCTCAGTTTTTCAGTATTTATAATAGAAAAGTTTATCGTTGTAATTAGCCTATGTGGTCATATTAAAAAAAGAAGAATGTTTATAATCAAGTTCATGGCTTTATTAAAGTTATTCAACAAAGTTGTCACAAGGCATAGCCTACTTGACTTGTGTCTTGGATGTTTCGAATGCTAGTTATTTTTCTCTACGATAATTTTTATTAATTGCATGAAGAGTGTTAGAAACAGCGTTTGATATTCTTGATGTAGCACCGCTCCATTGATGTCTTCCAACCAACCGATATTGATATGACATGAACGGGGTAGTATAAACAGTAATCGCTAGTTTTGGATTACGAAATAATAATTTCCAAATGCTTGGGTAAAATCCACCCAATTTCGCTACTCGATCTTGATAACCAAATCCAGGTACTCCCTGTAAAACAGAGAAATTATTATTCAAAAATGAATAAAATTTGAATCTTAGAGAAATAAATAATATATTATATCGAGATAAGATCTCACTGAGCCGCAAGACAACAGATTTGTGGATTTAGTTTGGAAGGATTCTTGGAAGTTTAAAAGATAAATCAATTTGCACGAGAAATGTCAGCCAAAAAACTGATCTGAAACCCCAGACAAAAAATTGATCTGATTTTACGTTTTCAATAACCATATACTACTGAAAAATTGCGCCTGAGAGACGCAGAATACAAAAACTGAATAGGCTTTTCACTTGGCCTGGCGTTGCTTTATACGGATGTGAACACGATTGATTTATAGATAGTGTTTGCAATGTCTCAGCAAAAGTTCGCAAGATTAAAATAATGAAAGATGCCACCAACGAAAAATAGTTTCACATTAACAAACTTCGAGCAAAATTTTCGGATTTTTTAATGTTACCCGGAAAATCAAAACCCTCTCCTTCTCCCTTGTAAGTATTTCGTTGCTTTTCAAATTCTCTCCTCATTTCCTCAACTGGAGGAAGTGATTTGGCTCCACTCATTATTTGTGCAATGTATCTTGTCTATGAGAGTAGTTGAAAAAAATAATAATATTTAATTTAATATTCTGACAATGTGCAAATACGAATTTTGTATAATTTGTTAGGCTCTTAGATACAACATTCTGTGATAAATCCCATAAGACATGTTACATTATAAGAGAACAGATAACTTTAAAGAATTTAATGATGCTAAAATACACGATGCTTGTTGCTGACCCTGTGTATTTCATTTAAGCTGAAACTGATATATTAGCCGATGTTTTTCTAATCAAGCATTTGTATAATATGGCATACCTAGCAATAGCAAATAGCTCTTACGTTTTTGCACCTTGAGTCTGGTTCTCAAGAAATAAATATGGTTAATATAAAGTTTTGGACCTGTAATTACAGTCCTAGACGTCAGGAGACCTCAAAGTGCAGTAAGGGATGATGCCATAGGAAGCGACTAAAAAGAAACAAAGAGGTGGCAGAAGGTTTCTCCAACGCCCAGGACAGATATCACTCATTGCACTTTACTATAGCAGTTCAATTCCAAATGGAATGTTTTCCGCTTGGAGTGAAGTTACTGGTACTACTTCTTCTGGTAGCCGTTAGTTGGTTCCTTTTAGGCAATGTTTCAAGCCTCGCTTTGTACGCACTTTTAAATATAAAAAAATATCACGCAATCGATAAACATTTTTCTCCGACTTTCATTTATTTGGTTAATAATCAAGTTTATGCCAGTCCGTTGCCACGAAATTATTGAGTATCGAAATAAAAGCATGTTTTGAGGATTTGTCATTAGTTGACTATTTAGTTTTTCACCGGAGGAGTGACATGAAATGCGGTCACGATAAGGTCGCAGTTTTAACTGAAATTTCTAAAACAGTACTTTACTGCAATGTCATGAACAAGGAAAATACTTGCAAAATTTTATTGCTCAGCTATATATGGCATAACGAAAACAGAGAGAAATCAAGTATAAATACTTGAGTAACCCAATCAGAAATTTTATTTTGTCAAGCATGAATCACAGATGGACCGCGCCTCGGCGACGCCATCCATTAGTGACCCGTACTTTTTTATTGAAATTCACTCTAAGTAAGATCGGAAGCAGTGCCGAAATGAAACAAGCTTAATATCCCTAAATAGCAAAGAGCAAGATGTGGTGCCAGCAATTGCACTCTAAGCAGAAAACATTGCAAACGGAACTGAACTGCTGTGGTAAAGTGCAGTGGGTGATATCTGTCCCGGGCGATGGTAAAACCATCTAACACTTTTTTGCTTCTTTATAGTCACCTCTTACGACACGCAGCATAAACGTTGGCACTACCGAAAGATTTTTCGACAAACTTTTTTCTGACTGGGGAAACGTATTACCTGGCATTCTACAGGAGGAATAACAGAGCCCGATAATCCAGGTACTAAACCAACAACAGCTATTGAAGATGATTCTGCTATTTCATAAGGAAACATCCATTCAAATAACTTCAATTTAGATCGATCGTCTGTAAATAATTTTGTGCCGAAAAAAATAGTGTTAAGAAGAGTGTCCAAAAGCGTTAGTGAAATGTGACTTCATCAATGCATTTGTTAAAAATATTTCAAAATCGTGCAAATGATTTCAACGCAGATTGCCGTATATCCAATGGATATATTCGTTTAGGACATACGCATATGCGATGTATACCATATCAGAACGATGTGGGAGTCCTAAAAAGGGATACTGGAATATCTGCATTATTAAAGAATAAATAGTAAATTAATAAATGCCACAGTAGCTATGAGACTCCATTGCCTAGTGAGTGTTTCGATAAAGTAATTTAAAAGCCTTGCAAATAATTGCGATAAAACAAAACGTTTTATAGTAGCGGAAATTTTTGAAGTTCCTAATATTTCGATTATTCGAGTGTTCCACTTCGCGTGAGGCTCCGCCTAAAGTTTACCGTTTACCGTTTACCGAGTAAAGGTCACACGAGGACAAGGCTTCAAAGCCGCGTATTCAAGGCCTTGAAGATATCCATTCATTATGTGAGTAACGGTTTATGCATTTTTGTTGAGCAAGAGCCACTGGTGGATTGCGATCCATCCGTGGCTCATGCTTAACAAAACTAAATTTCAGCTTGGGTAATTATGCCTTTATTAAACTAACGTTTAATTTAAAATACCTGGTAAAATATCGTTGCTGATAAAAGGAAAGTGAGAGGAGTAACCGATTGAACATATAATAACATCAGCCTTTCCGGTTGTTCCATCACAGAAATGTACGGTATTGTCAACGATTCGAATAATTTCAGGTTTCATTATTACTTTTCCAGAAACAATTTTTTCTCCTATTTCATCATTTACAATAACATTTGATGCTGGACTTCTAGGACTGGTACTAAAAATTAAACAAAATAAAAAATGAGAATTAGGTTACTTTGCTTGTTTGCACTTCGAATGCATAATATTTTCGAGATCAATATTTAATACGACAAAACCTAACGACTTATTGCATCTGATAAAGGCATTTTATAAAATTTACAGCTGTGTGTACATGAAATCTAGATATGGATGATGCGTATACATCAACTAAAAATATATAGGCAAAAATTAAACGCCACAATGAAAAGGCGTAAAAATGATGGAAATATGGGGACCACCCGGACTCGCCGACTGAGGAAAAATCATAGTAAAACTTTGTACGTAAACAACAAAAACTCTATTTCAAGGGATATGATTTGCAAGGGATATCTGACATCCTCCTTTTCAAGGTTTTGAATACACCGCTGTGTATGAATTAGCCTTTTTATATTTTGCTGAACCCCTTTATTTCATGAAACTTTTTTGTTAACCTCGAGGAATCCCAGGGTTTTATGCAACCTCGACCCGAAGTTTGCCCCCAAATAAAGTTTCTCACTCGCTATTCATTACATGATTACTGTCAAAACACAAGTTCCCATGCTTGTAATTCCACGAAGACATTTTTTTTCGATTTTTCTGATAATATTTAAAAGGAAACGGGAAAAAACATTTGGGGTAGAATTTTCACAAGATTGCGTAATTGTGAAAGGAGGAGATTTAACAGAAATCTTAGTAGATTGCTTGAGAACGTTTTTGTAAGCAAGAAAGCAAAGCTTTGACGAAGTGGCAAATATTACCTATATATATTAGCACTGTTGCAATTTTTCCTGAATATCAGATATTCGGAAACTTTAATGTTTCGTAAATTTCTACTATATACGTTTCGAGCAATTCAAATAAAACCGTTAATACTTTGCCAACGGAGCACTTTGTGCAAACCCAAGCCACTGACCCGATCACAATTTAATTTTACCAAGCATGTGATACAGATGGACCGGAGAATTCTGGCTGAGAGTTATATATAAGTAGACATTAATTTGTATAAGGTATAAACAATCAAAGGACCCACAACCAGTGAAGTATAAACAAACTCAGATATTTTCTTCTTTGTCCACCAGGGAATTTACTGTGAGCAAATCGTAAATATAATTTTTTGCCGGATAGGGTCAATGAGCAGTAGCGTGTTGTGGGTGAAAAGTTGAGAGTTCCGTAAAAATTAGAAACAAAATGCCACAAAACTTAGAAATGTTATTATGGCATATATTCTGGTGATTTACTGGCGATAAAAATCCCGAAATATACCCGATAAAATGCCCCAAATTGTAAATTCAAAAATTGGAAAAAATACATCTGTACAAATTGTTTTCACCTCATTTTTTTATTTTATTATTAATTTTCTATAATTATTTAAAAGTCATTTATTACACTGTTACACTTATTATTCATAACACTGTTACTCAGAGACAAACAAAATCACTCACTTTGGTTCAATACCCAAAGTATTATGATTAATCCGAGCATTGAGTTTTCTTCTCGCCATCCAAAATGACATCAAAAAGATTTCAAACCTCGAATATCCATTCATATCATGTGGTAAACTGCGCTGAAAAATGTTTACTTCATGAAAATATCTTTACACTTCTTAAATATACTATTCGAGTGAACCTGATGGTAACTCGATCAGGATTTTTTGATTTGTTAAGAATGAGTCACAGATAGACCGCGCTTAACAAAAGATGTCTGGAAAAAATCCTTTTATTCGGGAAAAGGAATCATGTAAAAAAACATACTTGTCAAAAGCGTGTGGCATTTTAAAATTTTATGAGATTTGTACAGTTTTATTTTTTGTATTTGAATATGTTCAGAACATTGAAAAACAAAGACCTGTATGCTGGATCTTCAAAATTGTCTTAAGGTATTTCCTTCGTGTCATACTAAGCTACTAAAAGGACTGCTAACAGAAATGCATTTTCAAATTTCATTGTTTTCGTACAGTTCTAATTTTTTGTATTTGAATAGGTTCATAATACTGACAATCTAAGCCCTGTAGTTCGAGCTTCAAAATCATCGTGCCCTATTGCCCTACAAGGCTACTGAAAGGAAACAAAAAAGTGATAGAGGGTTTAACTGTCACCAGAAGAGATACTGCACTTTATCATAGCGGTTCAGTCCTTTGGTTTTTTTTTAATTATTAGAGTGCTATGCCAATTACTCAGCTTTGTTCAATGGAGACAATTAATTCAATTTGACGTAGATGAATTTTAGTCGCATAAGAAATGATAATTGGTTTTACCATCGGCCAGGGCAGATACCACTCACTGCATTTCACGATGACGGTTCAGTTTCGTTAGAGATGTTTTCCGTTTAGACTGGAGTTGCAGTTTCTGTTTAGTACCTCTTTGCTATGTGGCCATTAGTTGGTTTCTTTAAGTAATTTCAGTGAAATCAATATAAGTAGATATAAGCGAAATTAAACCAAAACGCAGGTATACCACAAATAAAAAGAATGCTAATGACGTTTTTCCAATTCTAAGTCACGCTTCTCATGCTTGCTATATTTAATGTCCAAGTGAGTTATGAGAAAATATTCCAGTCAGGGAGTTATTCTTCACAACGGTTGTGAAATCGATAATCATTATTCGAAAATATGTAATCGTATACATAGTATGATTTCCTTCATTTTAGCAAATATTGTTGTATATTTAGTTGTTTAATTTTGCTCCAAACAATTTACGACTTCAACAGCTGGAGGGGATTAAATGGCAACGATTATTATGTAAAGAGCTACGTTAAAAACAGCAATGGCGACATGAATGGATAAATTTTCAAATGGAATTGAACAAACCACGGCAGTTTGTTTACTTATTATAGCTAGTTCAGCGGGTTTATTTGAAAGAACTTCTGCCTAGGTTTACGAAAATATACCTTAACGTTTGCAAAGTTTTCTGTTCCAAATTTTACCTTTTTTGCTTGAAAAAACTAGACATCGGACTAAACAAATATCATCATAAAAATCCTTTTGAAATTGATCAAATCTGTAGCATTAAATCCAACCAAACAAGCGCAAACCGGTTTTTTAACACAATCTATTTTTACCTAGTTTAAAATAAAACTAGGTTGGCATCACTGGATTGCAGTGTACTAACCGCTAAGGGCAAAAGAACTAACAGCTAGTGATGGCAACCTAGGTATTTATCAAATCAAGCACAACGAATTTACCACAATTGCCGTTTGGCTGTATTTAAGGCAATTTAAAGAGATTTGAAGCTTAAAATCTCCAAATGGTCTATTTTGAAGAAACAACCACTTATTTGCTCCCTTCAGGAAGCCTCGTACGACACAATGAAATTCACTCTGACCAAGGACAGAAGGAGCGTCAAGAAGGAACCAAACATAGGCCACTTAATGGCAAGGAGCTACTAAAAAAATTTAGTACCAACTGCACTTTAAACGGAAGACATCTCAAACGGAACAGAACCACCACAGTAAAGTGCATTGAGTGCAATCTGCCCTGGGTAGTGGTAAAATGTCCCACCATATCTATAACAAGCAATATGTTAGGGCTATTCCAACACAAGCATCTATGTGTGACTTGAATCAGGGATTAATCCTGTCACCCACGATTCTTAACATTACATTACTTCAGCTTTCATCGTAAAAACTCTAAGAATACTAACCTTACAGGCACGTGGGTTTATCCAAGTTCCTGAACGAGAACTTAATATTACAGCGGCTGCAACCCTACTGATATCAATTGCTATATCTGCTCCGGAATTCCCGAATCCGATGACAACTGTTTTCTTACCTAGGAGATAAATTAGAAAAAAAATGGTTAATGATGGTTGGTTTACTAAACGAGGGCAACTTTACTAAACAACTATTGCAATACTTGTCGGATATGTCGTCTGGATAAAAATTCACCTCAAGCTCCCACCCCAATTGGTAACATTATTTTGTGAAGAATGAGACACAGATGGACCTCGAGGGTGAGATCCATCAGTGACTCCTACTTAACAAACAAAAAGTATTAATAATAAATTAATAAAAAATAATACTAAAAAATAAAAAGGAAAAAATAGTCGACAAAATTTGATTCTGTTTACTGCATTAAAATTCACCTCGGAATGGTTCTGCCCTGTCGAAATCACACGAGTGCAGCACTTCTCCTTTGAATGTTGAAAGTCCTTCGATATCTGGCGTTTTGGATTTTGAGTTTGCTCCAACACATATTATTATTGAATCAAATTCCAAAGTTTCTTCTGATGCTGTTTTAACGTTTCTTGTCGAAACTTTCCATCGCCGTTTCCCCGCTGAGTAGCAAATTAGTAGAAATAAGTACAAATTCCGTATAATTAGGTTACGAAAATAAATTATCCGTGTGAATTCGAAATAGAATAATTTTTGCGAATCACATATAATATTCGAATCATGGTATTATGATAAACAGAAACGTCTTTCTTGTAAAATAAATCAATGTTATCACGAATTATATTATATGAAAAAATATCCATTTTCGAATTTGCAGATTTCGAATGGCTGAAAAAAAAAAAATTCGAATAATTTATGAATTTGCGAATCACAAATAGAATTTCCTGGACAGCGCGCATCGCCTCTACTGTCTCGCTTCTGGTCAAAAATCTTTTGTAAATCGTGCCTGGTCGAAGTCGAGAGCGTTATCTTTAAATGTGTATCGTTTCGCAGCACTTATTCATAAAATGATGCAAAATTTAGATTAAGATTCGAATCCTTTTTACGAACAGTGTCAATGACATTTATTCCCCAACGTGACTAGAACATCATCGTCCCTGAAGGAGAAGCTAACCAGTCATTTAATTTTGTCATTGTCGGCGCGTTCCATTAGTAACTCATTTTTGACAAGCATTTTATGGTCGAAATTGATCGTTGCATTCCTACTGATTCTTGAAAGCGCGGATGAGAGTATTAGTACGGAGCACGGATAGCAGCCCCAGAAATGTACAGATTGATGCGGGACCTCCACACTATCCCAGTAAAAAAATGTTGCGTGTGTATGTTCTGTGTTGAGCAAGAGTCACTGATGGATCGTGTCGCCGATGCGCGAGTCATCCAGTGACCCATGCTTAGCAAAGTATAATATCTGATTGGGTAACTCTATAGTATAAATTTAAAATTTAAATTTAAGTAGGTTTAACATTAGCCCAGGGTAGACACCACTCCACCAGACAACCTTTTAGCAGAATGTAGGTTGGCATACGATGGGATATTATTCATTCTATTTGGTAAATTAGAGTGCTTCAATAGTCGATGACCTCTAAAATTTTCGTAAATAGGTTTTGACACCAACTTTATAAAGTGAAACACTCAATGTTACTGTATAGGGGAAGTAAAAATTAATCCTTCCCTCACTTGTGTGAGAAAAAAAGCGTTTGGTAATATTCATATTGCCAATGACAAATTTAGCTTACCCGACGGCATTGACCTCTGATCCTCTATGTTCAAAACTTTTGTGTTGTATATTATATGCTTTCCAAGTTTAAAGTGAGATGCATAATTTCTCAAGTATTCAAGTAACTTCGTGTGTCCGAAAAAGGGCGTATATTCCTGTCAATAGTACTTGTGATATTATTTATTGAGTCATCAATTCATTTCAAACATTTGCAACATTGTAGGATATATCCACTCCTATAGATACAAAGTATTAATGCCTACCTGGGATCCGATTAGGAGGGTAAGGCGCTTTCGGACTGGCTGAAAGAATAAGACAGCAATTGAAGAGATATCACTCGCCCTATGACCCACTTCGGTGACTCAAACTCGACAAATCATGTTTGATTAAATTAACTCTTACTGCTGGGCATGAATCGACACAGTGAGTTCAAATGTCCTAAATGATTATCCCATTTAGATTGTCAGATAGTTTATGTAAAATGTGTGGTTTTTACGATTATGGAATTGTCTATTATATAAAGTTGACCATGCATTAGTGCTGCACTGTAACAAAAAGTGCGATAAAATCACTGATCTTCGCCAGTAATTTGACTTGGCGATACTGAAATAAATCTAAATTGACATTTTGGCCAAATATGGGGTATTGATGGAACGCACCGCGAAGGTGCGGGCCATCAACAGCCCATAATTGGCACAAATCCCATCAACATGGCGTTTTTTTTTAACTTTGGAAATACGTAAGTACTGTAAATGAACAGTAAATTCACTGAAATTTTGTTACAGTGCAGTTAGACTAGAGTAGTAGCAAGAAATAAACTATAGGAAGATCGATTTATACCTTAGGATATGGGAAGTCACTGAAGCATGACGATTCTTTGCTGACGTTTGTTATCAGGGATTCATAAGCCCTTGCTCCCTTTATCTCTTCCGTTTTTGATATTTTATAGTTCCACAAACCACCTGCCATTATACAACCATTATATCTATGCAAAGCATTTAAATAGTGACAATTTTTAACCAATTAATTGAAAAAATAACTAATGATAAAACTAACTAATGAAAAGTTGAAAAATAACGCATCTTATGATACTTTTTGTTTTTATGGTTAATTTTCATCGTTTTTTCTGAGAAAATTAAATAGAGTTAAAACTATGCCTGAGTCAAATTTAGAATGTTAACACATTAAAAATACCTTTAAGTTTAATACGCGTTGTGATGTTAGTTATTCCCAATCAGAAATTTTATTTTGCCAAGCATGCGTCACGGCTGGACCGCGTCTCATCGACGCCATACATCAGTGACACATAGTTAACAAAAAATATTTAGGCAATTTTTTTCTGATTGGGTTATTTTCGATCCACGCAATAGTGAATAACTTCTTACCCAAGTCTTCTCTACTTTCGAAGCAAATCGGCTCAAGCCCTTCTTCAAGACAAGACTTAATTGCGCTGAGTCCAGATAAACCAGCTCCGACAATGCAGATCTTCTTTTCCATTTGTACGTTGGATAATAGCATTATATGGTAATACTGGTAGTTTGGCTGACCTTTACAAACAAATAATTACAACGCTGCATGAGACTCAAATCTTGCTAACCACAGCATGTATGATAATTGAAATACGCTTTGCTTGGCATGGTTCACTGGTGGATCGAGCTATCTGTGGCTCATACTTGACAAAATAACGTTTTTGACTGGAATCCAAGAAACGGTCATTTTGAAGCAGGCCAAACCCAAATTTATTAGACCATGAAGGACAATTGAAGACAAGCTAACGAGCTTTTAAAGCGGATATGGTTGACTGAGCGTCGGTATCGCCATCGGTTACAGTCGCTATCGACAAGGCATGGTCATTTCTCTAAATCTATATGACACCCTACAGGTAATGCTAGAGATATTTCTAATAATCTTTCCACCGTGAAACATTATGGAATACATTTTTCCAGCAACCCCGCCTCTCGGGTGGGGTACTTTGTGGCACTGATTTCTACAACAATCTGTATTTCTGTGCAGCAACAAATTATTTCCCATTTCTTGCATCGATGATGGCTCCACACAAGAACAATCTGTCTGCAACTCGATGATATTGGTACATAGATACCATTGATTGAAATTTCTCTGAGCAAGCCGGAACTAGTGCCGGAAAAACCAACTAACGGATGCCTAATCGCAAAGCCCTACTGCAAGATGTAGTACCAGCAGTTCCAAACGTTAATTGGTATCTGTCATGAGAGATGATAAATCACTAATATAATTCTAGAATTATAGGCAATGCAGCAAGAGTGCAGAGAATTTACCTGTTATTTGCAGTAATTGTACGTTTCTAAAACTGATAGATTTATTTCATTATCACCGAGTGAAATTGCTGTCAAAAAGTGAATTTAGTGCATTTTTGTCACTATTTACTTATGAGAGTGGAATCCTGTGTTTTTGATTAAATCCATAATGGGGGAAATCTAAACACAAATTGGAGAAACGCGGAAGCAAAGTTTGATGCTTCTATTACATTAACTATTGAGAAGTTAGAAAATTCTTTGTGAGTGTCGACTCAAGTAAATAACTGATAGTTCGTATAATATTAATTTCAAGCTTGTAATCTATGGTCTGGTTCTTTCCACACAAAAATAAAAAAATATGGGGCGCCAAATGCAAAAATAATATTTTCTCGTAAAAACCTGCTTTTTAACCTCAGCATCGGTCATTTGCTAAATATGCAGTATAACATTTACGTAAATGTTTTTGGTTTCAAAATAGCACTTGCATATTTAAGATAAATAATATCATTTCAGCTGCAGACAAGCGCATCTCTAAAATCTTCACTTGCATATTTGCTAAATGTCCGTTTGGTAAACCATCATATGCACATTTAGCTAAATCCAGCGTACAGGCGCGCATTTATATTATATGTACAGGTACTCTCTTGGTATCAAATGTACACGCATAAGTGAGACCCTGCATATTTATGAAATGTCCGAATGAGTGGTTTCAAGTAGCCTACAGCTGTTTCGGTGTAAAAAACGCGTAAAGCTTACATTTTCATTTGATGATATCGCGTAATTTTGATTTCGTAGGTGTCACAATTGAACATTTTATTTTTTCTGTTACGATCCACTAATTATTCTGACCCACAGCCTACATGATAATTCATTATTCATCAACTTTTTCTGAGATTGATGTATTCCTTTTTGGTAAATACACTTCATTCACGTAAAAATTCCATTTTAGAACTACATACGAAAATAGGAATGTGCGCCATGAAACATTGGAACTTCAACCCATTCCTATAATCCACACAAATTTGCGCCGTTGTCGAGAAGACTTACATATAGACTTTTGTATATTTTTTTTCTATTTTACAGTGGAAAAACTCCTGTTTTCATTCATTATTAAAGTCGCAGGTCACGCATTACGTATTAAGCATATTTAATTGAAACATGAAAAAACCATCCCAAACAGAAGATTTATTTTGTCAAGCATGGGCCGTCGAGGCGCGATCCATCGCTGACCCATACTTAACAAAACGTAAATTGACAAGCTTTTTCTGACTGGGATTTTTTTTTTGATACACCTTTTTATGACGTCTCCTTTGTTGAACAACATATTAGCCAGAATTCTAGATATCTACCCTTTATCGAAATTTCTGCTGTCTTGCTATTGTTACGCTAAAGATCGCTCACGCTCTGGGGAACTTTATTCTATTCTATTCTATTGTTATATTGTGACGTATGCCCAGCAATGCATTCTTAATGGAGAATTGGTCAAAATATCCGATCTAAAAACTGTTCGATTTCCTTGGATAGTAGCATCGAGTATATTGAATTTAAGTCACTTTTTAACGAAGAAGTTCGTCAGACCTTGAACGATCTGTGGCGCAGACAACGAGATTTCGATCAGTGGCATTGGTGTTCAAGTTCGAAAACCCAGACCATCTAATTAATGATATCGGTCGTTGCAATATTCATCAACAACATATTTTTCTATGACAACATTTTTATCTGAATACTAAGGCTTTCCACACCTTTAATGATGCCGCTCAGAGCTGATAAAGTTTAAACATAAATATACCGACCGGAAATAATCTCTGTAAACAATACCCACGTGAAATTGATGAATAAGCCCTTGTGAGGTATACTGATCAATACCCAAATTTGCAAAACGTATCTCCAAAACTATGTCAACGATCAGGCGAGATAGATTTTACCCTCTGAGCCATATGTAGGCGAATAAAAGAGAAATACGGAGAAATGTACCACAGCTGAGGAAAGGCAAGAAAATAGTTATAAACATACATATTCAACCTGCTGCATCGACCTAGTGGTTATGGATAACTGAATAACAAACATCCAATGAAATGAGTTACAAAGCATCGAAAAAGCATAAAAATAAAAAGTTATTAGGAAAATAGAAAACGCAATAAACTTGTTTTTCCAAAATATTATGCTCTTGTATAATTGAACGATTCGCCACTATACAAGAAAACGGTAAGTTATAATGTCCACTATACGTATAGCCTATATCTCATAGGTGCCCGTTTAGTTCAATCGGCGAAGCGTTTGAAATACGCATCTTTGATCCTCAACACGCAAGTTTGAATCCCGTGGGGGATGATTAAACATATGCGAGAGGTTTGTTGGACGCCTCGCCGATGCACGGCGGTTCACGAAAGCACTGCTCACGGCTTACAACGCCAACAAAGTCCACGTACAAAAAATGAGAAATATGATAAGCCAGAATATTTTAACCCGAATAGTATCTGCAGGAGAGACCGTTGTTCGCCTTACGGGTAAGCTGTATTTTCGGCTTTTCTCTCCCGCGGGATAAAAATGAAATTCTATCCATAATATCCTAACTACACAAAACAAACAAGTGCGTACGACAAGAAAGAGTCGAACAAATTATGGCAGTGCTTTATATTACCTAAAGCCGATGGATGGATCTTCATGAATGTTGACAGAAAACAAAAAAATAGTTTCCCCTACACTTATACACGAAATATATGTCTATCGTTGTATGTGCAATATGCGCGATGCGTTCGAAACAAAGATTGAAAATTAGGGGTAAAAGTGAGGGTTATTTTCGAAAATGGAAACAACGGGGAATTTGACAGAATCGTCTTTATCCACTTGATCAGTATGAGTTTCAGAAATTCCATAAGCAAACACAGATATTAAGTTTATTAGTTATAGAGTTATAAAACCCAAACATCGAATATTTTTATAAATTAAGATACCAAGTAATTGTGAGGCCAAGTGTTTTCCTTGCCTCGTATCTTTTTTCTGCTGCTTTGAGGATCTTATGAGTTTCATTAACATTCTGTTAATTTTTTTGTTCTGTATCCGTGCGAGAAGCGGTATTCATTTTAACGAATTATTTTCTGGTCAACAAATGATATTGAAACACGCATTTTCAAAATTATTTAATTTCACGACTATTGTTATTAATAGCATAAAGAGTATTAGGAATTGCATTTAAAATTCTTGCTCTGGCGTCTTTCCATTGATGTTTTCCAAATAACCGATAATGGTACGACATGAAAGGTCCAAAACAAACGGCCATTGCCAGCTTAAGATCATATAAAAATATTCTCCAGATATGAGGATAAAAACCCGCCAACTTGGCAATTCGGTCTTGATATTCGATTCCCAATTGTCTCTGTAAAACGTTAAAAAAATTAAGTTTACGAAGAGAATTAAAGGAAATTAGAAAATACACTGTAACGAAAAATGCAACAAAATCACTGGGCATTGACAGTACTTTTACTTCGGTGGTATTCAAAAAAAATTTTGTTTTTTTGGCCAAATATGGGGTGTTAATGGAAAGCACCGCGAATGTGCGGTCCACCAACATCTCATATTTGGCATAAATTTCATCAACATGGCGTTTTTCTAACTTTGGAAACATGAGACAATTACTGCAAATGACCAGCAAAATTCACTGTACTTTTGTTACAGTGTAATTATTTGAACTTGCCTTGTCGCATGAGTATGAGTCACTGATGGATCGCGCCGACGAAAATTCTTCATTTCAAGCAATTTGGAGCTCTTTCGCCTTTAAAACTCTATTTCAGCCCCAATATTTTGGGCCTTTGGAGCGATTTCTGTATTATTTTCTTCATTCGGCAGTAAATTGTATATTTTGGATAGAAATGCTTCGCATGCGCAGTACATATACATTTGACACTTTAAATCATCCCCCACCGAGAATTTCATTGATCCGCTATCAGTGAGGCGAAATTTAATATTTTCCAATTACAGTTTTATTTAGTTTTCTATAATAAAATTAGTTACTTCCTACCCGAAATATAAACGAGCTTCCATGACCAACAAAGGTGCTCAGATCCTCTTCATATGCTCTTTTCATCTCCTCTATTGGAGGGAGTTTTTTTGACCCACTCATTATTTGGGCTACGTATCTCGCCTATTGATGAAAACAAAATTATTTCATGTTCACCATGTAGCCTTGCAGATTATCTTGGTGTTGGTTATAATACAGAGTTTATGAAAATAACAAAAATCGGAATGATAAATTAAAACGAAACTTTCGGAAATTTATAACAAGTAGTACGATAGACGACACGGCAAATTTTGTATATACATAGTACAGCTGTAAAACTTCAAGTTTTTAAACCCAGCATTATATTCGGTTTTAGTTTTGTTGGTTATCCATAAGTTCGATGTAATTGAGGTGGAGCATCATAAAAAACGACCGTTTGCTGATGTAGCGCTAACTTTTATAATCTTACACAATTAGAAAAAAAATTTCATTTTGTCGTGGGTCAGAGGGACCACACCTGAGGGGTATCACTGGCACATGATTGACAAAACATATGGTACCAAAATTATATAAAAAAAAGTATTCTAAAGACGACCGCAACAAAGTGTCTAGAACGAGGATTGTTGCTGTTCACTCATTGCGAGTTCGATAACAAATAGCTTTCAGTTTCGAACCTTAAGGAAGCGAAAGAAAAACAGTTACTGACCTGACATTCTATTTGAACAAATTGTGATCCACCAGAGAAGGGGATGACACCGACAACTGCAAATGAGTCTGGACTTTTTAATCTCAAATGGAAATATCCATTCGAAAAGTTTCATCTCTGAACGATCATCTTCAAGAAAAAATGAAAGAATCAATCAGATTTTAAACGTATTCTATTTAGCAGCGCTTGATGATATAATCATGCGACATATTCTCTGTGAAATATGCCTTTAACGTGGTTTGGGAATGGAATGAGCTTCATTTCACAGCATACAATTATCTAAACTTACAGCTTTATAGATTAGCGGGAGAAAAAGTAAGGAAAATACACTATCTCCCTAAATATTGCACTACCTCACTTTTTATTTTCATCCAGTGTTATTTTTTCCTTTTATTTTAATGCTTGCAGCTCAATAGAAATGCAGGTGTACACAAGATAGATGGATTTGTCATAAAAGCCGTTATTTGTTACTAGAAATACTCAGCATTACGTATAAAAATTGAAAAAAATGTCAAAATAGTGACTTCAAAATACTTCAAAATTAGTGAATTACAAATCTGACGAACTTTTTTCAATGAACACATTACCGTGTTAATTTCATTCCCCAAATACGTAAGCGAAGAAATATCACTACCAGAGAAAGATCTGGAAAATCAGAATACCTGGTAAAATATCATCACTTATGAATGGAAAATAAGACTCGTATCCAGTAGCACATATGACGACATCAACTTTTTCTTTTGTTCCATCGGAGAAATAAATAGAATCTTCGTCGAATTTCACGGCTTCAGGTTTAATTATTACTTTCCCGGAAACTATTTTCGATGGAAGTTCGTCGTTTACAAGATAATTGGACCGTCTATCTGCGGGTTTGTACCTTTAAAATTGACTATAAGAGTTCAAACTTAATAAACTCCCTTTCCTACATATAACAAAAATATACAATACCTATTTAATCACAATGTTTAACAAACCTGGCATGTTTAAACGTTGAAAATAGGGAAGTGACATAATAATGGGCACCAACGACAAAGATTTTTTGCTAAGAAATAGCATTTTTATCGCATATTAAGACAAAACAGCCCAAAATACATAAACTATAGTAGAATGTGGTCAGCGATTCAAGGCGCCCGAAAATTGTGTAATTCCCACCTTTAAAAACACTTCAAAGGCCATTCATAAAAGGCCCTTTCGACTAGTTGCGGTAGAGGGCAATTAGCTATAATTTATTTGTAAAGGAATATTGCAACATCATACGCATACGAGTCAGAGCGAGTTCAACCGGAGTATAACATTTATGTACAAAATGCAAACATGAAACTCTCGCTAAAATTACAGATTGTTTTGCCATGTTTACAAGGAAATGCTTAACGCCACGTTGTCTGCGGTCTTGTCCACATCCAATCAAAATCCTCAATGCCCAAGTATGGGACGTAGACGAATCGCGCCATGACCGGCGCGTTCTGTCTATGTCTCATACTTGGGCGGTATTGATATGTTGTAGACATTGAAACGACTGCAAAAACGCTTCGCTTAGGACACAGTACACAGCAGTGTTTCAGTAAGTTGGAAAAGGCCAAAAATCCATGTTGATTGACATTAACGGAATGCGTCCCAAACATGATATAAAATGCATCATTATCGAGTATACTATACAAGTTTAATCAGGGATAAGATATTTTAATACCCCATTTCGCCTACATATTCAAATATCGTCAGCAGAGTATTCAGGCAAACTAATAATTCTGGTAATTTTGAATTGTAGTTGTGTCAAAAATACAGTAAATTTACCGATCATTAACAGTAATTTTACGTTTCCAAATGATACCGCTCTGTTGAGATTTACACTACGTATCAGCTGTCGCGCGGCAAGATTCATCAACAGCCTCCTCCTTCACTCCGTCAAAAAGACGATTTTTAAAATCACCCGATGGCAATCATACCGTAGTTTTGTTATATCGCCGTGCTCTTCTATCAGAGATGGGTGGAAATTGTGCAGAAATCAAATTCCCTTTCCAGTGAAACAATTAGACTAATGTGCCAGATTCTTTAGTTATTCACCAACCAGTTATTTCAACGTCATTAAGTGTGCTGTAACAGATGGAGCGCGCTTCGATGGGCTGAAAATTCGTTATTTTTCGGTCGGTGTTCAATGTATAGGTGAAAAATAATAGAGTGTTATACGTACCTTGGAGTTACTCCCAAATTGTTATGATTAATATTTGAATTTATAATTTTTGTTAGCATTGGATTGAGTAGAAATTCTGGAAGAATTGATTTTATAAATGCGGCAAAACGTGTATTAGTCGTCATATCCCCAGGCAGTCCATCCTGAATATAATAAAATTGCACAGCTGTAATAACACTAAAAATGTATTTTCGTATTTGATGTTTTGTTGGAATCCCAGATTATGAATGTTTGAGTTTCTGTTCTGAATAGCGAACATGTTTTGTTCGAAAAAATTTATAAAGCATGAAGGTAACGATATACTCTAATAGTGACGCCGGATTCAAACTTTTGTTGTATTATATTTTACCTTTAAAATTCTTGGAACTATCCAAGAACCAGATTTTGTGCTCATAAATGTCTTTTTTGCTTTCCTGCTGACATCCGCTGTCATATCCGCTCCTGAATTTCCCAAACCAATAACAACAACCGTTTTATCTGAAATAACAAAAAAGAAATTGAAGATCAATATATAGTTTTTATATAAGAAAGTCTGGTCATGCTGTAGAGTCCATAACTTGATCCTGCATGCTTATACGTAATTCATTATAATGAAAGCGCGACCAACTCAAATCAATGACAATCATAAATCTATGGGTGTTCTGTCTATTGAGCATTTCTATTTATTAATCAACAGAAAAACTACGAATCGATGACACAATCCATCATAAACTCATATATGATCTTACTAGCGTACAGGGCAAATAGCATAAACAATATCTTTGTGTCATTGCAGTTTTTAAAAAATTGTTTTTTGCATTTTTCATTGAAATTATTTCGAGAAAGGCCGGAACGACTGACCGGTAAGTCATATGGCACATTGCTACATAAAATATAAACCAGATACTGCAGTTTGAGTGGAAAACTTTCATGACAGAACTAAACTACTACAGCAGAATATCAGTGGGTGGTATACGTCCAGGATAGGGCTGGCAAATCCGATTCGGGGACTCGAATCGATTCGAAAGCACAATTTATTCGAATTAATCGTGAATCGTTTAAAGAAAGAAAAACTTGGTAAATGAACTGGAATTTTCATTTTTTAACGGCAAAATGCAGTCGTGAGAGACAAGTTGTATTAGTAAAAATGTGATATTCTGTTATTTATATGGAATTTGTGATTCGATCTCCTGCTTGATTTAGTCGCCTATTACGGAACGTATAGAGGATACGCTAGCGCAATGCTACACCCTGCATCTAAAACCGATAAAATTTATGCAAATGTAGTTACCGTAGTTTCCGCCAACTTTGCCTAATGATGCCAGAATGATTATTAACCCTATCTTTCCTTTCAAAATAGGAAACGTATACCTTGAAAAATTTCAGGAGTGTCGAATTGGCAAGAATGCATGACCTCTCCTTCGAATGTACCATCCGATAATCCGTCTATATTTGGCATTTTTGGTTTTCCATCTCTTCCACCGCATATAATAACTGCTTCATAATCTATAGTTTCTCTGATATTTGTTTCGATATTTCGAACATTCACTCTCCATCTTTTTCCAGCTGCCATAAACATTGGCGTATTTATTAACGCCTTAAAAAGTCAAAAAAAAAATCGGTTATCGCATTATGAAGTCATAATGCGCATCGCAGGCAAACACATTTATTCTAAAAACTAGCATTTTTTCCTACATAAGGATGAAAAATTTCCTCGAAATCGGTTAAATAATATAAAAAAAAACTAGCGAATATGCTTCATCCGGTCGCACTAACGCACTTGGAGGAGTAGTAGTATTGTAATATCTGGAGTTTTATCCTGTAATATTACACGCCTATTATACTTTGTTTGACAGACAACTTGAATCATAACAATTTCAAATGGTCCCGAGTTTGGTTTTAACGACAAAAAATATTTCAATTATCATAAACTCGTTCAATCCGTGGCTTCGAACCAAACAGCATTTTGATTGAATATGTTTAACGTAAACCAAACCGATCATGGTCCAATTGATGTGATGTTTATGAGATTTCGTCATTTAGTGCAGGTTATTTTTCCATCACTCATTTGGCAAAAATCTCATTAGCAAGGCAACTTCAAATTATGGAAATATTTCATTACTGCAAACGAATAATCAATTTACAGCATTTTTGTGACAGTGTCAGAGATTTGCATTTCTTATCCTTATCTGTTGTTATGACATGGGCATCGAATATTTGTTTTTTTACTATTAAAATCCTTCAACATTTCTTCCGATATTGCTAAACTAGAATTGGGCTCAACTTACTTGCCAGATGTATTCCTCTGTCCTCGACATTTTCAACGATTGTGTTAAATATGAATCGATCTTTCAATTTGAAATGAGCTACATAGTCTTCCAAATACCTTTTAACTTTCGTGTGGCTGCAGTACGGCGTTTGGTCCTTAAAATGCAAATGTATAAACCAATTGGTATATATTGAGTCTACGTGGAAACATGGCATGATTATAAAATATAAAATGGAATAGAAAATAGAATTTTCTAGAAAAAATTAAAAGCCAAGTTCTAATTTTTGAGTCTTAAATATTGGCAGTGACGAAATTTCTTTTTTGTTATCTTTTTATCGTTTCTGCATTGCATATCCGAATAGCTCGCTTGCACTGCACACAAATTTATAAAAAAAATCTTCAGATGTATAAAAATCGAAGTAAAATTACATAGGCATACTTTGGGATATGGAAAGTCGCTGAAACATGACGCTTCTTTACTGACATTTGTTATGAGAGATTCATAAACTCTTGATCTCCGTACACCTTCTCCCTTTCTATATAACCACAATCCTCCTGAAATAAAATAATACAATATGGAGGAATAAGATCGGAGATATTAATCAAACGTTCATAGAGCAACAGGGTGCTTTAAATGGATTTCAAATAGAGAAAACAAACCTAACTTATAGAACCTAGCGTATAGAACACAACCTTCTTAGTGGCCGTGGTTGGGGGCACCTCACTCACGCCGCCACGCCACCTCACTCACACCCTTAAAAATTGCAGCTTGAGTTTTTAGGCCAAAAATCCGCACCTTTATTACGCATATTTGGCAGTATTTTTTCTTTTGGACTTTTCACCCTTTTGACAATTTTTCACTGTGACGACCATTGTGGCGGCATATTTTACTGAGGGAAAATTTGAAGGTATAGTGCACACCTTTAAAGGTTTTCAATACGCCACAATGTATTTGAATGCGACAAATTAGACCATCGTTAGTTAACGAATAAAAGTTATGCCATACTGTGCTAACTTAACGCAGTAGGCTTTTATGCAAGGTATCTTTTCCTTAGCATTGGGTGCACTCATCTTACGAATAATATTACTCTAGCATATTTTGGGGGGAGGATCGATATAACAATAATATTGCAAATAGCATAAATCTTACCTTCGGAAGACAACATTTCAGAGAGTTTGCAAAAGAAAACGTCTATTTTGTTATTATAATTTGTCACGTTAAATTAGTAGTAAATCACCAGTAAATACATAACTTACCTATACCATCTCTAACTTCGTAACAAATAGGATCCAGACCCTCTTCAACGCATGCTTTTACTGTGCAAGTTCCTGATACACCAGCTCCTATAACGCAAATTTTTCTCTTCATTTCTTTATTCTAAATGAACCATTTTGCAGGAAGTAAATTCATAGAACAAAATCTGACGCCTATTCAGTATTGCTATGTTATTCAACAAATGCCCTGAGAGACTGTTACGCTTCACTTGTTACAGCCAAGTCTCGACAGTTCACAGTGAATACACTGAACCGCACAACGCTCGTCTACCAGCAAAGCTTTATAGATATTAGACACCCCTCCCCTTCTGGTTTACAATGCTAGCAATGCTCTGTAAATATTGGTTCCCCGATTATATTACTCTACAGTGTTCGGCAGGCGGCCTAATGTAGCCAGGGCTGATTTAACGGGTGACATTGTATTTGTTTTGTCAACAAGGGGTTGGTTGTTTAAAAAGGTCAAGTTTTTTAACGGCTTTGCTTTGTTCGCAAGGACTTACGACGTAAGTTTCAGATTCAGCATTGTGAGAGGAAATTTTAGGTCTCATGAAGTTTAGTACCATATACCCGATTATCATAAAAATTTCTCATGTTAGAAGCGACTCATCCTAACCCGGGAGACAATGCTTATGAATTGCATTATTTTCGAGAAGATAGTACCCTGCCAACTGAATTACAGCTGATTTCCCAGATAATTAGACGAACACGAGTTTGCGTTAATAAAAATTTAAGTTGCCGTCGGTGTGAAAAAAGTGCCCAGCCTTGGATAAGTTAGAATTAAGATAAGAACTAGAACTTTATACACAGAATTACGAAGGCGTTCGCCTGACCATGCTAAACGTCATCACTGGATTTTCCCTAAGTAGTCCTACTCACACATGATCTGAAAGACGTATCACAGCACAGTGACTTCTGGACCGAGATTGTAGCTGCCAAACAAAGCTATGCAAAAATTGAAGTTCACTTGTCGTGATATTAAATAAGGCCATGCTTACTACCGCTATAATCCAAATAAATCACATATACACCATACACTGTATCAAATCGGCCTCGAACCATATCTTTACATGCTTTTTGATGAAATCAATAACATATGTATGAATCAGGCAGGATTTGATGTCTTGAAATTATAGTTAGATCAGTCTTTTTAGGAGTGTGTCAAATCAATCCAGAGCACACTGTTGAACGCTTTTTTATCAAATTAATAATATATGCATGGGGCATGCAAGAGACAAAGAAGCATAATAATAATACCAAAGAAAGCGTAGAATTTCAATAACACTTTCGCTGTAGCGTGAATATGACGACAAACAATGTGATTCTGCCAGTCAATTTAGCCACTTTCAAATCGTTATATCTGAAAACAGAGCTCTACGTACGAAAAGTACACGTCATAAGTGTTTCACTGACTCTTTGATTTCAGACATAATTCACATTCCGAAAGCTTGTCCTGCAAAAGCCTTATGCATTTCAATATCCTCACTTTTTACTGAATTTTGATGGACAAGATCCTAAAACAAAGAGACCTGAAAGCTTAGATTAAAGAATGAAAGAGTTTCCATCTACACATACCTTTTGACTAAGATTTTAGATCATCAGATCTTCCAGTTTTGATGCTAGAGCCAAATAGCGATATCAAAAATAGCGTAGAATTTCAATAAGACTTTCGCTGTAGCGAAAGCCTTAAGGAATAAAGTTGTGCAATGTGTGTTGATCAGGATTGCATAGGAAAAGTTACATAATCTTTTTTAATTGCATATTATAGAAACATATCATGATGCAATGACAAATTTGAAAGAGCAATTCCCCGCTCCTTCCACTGCTGCTAATATTTGGCTGCATCTAGCTATGACCACTGGACTGTTGCGGACTGTTTCTCGCTTTTGTATTTAAGGTTTTAGCCAAAGAAGATTGGACCCGGAATTGTGAAAAACTCGCTCGAATTATCATGCGTTGACAATTTTGAATATATTTTATATATATAGATCTAATACCTCGGCCTAAAATGTCTTGAGGCTTTTTCATACTCTGTCCAAGTTTCTAGAATAATCAGCACTTCCTTGAAAACTACACAAACCTTTCAGTATCAAGTATACGATGTAATGATAATTTCCGTCATATTTTGCCATTTCAATCGATAGAAATTTTGAATATCTTTCCATTTTCTCACGAAACTATGGATACTGCACAGATATTAACAATAACTATATATATATCCGAGAGGAAGCTTCAGGTTAAATCAATTCGCTGGGCAATTTAATTCGAGGGTTCGAATCGATCCGAAGCAAAATTATTCGATTTAATTGTAAATTGTATTGTAAATTATAGGAACAGAAACATCTAATTTTTAACGACAAAATACAATTGATTTTGGTTGTAGTATCAATAAAAAATAGATTCGCTTCCACTTTTTTTCTGCTAATATTAGTAATTCGTTTTTATAAATTTTTTGACTTCCATAATAGAAACAAATATATTTGTTATTTTATGAACTTAGTGATTCGCATCGAGAATCACCAATGCTGGTCAAGCAGAATGAAAGTTGGGATGTTAGTAGACACATCAGCTGCCTCAAACACCACTATCAGCTATCTCGTTCTGAATATATCTGCACGCATAACCCTTATAAGGTATCTCCTAGGAATACTTGACAAATCTTTCCTTAGATTTGCGAAAACAATTCTTTCAATTATAAAATCCGACTACGTATTCGGTAAAAATATTCGTATGCAAATTCCGAGGTATTATATATTTACAATTGTGATGCATGTTTCATCATTGTATAATAAAAAAAACAATATCACTGTTTCTAAGTATGGCTATGATTTATGGCATAAAGTGTATTGGGAATTGCATTTAATATTCTCGACCTTGCTTCTTTCCATTGATGTCGTCCAACTAGTCGATAATGATATGACATGAAAGGTCCTGTGTAAACTGCAAGTGCTAACTTAGGATCACTGAGAAGCAATTGCCAAAACCCTGGACAAAATCCACTCAGTGACGCAAGTTGATCTTGATAGTAAAATCCAATCTTTCTCTGAAAAACGAATGAACAACCTAAAAAGCTGTTGTGTACTGTTAGATACTTTTTAGTAGTTTGAGAAGTTTCGATAGCCAATCTGTTGAAGAGAAATTCTTGGGTAAAAACTAGTACACCTATTTTCACGAGAAAAGAGTTTTTAGATTTTTCTGACACTATGCATACCATTTTTGAAATGAAATTTCGGATTCGAATAGATCCATAATCTAGACGAATTCAGATAATTCGATTTCTCGGTTTGATATGATTCCAAAAATTTGAGAGCAAAATCCGTATAAGATATTTTGCTTTTTAATGTGCATTTCTAAAATACTCCCCAATATTTCGAAAAAAATTCTTTGTTAATGAGTTTCGATATAAATTTAAACTCAATTTAAAATAAGAATGATCGCATTTAGTTAGAAAGTCACCGAGACAATAAGTAGCGTTTACAGTGATTGACAAGATTTACTGCAAAATGTTCCTTCAATTCACTCACGCAAACATGCTTTGATTTCAGAATCGAATCAAAATCTTATAATAAACAGACAAAATCATTTTTTCCAAAGATTTCAATTTGCTCAAAAGATGCATATTTTTCATAAAAAAATACGTATAATTTTTATTCTAATGATTTTGATTCGGTAGATGTAAAATCGAATAATTTATTGTTCGCAAATTGCATAGTAAAGTTTAAAATAAATAACTTAGCATTGGGTTATGCCATATCACAAAAATGAAATTATCATTTTAGTATAATGAAACATACCCGGAACCTGAACGATTCTCCTTGTCCGATCAAAGTACTTCTTTCCCTTTGAAAATCTTTTTCCATTTCTTTAACAGAAGGCAATTTAGTGATCCCACCGATTACTTGCGCAACATATCGGGCCTGTAAAATAAATTTTGGATGTACGAATTGTATGATGTTCCAAGTTTGGGAAATCGAAAAAAATCTTCGGAGAGCACCAAGTGATCATAATTATTTTATGATTAGCGATATTCGCGCAACGTATGTAACACCAACATGACGAATATGTATAAAACATCATGCATCAACACATAATTCAAACGCCTTGATGTAATTTTCGAATCGTAGCATCAAATACCCTAAAATTCGTGAACCAGCATTTGTAATACATATCTGTTTACATAATTTGAAACTGTCAAGATTGGGAATTGGAAAGAAACACGCTTAAATTTTACACACTCAACCGCAAAAATAGATATATTTCGTTTGTTAAGTAGGGGTCACTGATGAGTAGGTCGACCTACATCACATGCAAAATTTTGTTTATTCACGCTTTTTGATGATTACTATTGGACAAATGGCCATGTGCGTATATCATTCTGACAAATATCATGTTTCCAAATAATAAGAGAACAAACCTGACATTCAAACGACGGAAAAACAGACCCTCCTGATGCGGGAACAATACCTACAACCGCAAATGTTGATGGATTCGGAATATTAAAAGGAAAAATCCATTTATAAAGCTTGATCTCTGAACGTACATCTAAAAAGAGGCAATCTTGATAAGGTCAAAGAATACATTTTTCAAATTTAGAATCAAATCGATGTATAGTGATGTGTACATGTACTCATGTACACATATTGTAAATATAATATTTGTTTTATTAAAAAACGTTATGGAATTTTTATGAGAAAATGTTTAGAAATAAGAGAATTAGACGATTCAAAAATAAAATACTTAAAGTTACAATTTAACAACACGACATCAGTTGGCGATTCTATTGACAACACTTTCTAGTACAAAATGTTTATATTTATATTATATTATTACTTGATTTTATTTAAATATTTTTAGATACCATTGAAAAAGCAATTTTGACCGGATTCAAAAATCTTTGTTTAATTCAGCCCTAATACATTTGTATTACAAAAAGTCTTCTCTTACCATGCAGTATATCATTACTAACGAATGAAAATGATGAGTTATATCCAGTTGCACATATAACAACATCAACTTTTTCATTTGTTCCGTCGGAAAAATAGATAGAATCTTTATCAAGTTTAATAACTTCGGGTTTCATGATTAGTTTCCCGGAAACAATTTTTGATGGCAAGTCGTCGTTGATGAGTAAGTTAGATTTTGGATTTAAAGGACTGTCTCTGTTAAATAAAGAAAGGGCGACTGTGAATGAGGTCATGTAGCTACGACCAAGAACTTAATCAGAAAAGAAGGAGAGCGATGTTAGCGTTGTTTGAACATAATGAAGCATTGCAGGCACTTAATTCGTTATTACACCATATTTATGTTTTTGTTGCGTATAGGTCACTGATGGATTGTCCAACTGTGGCTCAAGCTTGGCACATTAAAATTTTTGATTGGGATAAGTTGAGACGTGACAATTAGTTTGAGATCATACTTTCGATGCCGAGTCAATAAAACCTTAAACTTGTTGAGTCAGTGGAAATACTCAGTATAAAACTTGCGTCTGAATATCGGCGAGCATGGGCGACAAATAGATCGTACAGCCGGCGCGCGGTCCATCTGTGGCACGATACTGATGAGGTTGTGTGAACAGTTATTACGTGTTCCAGTTTCAGTCAGCGATAAGTCCTAAATAATTTTTAGACAAACAAACTGCGTCTGCGTGTGCACCAAAAGAAGGGCGCAATATAAGACGGGATAATCAACCAATATCCCGTTATTTTATTTTGTTGACATAATTCTGTAGGTAGAACTAATGACCAATTAACATGCCTCTACACCAAATTTCTTAGAATCGGATGCAGGCGTGGAAGTCGAGTTGTTATATTAACATATTAGGTGAATTATTTCTAGCTTGGACCCTGCATAGATCAGCTGATGACGATGGATATCGGAACAAGACCGATACTGTAGCAAAATATCCGTGTTCATATTAATAATAACTGTGTACCTGTGAGCTAAGGTGGTCGGTATTTCGTGACTGAAACGGGGCATGGGGAATAATATTTATCATTACCTTGGTCTAATACCCAGCGTATCGTGATTGAGTCTGGAATTGATAAGTCTTCTACCGAACCAATCTCCTATAAATCCAGGAATAGAATTTCTCAAAAATGATCCAATTCGAGTTGTTAACGTCATGTCTACTGGTAAGCCATTCTAAAAAATAGTTTATAATATCTCCATGCTATTTCTTATAATATAAATTGAATGGTTTGGTGTCAAATCTAATGCCACCTTTATATTTGGGATTACGAATTGATTCGCAAACATGTCCGATTTGAATAATTCGTTTAGGTTAGGTTATTCGGTATATTTTGACAAACGTTTTGAGCAAAAATGTATGTGTTTCGACTTTTTTTACATATTTTTTTCAAAACTACTGATAAAAAAGAAGAAGAAAAGCAGGAGTGCTATTTCAATTATTCTTTAAAATAGAACCAGATTCAAAAATATGCTTTGATATTCGGGATGAAAGTTGAAACCATGCTAATATTAAAATAAATTTTACATACTGTCCATACACGCGGAACAACCCAGGAACCTGATTTTGAACTCAACATGGTTCGTTTTGCTTTTCTACTGATATCAACAGCTATATCTGCACCCGAGTTTCCAAGACCAATTACAACAACATTTTTGTCTGAAATGTAATTATACTATAAAATATTTTCCTTACATGGGAACGGATTTAAAAAGGGGGCCGTGCTTATCAGAAACAAACTTCCCAAATCTTTTATCGCGGATTCTCAGCAAATGATTATTTGGAAAAGAGAAAATTTTTAAGCAGCAAAATGTTTAATGCAGCAAAAGTATTTGAAGGTTCTAAATTTTGAAATGAATCCATCTTACAATCAACTTGAACTTTAGAGGCGCATATGTTTTAAAAAAGCGCCCAGTCAGTCATTCGAAAAGCGAGGTTAAAAGGACCACTTGACCTATACTACAAACGATTTAAATAGATGTGCCAAAAAATGCTTGCGTGTCTCGGATCCGCTGTCACAATATATTTATGTTGATTTATTTGATTCTTCCTTTAGTGTATTAGATACTTTTACGTTAGAGCTTGAAAACCCATAAACTTTTCCGCAATGTTTTGACGCCCTTTTCCTTTAAAATGTAAAAACCAGCAGGCTTTCGGACTTTTAATTTATTTAAAAACAAATGATGGCGATCTGCATACCTTGAAAACATTCTGGTGCATCATATTTACAGGAATGCATAACTTGCTCTTTGAAAGTACCATCTGAGAGACCTTCATAGTTTGGCATTTTTGCTTTTGAATTCAAACCGGAGCATACTATGACAGCGTCATATTCCGCAGTTTCCTTTGATGACGTCGCAACATTTTTGGTGGTAACTTTCCACCTACGGTCGCCTGATTTGAGTTAAAATTTAAAAATAGCAAATCATCCACTCTTGCATATAGTTACCAGTGCCACACACAGACTATTATTTCCAACAAATGGTCAATAAAGTATTAAAAATTTCAGAAATATATGTAAATTCAACATACTAATAAATTGTTTGGTCGAAACCGTTACAGAACCATACCATATTTATGAAATGTATCTGAATCGATTCAAATCTTGAATGTACGAGTTGCATACCCACTACATTGGGAACGAGCTTTGTAACAGCTCACTATGATGCCAACGCATTATCTGCATGGGGTATAAGGTTGGACTACAAGCTTTAAGTGGTACGTTGTTTCGGCTTGGCTAGGGATACCCAAACTCAGGTCAAAAATGTTTTAACAAAACATGTTTTGTTAAGTATGAGTCACTGATGGATCGTACCGCTTAGGTACGAGCTTCCTTACATTTAACTTCGATTAATTTCAACATGTCTTTTTAAATAAAACAAACAATTCACCAAGTAAAATACAAACGAACACGCGCGAAGTTGAGATAGATACATCTTACCCACATTACCCACATTTTGTATGTATTCCTTGATCTTCAACATTGTCAACTTTTGTGTTCAGAATGATGTATTGTTGTAGACTAAATGCATCAACATAGCGTTTCATATATTCATGTACTTTTGTATGGCTGAGATACGGAGTCCAGCTCTACAGAAAGATCAGTAAAATAAGATGAAACATAAAATAGCGCTATGCAATGTGGTCGTATCGTATGAAATCCCATAAATATTTTATACAGCCACTTCATAAAAAAATGTACCGAGGTCTGTCTGTCAAAATATAAATGTCCAAATCGTAACTTCTTAGTTGTCATGGCGCATTTGGCCATGTAGCGAAAATGTAATTCTTACTGCAAGCCCGTTCTTGTCTCACTGTGTCGAGATCTGTATACTCTTATACAGTCATTTTGAACTGCCGAAAATGTGCCCTGAGGCTTATTAAAATAATTTGGTTCGTACTTAATTGTAGTTAGCCACGCGTTATAATCGTGGCAGTGTTATATAATTTAAAACATCAAAACTTCGCCATGATGTAATTTAAAAAAGCTAGCCAAGTTAAAGTGAATTTACCATGATAAATGCTACAATAGAAATCATGTATGGTCGTATGATATATCATAGAACTACTAAAATAAGTGTGAAAAGATTTAGGGCACGTCCTGCTTAGATGGACACCGATTAAAGTAGCAATGCTACGAACAGACGAAAAGCGATCTATTTTAATTTATAAAATTCTTACGTGTTGTACAGTGAACCATGAGCTTTATTTTTTTATTTGATTTTGGGTTAATGTTTAATTCTAGTATTAATTGTTGAGTTTTGGGCACTGTTGCAGTCTAGTTAAAAATGAAGAAAAAATGTCAAAAAAAAAAAAAATGTACATTAAAACTTTAAAATCAGGCTTTTCAATTCGAAGGTTATGATATTTTCATAGTAGGTGACTAATAAATAACGCTAAATAGGCGCTACATAGAGACACCAAGTAATGGTTTTACAACACGTCCGGGATGAAATCGCAGACTGCATTCAAACGGAAATCTATTGACATGAATGATCACCTAGTTATTGATCTAGTTGTACAGGGCGTGTATGGCTCGCTTCATTGCGAACAGTAAACAATTGAAGCTCGCAACTGCACAAATAATGATTGAAATGAATTGAATGATTTTAAAAGCCTCTGTACTAACACATGAATGTTGTGGGTTCAATAAAAACGCAGCAGATCGATACGAAATCTAATATTTACTAAATAAATACTACAATAAATAATAATATACTCACTTTTGGATATGGAAAGTCACTGAAGCATGACGCTTCTTTGCTTACATTTGTGATCAACGACTCGTAAACTCTGGATCGGTCGGTATCTTCGTTCGCTTTGTAGTACCATATACCACCTGTTAACAGTTATGAGCAAACGATTAAGCAAACAGGCAATCCTGGTCTTAACAGTGATGATAAAAAACGTGTCAGTTCTTGGTTTCAACTTTGTTAAGATGCAATAGGTATTAAAGAATAAGACAACTTACCAATGTCGTCTCTGGCTTCATAACATACACAGTCATGACCTTCTTCAATGCATGATTTTAGTGCAGCTATGCCTGCTATGCCCGATCCTATTATACAGACTTTCTTGGTCATTTTCCCCTAGACTGTCCAGTTCCAAAATTAAGTCTTGCCTGCGGAGACCACGGTAGACTAGCTTAAACTGTTCTCTCTAAAAGCTCGAAAAAATTTTTGGTTTTGCTGAGTAATCACTTGAATAGCCGCGCGTGAACTATGTCATGTTTCGGTCGCTGTATATCAAATTCGTTACGTGACATAATTATAATTCTTCGCGTGTTTGTAATTTTTCTTGCTAATGGGGGGATTGTAAAATACCGCAATTTTTGATTGTTGTTGGGCGCGAGTTTTTTTTTTAAATAATTCTTTTTGAGGAATTCGGTTTCATTTGAGTATAAATCACGCGCGATAATGTTTTATATTTGGCATCAGCTGATAACATTATTCGAAAATACAGTATTGATTTCAGTCGTAAGCAAGGCTGGTAGTACGGTACGGTACGGTACGAAGTTCGGTACGGTACGATTGAATTTTCCGGTACGATAGTACGGTACGATTCATTTTTCAATTTTCGTACTTGGTACGGTACGGTACGAAGTTCGGTATTTATTCCGTACCGTACCGTACTATTTTTCGTACCTTCGCATTACACTTTATTCCTCTCAAATTAATTCAAAAAATTATTTCATTTACCAGCTATGCAGTTTCATAACGGGGAGCTGATAATATAAATTGTGTCCATGAAGGAATTTTTTAAAAAAAGGGGCAATTTTAAAATGATTAAAAGCGGCGGAGGTATAGTAATAAAAATGTAAATGATTCACTTGAACTGATTGTATGAGCTATGTCGTATATCGGTTTTAGGTATATATAGGCCGTTGATTTATGACGTCCTAATCGGAATGCATTTTTCTGTAATAACGAAAGTTGTGATAGCCCAATGAAAATCGACAAGATAAGCAGCATTCATAATACTAAAAATCACGGTGTAGGTTTCTGAACATATCGTCAGCATCGCCGACGTACTTTGACCGGTTTTTATGTAAAATCCACAATGGCGTAGGAAGCACTGCCCGAATATACCAACTACAGTAGCGGATCCAGAAAAAAATTTAGGAGGGCACATTTTTTCCAACATGCAAACATAGGCTTTCAAATTTACAAAAAGATTAGGGTGCCGGGGGCGCGCAAAAGTCTGTTGAGAACGAAACAAAAACACATGTTTTAAGAGTGAAATAAGCATTACCAGACAGGAATATGTACCTGAGCGCCGGCAGCACGCTGAAATTTTTGTAAAAATTGAATAAAAATTTTCACTTTAAAGGCTAAATGCTACGTAATATACAAAATTAATCGGGGAAAAATATTGCGCAACGCAGGCGCGCGAAAATTTCATGCAAATTAAATTGAAAACTCTCCCCCCCCTGACCAACTCTGCAACTAAGTTAACCAGTAATCACCGCTATTGCGTTTTGTTTGTACTCTGACACGCACAAGTATATTATCAGAGCAGTAATATCAGAATATAAAGATATATTTAGGCTGTTTTGAGTTGAGTGTTAGATGATGCTCATCTTAATTAGAAGATATATTTTGTTAAAACAGCCAAGTCGCGATATAGACATAGTCGGGAATAAGTCTGTCTGGTATTAAAAAATGAATAGCATTATTCAGTAATGTGAAGAGAGCGTAAACCCATGGGTGGTGCACAACGAACATTCTTTTGTCGAGAGAGAATTTCTTGCGACGACACAATGCTGCTAATATGCTAAATATTGCTTCATGTCAGATTTTTTCGCGAAAACTGTGCTCATCCTACCACCATTTATCACCCCGGTCTACCATCCTCATAATATGCGCAATGTGAACAATGATATTGGGGTGACATATGCTTAGTCACGCCCATGTTTTACTGTGCTGGATTTTAAACCAGATAGCATAAAACTGCATCACTTTGATGTAAGACGTTGGTGACGTTTCTTGCAGTGGCCAAATAAAGCTGATTTGGACATTGGTAGTTGGTACGGTACGAAATTACGGTACGAGTCAAACACGTTAAGCGCTATCGAAGAGCGCCTGGCACAGATAACAGTATCGAGCTCGTATTTTTTTAAATGTTAGACTGGATATTGCTTTCAGTACTGCAAATAATTGAAACTAGTCTGTACATATTTTGTCGTAACACCACAAAATTATATAAGATCACGATATAATATTCTTTTCATCCAAAAATGGTAACTCCACCTGGATATCGCTGCATAGCGTAAATGAGAAATATAAATTGTGATGTTATATTTGCTAACCGGTCTTAAGAATATTGTAATATGTTCCCGGATGCGCTTTTATGTCCCTTCAATCGTGCCACTATGTTTTCCCGCAACCACAGGGAACGTACGCTAGAAATTGTGAATAAACTTGTAATCCGCAGTCGCAGAAGCAGTAAAAAGTCGACAATTAAACACTTGTACTATCGAAATGATAAAAGAACTTTATATTCACACAGCCTGAAAAATTACTTATTGATACACTCTAAATAAAGTGAATTAGCTGTAAGGACAAAGACAAAATATGCCTATAATGTCAATGGATCATACATGGTTAAACCCGAACTAAACCAGACTAATACCGTCTGCATAAAACCAAATTAATTGCAACGAATATCCAGAAATTCACGAAAACCCGCCGCTAAACCAGGAGTCATCGAGAGCTAATACAATAAACAAACCAGTAATTAGAACACAATAATTCTCTACGTCATTCATGAACTCGTATTTCTCTGCAAAAAATTCGGTCGATAACAAATGCAATATCGCTGGAATTAAAATAAGTCAGAGCAAAACATTGAGCAATGTCAAATATGAAATAAAATTATGAACAGAATAACACTACAAACGCGTAAACATAATATCAGTGACCCTTAATGCAAAATCATTTTTACCTCATAATTTTAGACAACCCATATATTCAGTAGCAGATCCCTGAATTTCCTGTGGGAAGGATCGATTTAAATAGTTAATAAATGAATGAAAAATAACGGCAAAAAATATAACGTAATATTTGCGCTACGGGCGAACATGACGCGAATAACGCGAAATTTTTTTGTGAAATAGTGCTTTTAGTGATAAAGCAGGTGTAAAAATGTAGTTTGAGTGATTTAACATTAAAACATTTTTGAATTCCTTCGACGTTTTTATGTGATTTTAAACAATTTTGGGTGTCTTAAAGGCTGGTGAGCATATGCATCCTCGTTTATTCGCGCCTGCAAGATATTCATAGAAAAGTCCATTCTCGAGCAGTCAATAATTATCCATGGTTATAGACAATCTGACAATATTTGTAAACCCTTATAAATGATATTGCAGTGTATTCAAATTTTGTATGAGAATTTTATAAATAGGCTTACATATTTCGACACCACTACGATAGGTAGAAATGTTATTTTATTAAAAAAATGTGTTGTCATTTAAGCATGAACAAAACTCATAAATACTGTTAAATTCAGTTAAGACCTTTTTCGATTTATTGCAAAAAGATTGTTAGGAATAGCATTAAATATCCTTGCTCTTGCTTCTTTCCTTTGATGACGTCCTACTAGTCGATAATGATAAGACAGGAATGATCCGAAATAAACTCTCAACGCAAGTTTTGGATCTCGTAAAAGAAGATGCCAAAATCCTGGCAGGAAACCTCCCAACTTTGCAATGCGATCCTTGTATAAAATTCCAAGTTGTCTCTGCTCAAAAACAAGTCAATAACTATAAGTATTTTCTGGCTACAGTAAGTTTTAAGGTATAAATGAAATTAATTGAAACTTCGGGCTCAAGTATTATAAACTTGAATAATTCAGTAAATTGTAAACCACTAGATGATAAATAATAGATCACAGCAGTACGTTTGTGGTCTGTCTCTTGATGGAACATATCCTCGCACGTGGGGTTTTAAACTTTAGTTAGGGAAGTGAATGATGTGCACTACAAAGTCGGGCAGTCTGCTGAGGGAGCAAGTAAGTTCATTGTTTCTGGGAGGTCGGTGCTGCAAATCAGTATTAATATTTTTCCACGTGTGAGCCACAGGCGCGTGATCAACAAGTGACTCATACTTTTGCTTGACAGATATGTTCAAACTCGAAGTCCACAGCTGAGGTTTAAAATATCGCAAAAACATTGTAATTTCGAAAAAACGTAAAACAATCGAATAATTAAAGGAAAATGCTGTTTTATGGCACTGCTATTTCGTAGACTTACTCGATAAATACAAGCTTTTCCTTGTCTAAACCTAATTTTGTCTTCTTCAAATTCTTGTTTCATAGTTTTAATAGAAGGAAGCTTTTTGATTCCACATATTACTTGCGCCACATATCTTGCCTAAAATAGAGTAACAGGCATTAGGTCTTATGAAAAGCAGAATCGTAGAATCGCTCTTTTCGACCATATTGTTTTCACCAAATCTGGCATATTGTCAAGTCCATTTCAAGTTCAGAAAATATTTTTTTCAACTCATCTTTTGCAAAAGATGGACAATTCTTCTGAAGCTTAAAATAATTTTATTTAAACTACTTTCTGATAAAATCCTCGTGTCATTTCATTGAACTATCTGGTTGATATTTTGCAATGGTATTCACCATCTTATCAATTGAAAATTTGAGTCGGATCAAAGAGGTTTCTCCAACTGAGAGGCATGTGGGGTTTACGCGGGCAGATCTATTATATTCGCACCGTCATAATCTTTGGGAAATGCATTTAAAGGAATCGCTTGCTACATTTAAGTGACCTGTTTAGAAATGTAGCCACCATGCTGCACATGACCCAGACTTGGTACTAGACACGCCACCGAATCACCAATGTCTCAAGTATGTGAATGGTTAAGGGCAAATTCGAGCCCGGCTTTCAGTTGAGCAAAATTTTCGCGTGTGCCTCTCTAAGACTCTGCACAGTAAGGCTTTATAAATGACCCCTTTATATCTTACGCTAAGAACTAGGAATATTTCACATCAGAGCACTCACTAAATTTTCAACCTTAGTCGATTTGAATGCATGTAACCGAGTAAATCCTATGAAATCTTACTTTGAGCAAACTCATAAAAAAAATTATTACCTGACATTCTAATGGTGGTAGTGTAGACCCACTACCGACTGGTAAAGCTCCGATTACAGCAAATGACCCCGGATTAGGTATCTCGAATGGGAATATGTAGTTGTGAATTCGCATATCTGATCGTTTGTCTGAAATTATTAGTGAAATATTTAATGTTGTAGTTTGTTTGACAAAACGATTTGTTGTATGTCTATAGCTTAAAACTAACGAGAAAGTGAAGAAGTAGAAGTCAAGATCTGGAATTACAAGATAGGGAATTTTGGTAACGTTGAAGATAAATGGGTATTCCTAAAAGATCAGGTTAGTCCAAATAAATAAAAATACTTTATTCCCACGGTCAAATGTAAAAACAAAAGAGAATTGGAAAATTACTGCACGAGTATTCTACCTGTGGAAGGCGTTTAAAACGTCATGCTAAAATTGCCGTATGGGCCCTTTGAGTGATCGGTCATTGGAGTTAACGTGATATTGATGTTAAATACGATTGCTACAGATAGATTTATCTGAAAACTTGCCAATTTCATGTCGAATTGGATCCGCGAAATCGTAAAAAGTGAATTCCAGTTAGAGCTTTTGCCGAAGTTAAAGTTCATGTTAATTCAAAATATTAAACAATAAAAATACCACAATAAGACCTAATGCATTGAATAAAATACCTCGAAGACGCTCGAAAAGTGATATCAATCGTTAAGAAATGACTATAAAAAGTACGGTGTTTTGGTGTTGCAGGTTAGCTGAGGTACTGCCAACGTGCAATTACCTTTTTTTATCAAATTTTCCACTTGATCAGAGTGGAACACTGAAGTGAGCAACTATATTCGATTTGAAACTGTTGGTCCCAGAGCATACCTGGTAATATATCATTACTGGCAAAAGGGAATGATGAGTTATAACCAGTAGCACATATAACAACATCAACGCTTTCATTTGTTCCGTCAGAATAATAAATAGAATCCTCATCAAATTTAATCACTTCAGGTTTCATTGTTACTTTCCCCGATAAGACTTTAGACGGAAGTTCATCATTCGTCAAAAAGTTATGCTTCGAATCTAAGGAACTAGAGGAAAAACTTCTGTAGCTTCATTGAAAGGTATACTATGGTTTCAAGTATCTTAGGCGATTCAATGATCCAGACGGAGTCGTGCCTTGCTGATGATTGATTTAAGAAAACTGTGGTAATATTCATCACTGTGGGGCAACACTTAGGTGACACTTTTGTCTGTAGTTTGGTAGTCACTTAGTAACAAAAATATATGTATGTAGAACATGTTTCAAACCTTGAGTGTCGAAAATTGCGCCTGTAGCTTATGAATGCATGAATAAATGAATGCGTCCGATGGTTTTAGAATTCTCCAGTTCTGAATAATGTGTTTAAGCGTAAAATTAAGTTTTATTTTTTTTCATAAAAAAGTTTTATTTTGTGAAAAGAAAGTTTTACGAGAACATAAACACGTTACTGATACCACATAATTGACAAAAAAAATAATTAGGCCGTTTTTCGTATTTACCTTGGAATGATACCGAGTGTTGTGTGCCTGAACCCTGCCGACATGAACGTTTTCAAGAACCAACTAGTCATAAAGGATGGAAGAGATGTTAGTAAATACGCATCAATTTTGGTCGTCGTCATGTCTGTAGGCAGTCCTTTCTTTCCATACATGTAAAATATATACTTATTGTTGGTGATTAAATGGCCTCAAACATTTTTCTATTACATTATTGTAACTTTGGTGAAAGACAGATATGGATCCGTAAAAATTTGAATCAAATGGAATCCGAATCATAGCAAAGGTATATTTCACTAATGCAGAAGCTTCTGATTATCTTCAAAAAAATTGGATTTGGTTAATGAAATTTACCTATATACAACAACGATTTGTTGAGGGCCGTAACACGCATGCTCAGAAATTAATAATTGATTGAGGATTGAGTTTGAATATATTGTACATAATATAGAACAATCTTGTTATCAAAGCTAAATTTATCTTTCTTAAGAAAAAGGATTCCGATTCCTCCTATGATTTCGTCAATCGAAATAGAGAAAGAATTTGTGCATACACATGAATGAAATATTGACTTAGCTTATTTTTATTCTTGAAAAAAGGCCTATTAACGTCGCAAATGCCAGGTCACCAGATTGTTGCTTTTTTATTGCTATGGCTTATTTTTCTAGATATTGGATATGGAGGAGCTCGGACACTAGTGTTACGCGCAAATCAAGTGTGTCATTAAGTCAGGATCAGCTATAGTTAGTCGTAAATGATGAGTAAAGATGTCATAAATTGTTGCAAAAATTATCTGATCAAACTTGAATATGTGCATTGATTTCACTAGAACTGGACTGGACTAGAAATTCAGTACTATGTTCCACGGGCTTGAAAAAACACGAGATTGGATTCATTCAATAAATCTTTTATATGAAATGGTATTTGAATAAGCACTTCGATTCAAGATTTGCTGCGTTTTCATTCAATCATTCGGAACCACTAAATTTGCCGAACACACCTTTTATTTCAACACACGTTTTATTTCAAACAACATAAGGATTCATCAAGGAAATATTATTAACACTCCATCCGTCTTCTGATTTTCTTTCTTTTTTACACAATATTACTGATTTAATGTGATTATACTGACGTTGAATGGGTAATTGAAGAAGTAATTGAACTCAAATACAAATAAAAGCTAACCTTCCATATTCTGGGAAAACCGTAATATCTTGATGATCTTGAACTCAATACTGTTTTCTTTGCAACTCTACTTATGTCAACAGCGATATCTGCTCCTGAATTTCCCAGTCCGATGATAGCAACGTTTTTATCTGTTTTAACAAAAAGGCAATCTTCCGATCTGAAATTAGTTTGACAATTGCATTCAATTTTTATTCTGTAGTTTTGCGTTTTCCTCAGTATAGAAAAGGTATGCGATTCTGCCAAAGGTGATGGGCAAGTGGAACCTTTGCCCCTAGCATATGAGAAAACACGAAATGCTATTTTCCAGAAAGCAACGAACTATAAATTTGAAATGCCTCATATAGCATAAGTAAAGTTTCAAACTTTCCCAATGAAGAAAACATAAGTGTGAGGTAGATTAAAATTTTACCTTTAAACTGCTCCGCTGTATCGTATCTGGATGTGTGCAAGACACTTCCTCGAAACTTTCCATCTAACAAACCGTCAATATTAGGCATTCGAAATGTTGCACTGAGCCCACTGCATACTATGATTGCGTCATACTCTCGGGTTTCACACAGTGACGTCACAACATTTTTTGCGATAACCTTCCACCTACGTCCACCTAGAAAAACAATGTCATTGACCAACTGTTCAATTTCTCGAGGTTTTATCCTGTACTCATCTGTATCCTGTAGCCTAGAACTAAAACAGTCTAGACAGGACAGAACATCTATCATAAAGTTCAGCGCGTGCTGATTGGAGGATGGTAAAACCACTATCACTTCTTTGCCTCCCTTAAGTCGTCCTCTTCGACTTGCGCCTGAGGGCGGTAAACATTTTTATATACTTTTCTACTACCGAAATAGTCAATTGCTCCATAAAAATATTTTCATGTTTTCGTCGCAAAATTTGAAGAAATTCTTTCAATTCTTAGCAGCTACTTAGTTACGACACCTAAGATTAGGTTTTAATACTCACATGATACGTATGGTCCTCGATCTTCTACTTTTTCAACTGAAGTATTGAAAGTAATGTATTTTTCCAACTCAAAATGGGTAGCATAGCTTTTTAAATATTGATGAAATTTTGTGTGGCTGACGAAAGGTGTACATTCCTTAAATAATAAAGTAAAATCATACAATAATTCAAAAGCCTTATGGCAGAAAGAACAACACTGAAAATTACAAGTAATATCAAAAATTGTGACCAAACTGTCACAATGTTTCGTCGTTTCTGAACTAAAAGCGCGTCAAATCATGCGGAAGTGGTAGGTATTAAACTTTCCTTGTCGTTTAAAATTCGAATCTGATTCGAATAATTTATTCGAATCGGATCGAATCATAAGTTCCATGAAAATAATAAATATCCCATTTCTACTATTAGAACTTGTCTCCATTGTGAAAATCAAAAAATTTATAGTTTATCGTGTGTTTTAATTCACACGCCAACATGTCTAAGAGCTACAATTTTCATATTTCAACAACAAAATATAATCGATTTTAGTCAAACTTGACCAAAATCGATTGCATTTTGTCGTTAAATCGAAAATTCTAGTTCGTTTAGTAAGTTTTTGTTCCTATGAACGATTCACGATTGATTCGAAGAATTTTTACTTCGAATCAATTCACATCACCGAATGGAATTGCCGGTTACTTGTGATGTTACAAACTAGACGAAAAACGATTCCCACTAACGAATTAGAGCGAATCGCAGACGAACCGTCCGACTTCCGGAGGAGACGTGCAATTTCCGCAATAAGACGCTTCACAATCGATTGAAATATGACTGCAGATCATCTGAACATTTTTTTAATTTTTGACGCATGTTAGGTCACGAATAAAATTTTATTCATTGGACCGAACACAAGCATCGGTGACTATCGCCATCAGTGTTTCTTTCATACGTGACCATCAAGAAAATAATTCTGATTGAGGTGAGAGTTCAGTAAGCTTCCTGATAATATGTTTTTTTTATAATTGATTAACCACAACACCAAAATATAACTGTCGCTTCACTTTCCTATTTAAAATTCCCAATGCTATCTTCACTTACCTTGGGAAATGGGAAATCACTGAAGCAAGACGCTTCCTTGCTTATATTTGTGACAAGAGACTCAAACATCCTTGACCTGCGTGATTTTTCAAACTTTTTATGATACCACACTCCACCTGCAAAAAATAATATTATAAGCTTACTTGGTGTTTGCTTTCGAACACCGTTCCCAAAATCAAAATATTGTGGCGAAAATTTCAAACATAAAAAATTAACATGAGAACAGAAATTCACCGACACCAATGATGTCAACCGATGCTTCTTTTCAAAATACAAAATGCCGCAAGAAATATCCAACAGACAATGCTTCAATACACCCTTTGGATAAGGTTCATTGACATAACAGCTTGTGTGCGACAAAATATTTATACTTCATATAAAAAATGTTACTTTTCCATGCAATCTTACTATATTCGGTATTGTATCCGCATCACTCACCCAAACCATCCCTGGCTTCAAAACAATCCGGTTGTAGGCCTTCTTCGACGCATGATTTTACTGGTCACTAATCCTGCCACACCAGCACCGATGATGCAAACTTCAGCCATAATTAAGCCAAGCGTTGCGTACGCGTGAGCTTAATGGCGGGTTTAATTCGAGCTAAATTACCAGTTTGATACTTTCACGCATCATTGCCTCCGAACGTTCGCAAAGCGCAATGTTCACACGCATTTACATGTGTAATGTCTCAATGGCCTGACTGGGCTGGCTGTCGTGGTCTTGTTTATGAGGTACAATATCACAAATAAAAGCGGTATAGCACACAACCATTTTGCAGATTGAAGTTGCTACAACATTTTCATTGATGTCTACCAAACGGTATGTAATGATAGGAGTGAAAATGTCGGGAACAAACCGCAAAAATGAGGCTTGGATCTTGAACGAGTAGTTGCCAGAATCGCGGGGCCAAAATTGGTCGATTCTGCTAATCAAGTACAGATTTTGCTTGCCTTGGGATAATAATATTTTAACAAGATAAATATTAGTGGCTGAAAATTTGCTTCTTTATTGAGGCCATGTCATAAATGTCGGATCGTTTTGCTATCTCTGTGCATGGAGCAAATACTTACTTTCATACCTATTTCATGCATAGCAGAATATGAATTTTTTTTCGTACAATCATGTACGGATCAATGATGAACATATCAAATAGATTCGATAGGATACCGATTCGGTATGATGAGACAAAGCCATATGATATAAAATTTTCCATGATATTACACAAATACTTATCATTATAATGAAATTTGACTTGTTTACAACATTTCTTTTTTGGTTTATCCTACAGTATGATTTGCAAAGGAAACTATTACATCATCACAGATGATTACACCACCCTCTTGGTCATGACATAGGCTATATCACTCACTGTACAGACTATTATATATAGCAAATCAAAATTTTCCACTCCTCCTCCGTCTAGCATTGGATACTCACGCATATGTTACGCGCAGACCGACAGAATGTCAACTCCTTGAGACATCACAAGAAATGGACAATATTTCACGATGTTGCTCTCAAAAAAAAATCAAAATGCCCTTTTGGGGTGTCTTGTAGCAAAACCAAACAGTACAAAAAGTTTCACCCTTTTTTGTTATCATAAGAAAATGTCATGAACATTCCGGATACGGAAAGAAAAAAGGTTTAGCCCCCCTGGTTCCGCGCGTCTTTTTTCTAACAATTTGTATGCAACGGAACCTCATGGTAGAGTACAGTGAATGGTATTTAGAATATAAAAGTGAAATATATTTATATTTGTATATATTGCATAATAAAGCGATGGAGTGTGAATTGATTCGACAATTTACTTTTTCTCTTTTTTGAAAAGTGAGGTAAAATGTTTCAACGGCTAAGGATGCCCACAGATAATGTACGCGAAGTATTGTGACGAGCATGGATGCAAATGAGGTCGACATCGATACCAAAACAAAATATTACCTTCTGTTGTGAAAAAACTATCTCCTATATCACATTTATAACGGTGATCTTGGAATTGCCCAAAATTATTGCTTTTAAAAACCAGGACATCGAAAAAAAATGGGCAGATTTTTCGATATCGCTTAAAGACGTATCATATGCATAATAAATACATTCGACATGACGTTTAACACATAGTGTATGTGCTTTAGCACTTACTGGTCATCAATTAACTCAAAATGTGGCGGTAATCATTACATGGATTCATCATAATTGGATTGCATTATAATGTGCAAATGTGATTTCAAGTTATTAATTAGTGTAATAATGGGGGAATTAGTCTGGACCTATACCAACAGAATAATAAAGTCAGAATACTTTTATGAAAACATTTGTTCGGCGTGGTCTAATGTAGGCTATATAACGTGACAATCAAATTTTTGCGGCAGATACAACGTAAATTGTGAAACTGTGAGGATTTTTTGTACAGCAGAAAGAACCATATTTTGCTTTCCGTTTGTCCAACGTGTAGAGCAATTGGTGCCTTTTCTGAAAAATTTTTCCCAGCGTATGAAAAAAACTCAAAGTTCCAATTTTCATCTTCTTCACAGTTATTCAAGCTTATTTTGAAAGACTTTCTTATTACATCTGATATCTCATACGATAATTTCTTCGAGCAAACATATACGACCTGCAATAGAAAATTTATATGGTATATCCAACAACCGTTAGTCACGGACTTTTATAGTGACTGTGTATCTGTTCCCTGGGACTACAAAACCCCATTGTTTAACAAAATTTTCATTTGCGGCGCTGTTTTGAGCATATTTTTATGGGTATATACAATAAAAAGGCTATTTTCAAGAAAAAAAATCCTTGGCTGTGGTGCAATTATGACGTTAAAATTCAATATTAAAATTTTCCAAATTTTTTTTCATAGGTTGATTGAGTTTTTTGCTATGGTCTGTCCGTGAACCTACCGGAAGGCTTATACCCGACAACCTTTAGACAAGGACTTTTGTAGTGACTGTGTATCTGTTCTATGTTACAGTTACCCGCGAAGTGCCTTACTGAAAGGCACGCTCGGTGGTGAAACGGTCAAGAATCGAACCATCGGCCTTCCAGACAATACGATCGCGCTTAACCGACTCTTCAAGGTTCTGAATACGCCACTGTGTGGTAGAAATTAATATCCAGAAAAAACTAACTACCCTACTGTTCATTATTATCTACCTGATCGAAATATTCTTTTTGATAATCAGACGACATCACAAAGTAGTCAATCGTTCCTTCCGCTGCATACGAATTGCTGCTTAGGGGCTTCCACGGTTTCACAATTTCTCTTTCTCCATAGTCATCGTACAAGTCATGATGGTCATAATCACTACCTTCCCAATTTTCGTATTCTGGGGAGTTCCACGATTCATTTATATTAAACCAATACGCTACCTGGCCATATTTATAAGTAGCGTAACCCAAATTGACACGAATCTTTTTAGGAATTATTTCGTTCGTTTGTCCCTCGAGATTTTTGCAGCAAAATACGACATCGCGTCTGACAACACATTCGCTTGTTTCTCTTGGAAACCTCGCAGGCTGACATTTGTTTAATACTCTTTCACCCCATGCAGGTGGGCCATAGCTTTTGGTGTGCAGATTGCATATCCTATAATCATCCTCTTCATCAGACCCTATTTTTATCCATTCATTGTGATTGTCCGTAACGGCCACCCATGTTGTATTTTGAACAACTCCACCGAATGGTATATCAAAAGGACACAAATCATTTTTTCTAAAAGAAAAATTATACAAATTGTATCATCACATTTGAAAATATGGAATAGTGTTCTAATAATATTATTGGCTGAGCATTCAAGCCTGTATATAGTATAAGTTTTATTAAACAACTGGAAAGCTCATATAGGTGCTGAATGGTATATTATTTTCATTTTACTTTTGGGACCTGGAATGGATTTAATAAATAAGCAAGTTCCATTTTATCAAGAAAAAAGAATTATCAAGGAAGCTTCCAAAACTGTGGTTCTTCCTGATCTTCAGCCTCTCGCATCTCACCCAAAGAGTTCCTTCAACCTTGCTTTGTGCACCCCTAAAAAAACTTTCAAAACTCAAAAAAAGTTCGGCTAACTATTTATAAATTTACCTGCAAAGTGTCAAGTTTTTAGATTTGCACAAAGACTCTGCATTTGACCAAGTGCCGTCTTCGTTTGTAACGTAAAATTTGACAGGTTCTTTGTTTGGTGCCGCAATTTCTGTATAGTTGAAACTAAAGCGCCCCCTTCCGTCTTCGCTAACGAGATGAATATCTATTTCGTTTTTATAGCTGATAAAATTTTCGGGTACCGAATTTCGACATATTCTCCCGTAACTTCTTTCCGAGTCCGTAATTTCTAAGTAAGTTCGCCTGAAAATGTAAGATTTTTAAAATAGTTCAAGTAATTTGTTGGAGGTCATCCTAACCCTTGAGTAGCATACAGTTTGGATACAAAATGGTAGATAGAATAAGTATAAAAAGAATAAACAGAAAAATACAGTAGAATGAGCTTACACGGCGTTTACTTGGTTGAGATGAGAGAATAAAACGACTGTGTTTTGTAGGAATGAAATAGTGGGATATGATACTCAAGAAAGTATCTGTTATAGCAATTATCATCATATTTTGTCAACAATTGCACGAGTTATATAATATCCCAAGTGTGAAAACTTGACAAATACGCCAAAGATTTTAAAGTAGTAGTAGCGCCTAAAAGAAGCCGACCAACGACCATTCGCATTTCGCCTTGAACCCTGAAAAAGGGGTAGAAATAGATTAGGAGATCAAATTAGGACGTCATAACGAGCGGCCATGGAAAGCATGTATCCTGAAAACAGCATGTTTATTGAGTTAAAATAATCAGCGACAGAGGCGGGAAATTGCTTCCAAAAAGATATTTGAGGGCCTAACATTTCAATATTGTCAATAAATACACACGTGGGTGAGTGATTGATGACGCTGCCGCAGTGGAGTTCTCCTGCAACCATGGCGAAAAGAGAATTCCGATAGTTTCTTCAGAGTAATCTGTGATTGCGATTTATCTATAATTCACCTGCATATTAGTGGCTCGTGGTGATGTGAAAAATCCATTTCCGAAAATTGTAACAGGATACCATGACCGGGACCTACACGAATTTTCCATGTACATGAAGTATGAAGCTTGTATTGTTTGGGATACTTTGGAGACCGAATTGTTCCCGACTGTCCAGAGAAAATATTTTGATCCAAACAATTATTCGATTCCACTTTTGCAATCCAATTTTTGCGAACGATCCCATATGCTCGGAAGCTTCCCATGGTTTCGTTGAACCCACAACAGAATGGCTCTAGAGAAACCCGTGTTCCGTCGCCTAAAAATTAGAAAATACAAATCATGAAAATACAAACTTTCAAACCAAGTGTGTAAAAACTTTACCTTCGGTTGTAATTCTAGGACAAAAATGCTTTCCCAATCAGAAAGGTTATGTGTCAAGTATGCGTCACTGATGGATCGCGTTGTTGTGACTTAACTAAAAATGCTTTGACAACGATTGGGATTACAGGGTCCTTGGTACAACAAACATATCACATTTTAAACTCTCCAGATATTTTACTAGGCTACAAAGCAAAACAACTGATTAATATTTTGGGTGATAATATGCTGCCATCTTTCAATCGTCGAATCCATAGGACCGGCCAATCTACGAAGACTCGGAATAAAATGTTTTGCTACTAACCTGCTAGCAATTACCTTTATTTGATTGGCCAAAATAAAGAGCTTTGAAATTGGGATGTGGAGTTGTCCTTGCATATGCATGAAAATCGAACGTCCACGGCCATTCACACGGGGTTAATGAAATCTTATATCTGGAATGTTGTACAAGTGACTCCCCTACTTGCTTGGAGCAGAAATATAACGGAGTAGGCGCATCTGGAGAATGATGAGTAAACAATTCAAACTTTTGGACATCTCCAGGAAGTCTTCCGATTGAGTTCCAATATTCATCCCAGTAAGGATCGTCTGCCTCATACTCATAAATATCTGGTTTATTTACGTATCTGTATTGATAATTTCTCAAATGATCTATATTTGTTTTTACATAAATGGGCATTGTATGTGCAGGTTTTTGCTTAGGTGCGGTCTTGCTATAACAGCAATAAATGTGAGACTTGGCATGACATCCTTTTTTTGGGCATGTTTTTCTATCTTTTCCCCAGACCGGTGGTCCATAATAATATTGTCTCCCAGAACATCGCGACCAAGTAGGTTGAAATTCTTCCCAAAAGTTGTAGTCATCAAGCAGAGGAAAATATTGAGTTGTCAAACTTTTTCCCGAAATTTCTTCGCAAACAGGTAATTTTGAGCATAGATCCCAGTTTTGAGCATACTCTCTGCAAAAATTCCTAGCATCCTCCCAGGTAAATTTAAAGTCTGTAATATGATTTCTAGAAGAGGGTATTTCGATAATATCTTTTACATCGAATGCCTTTGGTTGATTGTAATCTGGTATTGATGAGGCATAAGCTACAAATGACGTTTTGGGTTTGTTGCTTTCTTCATTTTCCTTGACAAATATTTTCAAAGACAATAGAACGCTTGAGCTTCCTGTGTTTTGCTGCCATCTTTTATAAAGTCTGTAGTAAATAATTTTGAAAAAAGTAAAGTGAATCAAGGGTTTTTACCAATACACAGCACACATTGCGTGGAAATTATTTTACTTGTATAGATATTAGTTATCACGTGTTTTTAAAACCCACATATTATTTTTTGGTCAAACATTGTCTAAGCTTTTTTCTTGTAAACTACTCTGTGCTAAAGCAGGCCATTCCTTGGCAGCTGTAAAAGACATAAATTTCAAGAATGCAATGTAATAAAAGTAAAGTAAATTTAGTCATTTGCAGTAATTGCATATTTCCAAAGTAAAAAAACGCAATGTTGGCGAGACGTATGACAATTATGGGCTGTTGATGGACCGCACCTTCCCGGTGCGTTCCATCACCACCCCATATTTGGCCAAAAAAGTCAATTTTGAAATTTTTTCCAACACGGCTAAGTGAATTTACTGTCTTTCAATTTCTCTTTTAATCTACAGCCTACACACAAACACTTAATATAGTTCATGAGGGTTCATTTTAGGGGGAAAAAATTATTATTTCAGATTTCAGCACTTGTAGAGGTAGACATTTTTATTTGAAATGGCTTTCCGTCAATTTTTTCTTTAGTTTCAATCTATGGACATTTGATATTTTCTAACGATTTCGTGTGAAAAGGCAAAATAATTTTCTCAAAACAAATAATAAAGGAGCAGTTGGACATTATTTGACACGCAATATGTAGGCATTGTTAATTTGAAGTTTGCAAGCATCTTATGTTTGTTCAAACATATTAACGAATTCTTTTTTTTTCGGATGTGGGTTCGAGCAGAACTAAGTAGATTAATTTTAATTCATACAGATTTCCGAGAAGAGCTTAAAAATTCGTGCATGCTGCACAGTCGTGTTGTGAGTCAAACTGCATAATTTTGCAGCGATGGCGTTTCATAACAATATGCGCTAGGAGTAAGAACAATCACCACATTTGGCATTTATTCAAAACACAATTATTGTTTTAATTTTTATTATTTTATGGGTTATCGTTTTACTTTTTTCAAGGCATTAAAATCCGGATGTGGGTTCGAGCAGAACTAAGTAGATTAATTCTAATTCATACAGATTTCAGAGAAGAGCTTTAATATACGTGCATGTTGCACAGTCGTGTTGTGAGTCAAACTGCATGATTTTGCAGCAATGGGGTTTCATAACAATATGCGCTAGCAGTAAGAACAATGACCACATTTGGCATTTATTCAAAACACGGTTATTGTTTTAATTTTTATTGTTTTAATTTTTATTTAATGCATTAAAATCGCTGTTTTCGGCAGTGATTCTACTCGTTGATATTGAATAAAAATATAACATCAACTTCTGTGATCAAGTATGAGCCGAGCGAGGCAAGGTTTATCAACAGGTTTTTGCATAAATGCAATTGACGTATTCAAATTTTGAAAATATACAATTACTGTACCTTTGCCATTTTAATACCAATATCGAAAATTAAAATTTTAAGAAATTTGTTGGTGCGAGTTGTCAAACACTAATTATTCTAACCAATAGCCATATGATACAAAAAATGGGAATATTGCTTACCCGCATAAATCATTATCAGGCATGAGAGTCCAGCCTTTCGCAGATTTGATTGTTAATTCATCCTCACATGGTGAAACATATTTATATTTATCTTTATTTCCTATAAACACTCGTCGAAAAAACAATCGGACCTGCCGCATTGGCCCCCGTACCCCGTCATTAGATCCAGAAAGAATGTTTATTCTCCAATTGCAGACATATTCACCCGGTTGCCATGATTGCGGGACCCTGAATGATATTCTTTTTCCTTCATCAGACGATATTGTAATGTTTCGTGAAGGGTTGGCATTTCCTGTAGCTGAATAGGCGGTGATGTTAGAAGAACGAATTTTCTTCAATAAAAAAATATATCAACCTAGTCAGAAAATTTTTACAAAAATATATTTTGTTAAGGATGAGTTATTACTAAGTTCGGTCCATCTGTGACGTATGGTTGTAATAGAATAATTTTCGATTAGCAAACAATAAACCTTATCTTAGTTATGTGATATGGGTATGGTATCTGTATCTGTGTACGTATCTATATGTAACGATAAATTCATTTCATTATAAGAGATTCATTATGCTAAGTTTCATACAAATATTCTAGAAACAAAAATGCGATATAGAAATATAAATTTGGGTCAACTACCAAAAAAATTTAATTCACTCAGATATTCAGAAGCACTATAATTTGTACTTTAAAAAAATGAAATTATATGATCTTGCGGCTCATGCGTACGCTTTTCTAACTACGATATGCCCTGTCACACTTGGCTTCGGTGTATGTTATGGCTATGATGAACAGCACATTTTGAAACATAGTTTTTAGCTTTTCTTTCAAATATGCCTGATTACCATGCCTGTTCTTAGAAGATTGATAAAACTTAAGTTGCTACTACAAGTGGAATGGTAATGAAATGTTTATGGCTATGATGAACAGCACATTTTGAAACATAGTAATTTAGCTTTTCTTTCAAATATGCCTGATTAGCATGCCTGTTCTTAGAGGATTGATTAAACTTAAGATTAATCTTAAGATGCTACTACAAGTGGAATGGTAATGAAATGTTTATAATTAGTTTGAAAGTGATGAGTTGATTTGAAGTTGATTAAATTAAAGTATGCTGTAATCTGAGTAATTCTCCATGGGTAAACCTTATATAATGACAGTCTATAGACGGGCAACACAGAATACTTTACTATTCGAATATTATTTATAATACTCAATCGAATCCAGAATCCTATTCCTAAACTCCTAAATCATACGGAACATTATATTAAATGCAATCATAATAATTATGAGAACATTATATTAAATTATGAGAACTGTTCAGGAGTGATGTTGACGTGTCCCTAATTATTTAACACCAGTGTGGCATTAGGAACGATTCAAATAGTTTACTATTTCGAATTCCATCGATAAGGTATTCTGGAATGGCCATCCCTAAACACACACCTTCTTTTATAGAACATGCAATGCCGGTAGGCAATGGAATGTAGGTCTTCAAATCATCAGTTTTGGCTGTTTCTGAAATTGACAACAAGTTAAAACAAGATTCAAGTACAGGAGCATATGAAAAACATATTTTAAGGGACAGAACTAACAAAGCACTCGAATTGATAACATAATCGGGGATTGACATTGACTTAGTTATGGTGAAGAGACGTAAGTAAAATTATATTTATTTAAGCGGTCAGATATACATGATATGTCATATTAGAAATAAAGGTCATGAATAAATTCGCGATATCGTTGCTTTGATGCTGTCTAATACGACTGCCTCATAATCACCATTTATTTTTGTCACTCAAAGCATAAGTGAGAGAATGTTTTCACCGTCATTGAGAAATGGGTCTTTATTACGCCAAAGGCTTGATTTTATCACAGTTTTTATTATAAGAAAACGTTATTATAAGTTTTGAAACATGAGTACAGAAAGTGAGTAATCATGTTCAACTGCTTGTTAAATCATCTATTGTAGTAGTATTATCTTTCGATAAACGAAAAACTCAATTCCTTTGAAAGTGATTCTACTTGTAACATTTATGCTGGCGTTAAATATTCAGTTATTGTTGTTATAGTGAAAGCGAACTGACATACGCCTTCGGCATAAAACGTCTTGTACTAATAATTTTAAGTTCCAAACGTCAAACGTGACGGTTAAACATAGTTATACCAAAATAATTTCTAAACTGAAGTAATTTGCCGCCTTTTCACGTGAACTCACCTAGACGGAACCTAGTGGCCTGGAACTTTATTTGTTAAATATGAATCATCAATGAATTATGTCGCCGAGGCGGGGTCCGCCTGTGTTTCATTTTGGAAAAAATTAAACTTCTTTTGGCGCCCTGTGAGTAGCTTAAGTCATGTCTCATAACTTAAATTAAAGTTTTCGGTTAAAATAGGAACCACATCAAAATATTTTTTTATTTCAAAATTTTATTTCTTCAAGAAAAAAATCGACATTTTAAAGTTAATAAATAATACTGTTAGGAGTACTCGCGGGCATACTGCTTACAAAACCCTTTAAAAAAACTCCCAAAAAAGTAATGGACCACTACAGAATGCCAACGTGCTTAATTTGCTAAAAATTTCTCGTTTTGACGCGTCCGACAATATTTATAGATTTGCCACTGACAGAACAATTATTTATAAGTCAATTATTTCATACAATCCTTAAAGCGGCTTCAATCCCCCTCAGTTTGGTAATAATCCTAATGAATTAATACGTTATGAACACTATGATAAATACATACCTTTAGTAAAAGCAAATTCCAAAGATGCAAACAGAAGAGTAGTAACAACAAGACAAAATAATCTAAATATGCTATTCATATTCACTTCTGAAAGCAGGTTCTTCCACACCCTTTGAAACGTATGAAAATTTGAATTCGAAAGACATCAGCGATTTGATTTATATTACTCAACTGCCAAAGTGCCAGGAGCTATTGGACTTCGATGACTACGCGACAATGACGCGTTAATGCCAATTTTACTGGTTATGCGAGGTCAATTCTTACTCCTTAGGTTTTTATCGAAAAACGCTTTCAACCATACTTAGAACTGCATATGCGACAATGCGAAAGATTTTGTCTTGTCATAATGCACAGTAGGCCCACAGGCAATAGGCCTACATTCTTTGTGGGTGCCTGCCATTGGTAATACCAGATCTACCGTGGGTTAGACCACGGATTCTTAACTGTCAGTCCGCGGTTAAGTTTTGCCATCCGCCAATATTAACTTCGGTTATTCAGATGTTCCATGAAAAAATCATGTCATTTTACTTATATGCCTATGATGGTTTTCACGGTACCATTTCATAAGCCTGCATGGTAGGCAAACTTTACAAACTTTGATCACCAAATCGATTGTGGGTGCCTGCCATTGGTAATACCAGATCTACCGTGGGTTAGACCACGGATTCTTAACTGTCAGTCCGCGGTTAAGTTTTGCCATCCGCCAATATTAACTTCGGTTATTCAGATGTTCCATGAAAGAATCATGTCATTTTACTTATATGCCTATGATGGTTTTCACGGTACCATTTCATAAGCCTGCATGGTAGGCAAACTTTACAAACTTTGATCACCAAATCGATTGAAAACACAAACGAGTTGAGAGTCGAGTAAAAGTCTTACCAAAAATTTGAAATTAGTGTTTCGGGTCACTTTACTTTCAAGTTGCAATCGAAGTCGAGTTATGCATTTACGAGTCGCAAGTCAAGTCATTAGGTAATTCCTGGCTATATTTTATAGCAAATGCAGCCACTTCTCACTTTATAAGTACCTACCTTGAATCATTATATTTACGGATGCACATATCCTTCTTTTCCTCTGATGAGTCACCCAATGGCATATTACGTGTTTTCACAAATCGATGCATATATTACCACGATAGAAGTAACCAAAAGTGTCCAAAATGAATTTGTTATATATATATATATATATATATATATATCTTTTATATATTTCTTTCTGCCTGAGCAACAACGCACCGGGATGTACAACCATAAGTAGCCTACTTCAGGTCAATAATTAACATTGCTGCAATTTATTATATTTTATCAAGCGGGCTATGACCCACGCGCGCAAAATAACAGGTTAACAAATCCATTCGGCGCTTTCCCGATTTTACCCTTGATTGATTGTTCTGCTATTATCATAAAGGCACCGGGACAGATTATCTTCGTGAAATAAGTCGCCAGTGGGTGGTATTGAGAACTAATCATTTCGTACTCCCGAGTCTCCCGATTCCCAAGAAAGGAGTTTTGGGTTAAAGTTCTTGAATGAATCCTTGCAAGAGGTCTGCGTGGAGGCTATTTATGCGGGAAGTTTTGTTGGTTGGGGGGAATTCCCGCTTCGTGTAAAAATCATCAACTGCGCCGTCCGCTGTACGCAAGGATGCATTTCGGTCCTTTGTGGTACGCTGCGTGATAGAGATTCATTTTTATTCTGCGGCCAAGAAAACCCGAGAATACCTGGATACGCTGCGCTTAGCCACTGACCTGCTTACCATACACTGTACGTACCGTACAGTAGTTATACAGTATATGGCGAACTACGACGTTTCAGCTTTATTGCCTACACTGTAGGCTACATTTGACTTAACTAAACCAGCTACCGGTAACTGATAACGTTCTGATCAATCGTTAATGATCAACAATTCAAGTTCCAATAGGTACCATTTCTTGTGCCGTACCGGTACTAAGCAACATTGAATTATTTAAGCAATTTTATTCCTGCATTTGCTGTTTAAGCTGGGTTTTAACTGTTTAATAAAACAATACGATTAACAGAAAAATAAATAATAATAAAGCTCGATTTTTTGTACTGGTACTGTGTACGGTACATTAGAGTACTTAGCAAAGTATTGTATGTTAGCTAATATTCTTGATTCTTGTACAATATAATTAGACAGATTGATCTTCAAGTTAATTAGACTAACGAAATGTAGCTGAGCATGCTTTATTTCCCAATAATAGTATCCTGATGAGATTAAGCATTTTTTGACCCATGTCTCTGCAATTATCAGACTAGCCGTATTATATTCAAGATGTTTCCAACTTCCTGAGGAGTCTTTGATACATTTCCTATAAGATTTTCCACAAAAATAACTGCTAAATATTTTCTCGTTGTATTTTCTGGCAGCGTTTGAACCACAGAGCAAAATAAACCTGGCAGAGTTTGATCTGATGAAAAGTACTAAGACAATGCATCAAAGCAAATACCAGGAATAAGCAGCCCAAAACTGTGATTTTGTCAAATATGAAGCTGTGAACAATGGAATAAAGTATTTATATAAAATTGTTTCTCTAAATTGAACTAGAGAGTCTAACGTTAAATTGTTACTCATTATATGAACACAGAACAGCATAGCAAATAGATGAAAAAGATTTTGAGGACAAATTTGGGTCGTTGTTTGATGATGCTCTACTTTTGGAACCCATCTGGTGTTATCGATACTTAGACAAGACATATTTTTGGTGTTTTATTGCCAAGAACATGCGTCGCTTGAAAGATTTACAAACTTGCAAAACAGTTGAATCTTTAGACGTCACTTCTAGAGAGCACATTTTGGATCCAAGTCAAAAAATAGCCTAATATGGTCAATTTTTTTAAATTAGCTCAAACCAAGGCCGTAAATAGTGCCTAAACAAAACACTTATATCTGTGCATTGCAAATAGCTTGGTAGCTCATTACGAATGGAACTCCATCATTAATGTGGAAAATATTCAAAGAAAACTGAACCTCTATATAAGCACCTAGACAGTGCTACGGTTCAGAAGCCCAAAAATTGACTGATTCACCAGTTTACTAAAAATGGAATGTGTTACGACGGTAAATGCTTTGTTAAAACGTCAGGTATTCTGTGGCTCAGGCAATATTTTGTGTGTCTAGCGCGTATTTTATTATGTCAGAGTTTTTTCCTCCAACTTCTAAACTTTGGAATTCCTTACCTTCGTATTTCTTTCCTGACTGTGTTGACCTGAATGGTTTTAAAACTTGTGTCAATATATATTTTTTGGGGACGAAGGTCCTTTAATTTTCCTTCATTCCTGCATTTATCTACACACTAGTTGTATAAAAAGGTTCAAAATCATCAATACTGTTATGAAATTCCTGTATTTTTGCGGATGGTTTTGAAGCCTTTTGTCCAGTCGAAGAAAATGACATGAACATCCACAATATTCTGCCATCCTGCTATGTTAATAAGAAATTAAAATTCTCCCTTCCAACAATAAAAATTTGAAAAGTTGTTATTAAATAATTAACAACAATGAGAATTGAAGGATTGAAAAAAACTCGAAAGTTTTAGACGCTCGAAATGTAAAACAAGAGGTTCTGTAAATCTTAGTACCAACTTCCTTGACACCCTTGTATTTTTGCTAGAGCTACTAAAATAAAACTATTAATAAATACATATAAAACTTAAATATCAAAATGGAGGTTCAATCTGATCTTGATCGCGATAGTTCTATTGAGGACTCCAATTGCGGCCTCACGATTGAAGAAGGTTCAGAAGATGTTAACATTGATGATTTGACATCTCAAGAAAGAATTGACGGTTTAACTTTATATCAATCTGGAGGTGAATTTTATTTTCGTCTCTGAGAATGCTATTTTGTCATGTATATTTTATAAAAAAAAATCACAGAATCTGTTTTGCTTGACCTACAATGAATATAATGTCTGGGAAAAGAAGCCCTTACGTGCTATAATCAATCTTATTGGTAGAGTGCAGGAACATACTTTCCAATATATCTGTACTATTACCACCACATACTCCTTACTTATATTTCCTCACTTGCAGAAGATCCAGCTCGGCCACCATTACAAGTTCCGGCAAATTTATTTGCCAGTTCATCGTCAGAATTGAAATCTGATAATCATTCAGTATTCTCCCATCAATCAATATTAACAACATCCAATCAAGGCATCAGTGTACTTCATTCCCAAGTAAGTTTGTACAATTCAATCTAAAGTTAGTTTGTAGAACTGAAACATTTTTATATATTGAAATGCAAGTCAGATAAACTATGAAAAATATTTTTGTATAGCCAAGTACATTTTTGTCCTGATGTCAAGATCATCTTGAATACTATGCCTCAAATAAATTGAATCTTTGACTACCAGTGCCTGAAAACCTTGATTCAATAGAACGGTGGTTTCCAATTTGGGGTTCATGACACCCAGAGGGGTAACAGCAGTTGACGTGTCCATCGGGCTGTAAATAGTAAGTTCATAAGTTGACTATACTTTATCTTCACATTTGGTATTTGTTAAATACCTATTTGATTTGACAGTGTGGAATCTACAGGTGTTTTTTAAAATATTCTATTCGATTCGCAATATTTGAATCTGATATTAATCGGTTCGATTTTTTCTGCAATTCGAATTAAAAGATAATTTTGAATTTTTTTTCGAAAATACAAATGAATTTTCGCTTGAATAATAACCTGATAAAGGATGTCTTTGTTTATCTATATTATGGCTTCTAATTCAAATATACAAATTATGTATCCCTGTATCTCCAGGAATAGACAATTGACATGTAATTCGAAGATATCATGGAATAGGCATAATATTCTTTCGTGCACCTCTGTTACACAATCCCCTTGGTTATGGATTAATATTGTTTTTGGGATGAAAATGATGGATTTTCTTCTCAACAAAGCTCAAAATAAATTGCACACCTATGGAGCATACCTTTTATCACATTGTTTTAGTTGTTTTTGCTTTTCTCTAGTTAAAATGCTATGTTGTCATAGGCCAAATGGTTCTGCTGTAAAAAAGTTATTGTTGGGTCGCTAAATATTTCATTTATTCAGTCAAAAATATTTAAAAGCCACTGTATCATAACAATAATGTTAACAAGGACTAGTTTAATTTTGTTCTCTTAGAATACAATAAAATGTGTGATTAAAAACCTACAATTAGGGGTGAGTGGTCAAAATTGAATATATACCGGTATGTTGTATTCAAAATTTAATATGTAATTTTAACGAATGGAATATTCGAATCTGAAGAATTATAATAAACAAGCAAAAACGTTTTTTCGGAAAATTTTCAAAGACATTAAAATTTACATATATTTTCTGAAATTGTATTATGAATCAGTTGATTTTTAATCACTGGGAGTTGAACAGCCCTCCCTACCTTTTGTAGCTCAATAAACGATGATTTTGGTTATCTGATATCTTGAAGCATTAATTCTAGATTGAATTATATTCATATATCATATACCAGATCTGAATAAAATAGTTGCCATCGAAAGAAATATATTGTGATAAATCTGTTGGTAGAACAATAAAATGTATTTTTGGACATTGTTGTAGTAGCAGCAAAAATGAAGAAAAAGGTTCAAAATTATCAATATGGCTATGAAAATGACAGTGCTGTTGGTTTTGAAGCCGGAGAGAATAACATGAACATTTCAGTAACCGAAGACCATAATATTATAGAATTATAATCCAAAATAATGAGCTATAAGTTGAATAATTAATATGATGTCTCCACATCTAGAATGAACGGAACAACAGAAGTCGTGTAACCAAAAAAGCTGATGTAAATTTGACTCCACATGTTTTTCAATCCACCGGAAACGCTAGACCTCATGTTATAACCATCATACAGGATTCTTGTGTAGAAAATGGGATTCAGGAAGAAGACAGTGTGTCAAAGGTGTGTGTATGTGACGTTTTCATATCAGGTTGCATGGATTACCGACACCTCAAAAAATATAGCGGACATCTATATTGTAGTCACAGGGTGACAGAATCTTGTTTTTCTTCGGGCGTCTGAAATGATCCATATTCGGATGGACAAAATACTTCAAAACCATCAGCAATGCTATTCCATAGCAGTATTGATGATTTTAAACCTTTCTCTACAGTTTGGTTGCAACGAGGCACTCACAGAAATGTTTCCATCTCCTAGCAAATGATATACCATTAGTTTTCTGTCAATGGAACCAATTTTCTTTATGTAGAGTCGAGTAGCTGACATTCTGCTAGTGTGCTTGGCCAAACAAAGTACTTCAGTGCTTGTGACAACATTTAAAGAGCTACGACATACCAATTCATCAATGTCATTCAAAACATGGGGGCAATTTAGTAGCTCTGAGTGCATTGATGGTCTCTGGTCTCATAACATGAAGTTTCTGAGTGAACTATGAACTAAAACATTAGCAAAATTTTGTTCTAAAATAAATTTCCATATTATCTATATATTTTTCCAGGATATGTTAAAAAGATTTGTTATTGACGCAGAAGGTATTCATCCATCTATTCGTCCTATTGATCAAGTTCAGTCCCCACCTGTCGAATTATTTCAAGAAAATCACAATGAAAACATAGAAATTGCAACAGAAGACAAATTAGTTGACCACGATTTTGGACTGGAAAAACAGCAAGTTGTAAGTGTGGATTTTATTTTGAAATTTGAACTTGGAAGTGATCATTATTGAAATATTGATCCAGCATGACTGGCTGGTGCTAACTGCTGTTCAGCCACCTGAAGAAAATTTAGCGAATGAACAAAGATGTGCCTTATGATTGTTTGGTAGCATTTACAAAAACTTTCAAAATCATCAATATTGCTATGAAAAGCTTGCACAGTGGTTCATGTAAGTTATAGTTATTACTTACTTTGCATCTGAGACAAATAATGGATAGTTAGAAAAATCTATTGCTATCTTGGGGCCGGAACATCTCAGATAGACCTTGGATCGCCACACAGACAAGCCACAATCTCGGCCCACCACCCCATTGGAGAGAAAGTTTGAAGAGTTCCTTCAGCAGAACTATTTTAATATTTGCACTGTTATATGCATATTTGCACTGCTAAGTGAGCAACAGTGAATTATGATATATTATTTCAAATTTTACCGTTTATTTATTTTATTGTAAACTTTGCAATAAGATGACATATCATAACTATGTAAAATGTACCACAGATCAAATTTAGTTCTTCTCTCCACATAAAGATATTCTGGTATTGTGATGCAACAAGTATGGCAATATTTGTTTTATACAACCCATCTTGCAAGAGACAAACGTTTTCTTGTGAGGTATCTTAGGCCAGTCATCTTTAACCATAGGGTTTTTTTGTTATATGCAAAACCTTGAACGTTCTCTTCTGTATTACTAGTCAATCACAAACTGACAGAATGCCAGCCCCTCCGCTACCAGACAGTCGAAGAAAATGCATTTCATCAGACGAAAATTTACCATTTGTGGAGATTTTTATTTTCAACAAATTTCTGCCACCCTGGTCAATCAATTCGGAAACTTCATCACTCGACACCCTTAGTTAAGTGGAACGAAGCGCACCATGGTGTCGTGGCACATAGTTTGCGAAACACTGGATTATGCAATCAAAAAAAGTCATCTCGTCCGAATCTCAGAATATCCTATTTATTTTTCTCCATTAGGTAATATTTTCTGGTGATGATGATGATGATAGCGTCGCCCTAGCAAGACACGATGATGACGAATCGTTGACAATAACTTTGATTGAAGATGCAGAGGATGTTTCGGTTCCAGAAAGTATGATTTAGACATAAATTTGTCATGCGAAATAAAAGCATTTACCGGTATTAAAAACAATATATTTTTGTACAATACTGCTGAAATCCTTAGGAGACGCACATTTAGGTATATTAATCATAGTGTCTCACACAAACTGGCAGAATGTCAGCTACTCTGCTACTGGAATACCAAAATGAAATGGCCGCATTATGAAGGAAATACACCCAAAACATATTTCGAGCTATTTCACTTGTGTGAAGGTTAAAATGTTTGTTTTGGGTACCTGACATTGGTAAATTGTACGAAACGCTTCATACCGTAATCTGTTGATGAGTCTGAAGCCTTATTTTTTATTTTGCAAAATTAGTGGAAATGCTTCAGCGAAAAACCAGGAATATTTCTGTTTAGGCTTTCATTAATGGCTGCCAACTTTTGTCATGAGAGGCAGCTAAAAGCAAAAAAGAAACTCATGGCACTTTACTATAGCGGTTCTATTCTGTATGGAATGTTTTCAACCTGGAACCCAGATTTTGATGACAGGTTGGCAGAATCTTGGTTTTCCTCAGATGTTTAAATTGGTTTTGTAGCTGCTGCCAGCCAAGATTTGAGTGAATTTCATCAAAAAAGAAAACTGAACTTATTTCTAACATTTTTTCAGATGCTTCAAATACCAAAAGCACAAGGTCAAATTCTGAAAGTGGAGATTTTGTACAAAGCAAACCAACTTTGGACTTATCTTTTGAACTGGTTGCTGAAGTGCAGAGTCTTGACGGTCATGTTGTTAGAAGAGAAGTTATGACACAAGCCGACCCGGCACATAAAAAAGTAGCACCGGTGTCCAGAAAACGAAAGCTCGAGGTATGAAAATAGTGTCTATCGGAGAAGCAGAACGTAAGTTGCTCCATTACTCGTACATCCAAAGAATATTTTATAATATTAAAAAAATCGACTGATATTAAAAAAAAATTAAAATAATTTCTGACAAACGCTTTTTAAGTGTATTTAGTAAAAATAGAACACAAGCTATAAACCTTTAAACTTTATTATGATTCATATGAAAGATTTGGATACTCATTGCAACAAAGTTGCTGTCAACCTGGTTTTCTATGGCAGGCCCTGATAGGATGGATAGATTTTCCTCAAAATTTTGGCATGTGCCTAACCGTGTTTTTGATTGTCAAATTTATAAATGAAAACGACCATCTGTAATTGTTAAAACATAACTTACACAATGCTTCGCTTATAAGTCTAAACAGTAAAATATTTTATATTTTCAGGATAATAGTGACAAAAATTCTTCAACAATAAGGGTTGAAATATCAGGAAAAGATGGCGAGAAGAAATTTAAATGCTCAATGTAAGTATATGTATATTTTTTTATTGAAATTCACTCTAAGCAAGACCGGAAGCAGTCCCCAAAAGGAACCAACTAACGACCAGTTACGATAACAGCAAAGAGCCAGTAAAAGATTTAGTACCAGCAACAAATAACGTCCCAAATGGAACTGGAGTGCCATGGTAAAGTGCAGTGAGCGGTATCTGCTCTGGTGATGTTAAAATCATATACCACTTCTTATTAAGCAAAATTTAAACCTCATTACTGCTTAGTACAAACTTTTATCAATTTATTCACCAATTATTGGCGTATGACCTATGGTAAAATCATGGAGTTTGCAGGCCGTGTAATTCCGACGTGGTTGGTTCCGAAGTGGTCGACGTGGTTGGTTCCGAAGTGGTTCGTTCTACCAAGTAGAATGTAGATCTGTAGATTATTCATTGCTAGCAGAAACTTGGTGACATGACACGGCACCTGGAGAGATTTAACCGAACAAAAATCGCTTTTTTTTCTAGAAAGAAAGTTGCTTGGAAAATTCGACTGTTTAGTGATTGGTTCCCGAAATGTTTATAACCCTAAATAACTTTAACTCTTTCATAGTAGGGTCGGCCGAAATTTAATAACTGTTGAATTCAAAATCAAATTGAATAATAATATTCCATCGTATAATCACATAAAATATCCACGTTCTCAACATCACAGGATGTAGTTATGACAATTGCATATTATGGTACATTGAAAAGATATGAACGTCTTTGCTGATAATTTATTACAAATGGCACTAGTAAATTTTGAGTATCCTGATAATGATATATCATCAATGGGTATAAAAACAGGTTTTTTTAGCTAAAAAGCTTATAATCTTATTGAAGCATATAATATATATATTAATAATATTATATATATATAGTTCACAGTAGTTTACATTTTTGTATGGGTTTCTGAATTTTTTTTTGTCAACTGTGAGTCGACAGGCAGAAAAACAGTTGATGAAATTTTTGTTATCGAGTTTCTCAATTCTCGATCAACCAAAAAAATCCATGAATGCCTTCGGTTAAAGCTGTTGTCATGCAGATGGACAATATTTTACATGTCTTTTATTAGGAACTTTATATTTCTCAGTACCGGTAAATTAAAGTCTTTCAGACCTTTTCTGGGATATTGGACTTTTTTGTGGTTCAATGAACTATATTTGCAACTTATTTTCGAGTAACAGAGCATCTAACAATATGCTAACTCAGTATTCATTGGCTTAATTTTATTTATATTTTCTTACAGTTGTAGTTTGAAATTTGTCACTGAAGAACTCTGTGATATACATCATAAATGTCATCAACATTTGATGAAAAATTATAAATGTTTATTCTGCGAATATACTGATACTCAATGGCTGAAGGTGAGGTGTAGTGCAATCTCAATTAATAGTTGGTGATTTATCAAGAATTAATCTTGTTATTGAATATTCCGAATGACTTGAAACTAAAACTTGAGCATGGGCCAGAAGCATGTCAAAAAAGAATCAACTGACAGCCACAATCGTTATTATGTTCGGCTAAGACGAACAGGAAAAAGATCATATCTTTCCAGCAATTGTAACCCGTCCATTTATAAGTGGTCGCCGTTACAGGGCCTTGGACAATGGACACTCTAAGAAGTGGTTATAAATAAAAGGCTGAAACACAAAACAGTAAGAGGGGTATTGTGCTTCAGAACAATGAATTTCAATGGTGCTAATTTTTATTATTTGATATTTTGCCTTGAAATTTCATCAAATCTTTTGATTTTTCCTCATTTGGGCACTTTTTAATTGTTTTTAGAAATAACATATTCAAAACCGATGCCCGAATGCCATGATTATACATTAGGTTAGAATATCTATTTTTCTGGCATGAAAATGGCTTATGGCAAAACAATTTTACCTATGTCTTTTTATTAGGGATGCCATGAGGTATTTATTAATGTACACATTATTCAAGATTCAATCAGGATTTTGTTTGAAAATTTCTGTTTTTGTCGATTGTACAATTAGTATTATAATAAATTTAATGAACATTTCTAGCATTCTAATATTTGAATCCCAGCGCAGAAAAATTACCGTATGACATAAAATTTATGTCATAATTTTTCTGCGCTGTGATTCGAATTAGAATGATCGCAAAATTATATAAATTTTACTCAGAGTTTCAGAATAATCTACGTATACATCATTTTGGAAAAATGGTTTAAGGTTTATTATTACTCAACTCATTACCAGACATGCCCTTATCCCAATATTGAGATATTTTAGAATAATTAAATGTAATTTCGTTTTTTGATTATTTCTAAATTAAATTTGTTTGGAGGTGAAATCATGATATCTGCCAATTTAAGTGGTAAAAGTTGAAATAAATCATACTTTGCCGAAAAAGGAGGAAAATATTGTTGAATATCAGCAACTCAATCTTCCCAAATATTGGAGCATTATTCTAATAATAATGTAAACTTTTAATAACGTTTAAACAAATATAAAGAAACCCACTCCTAACAGGACCAAGAGTCAATCTATTTTCCTTCAAATTCATATCAATTTACATCAAATCTTCTATTTACTATACTTTTATTTTTAGATGTATAATCATTTGTTTCAACATGGCATTGAAAAACCCTTCAAATGTACAAAATGTGTGTTCACATGTATAAACAGGAGTGATCTAAATGCACATATGGCAGTACATAGTAATTTAAAAGCATTCACTTGCGGGAAGTAAGTTCAATAGTTAGCGATTTTCTGCATATTTTTATTGTAATAGAACGGACATTTTGGGAAGTCTGCATGTTCATGTAGTACATGAGATTGAAGAAATCAATCAATCTTTAGGTCGAAGAAATATTGAATTTCAATTCATTTTCTGTTTTCAATTGTTGGTTGCTGCCAGCAGATTCTGTATGCCATGGTGACAGAATCTCGGGTTTCCGAAATGTTAATGACATTTTCTTCGAGTGGAGAAAAAGCTTCAAAATCATCAACACTGCAATTTCATAGCAGTATTAATGATTTTGAATCTTTTCATACAATTTGTTTGCTACCATATACTCAAAATAAGCCATTGAAATCTTCACACACAGCCACAGAAAAAACATGAAATTTTGCCCGTATGTTATGTAAGTTTTCTTCGGATGGGATCCATTTTTTCGGATGTCTGGGTAGCTGATATTCTGTGTGTATGCTATACTTTTTTTGTAATTCTTGAGATAGAATTCAATGTATTGCATGAAAAACTTCCTAAAGAACGTTTTTACTACCACATTAGGTGCAATCGTTCATTTAAACATCGTAGAAATATGAAAGCACATCAGCGTACTTGTTCTGGTCTCGATGAATCAGGAAAACCACAACGAATAGAAGAAGAGAAACACGTTTGCGAGTAAGTCAATTAGTGAAAACTTAACAAAGTTATCGTAACTGCTTTTAGGTAGACAAGTTTAACACACGAAATGAAGTGTCACAATAAACTACAAAAGAACCACGAACCCTATGCTCACAAAGTCGGAGAGGCCTGTTGTATCGGATATTGCAAATCAGCAGATGGATTTCTTTATATCGATACTGGTGTCGATGATGCACGGATTGCGTTTCTGGGTCTCGTAGGGTGCATAGGATGAGGATTTAATTGCATAGAAGTGAAGAAGTTGTGAAATGTTACTGCTTTAAGGGGGTTATTTAATTAAGAATGTTGGAATATGAACAAATTAGAATTCATCTGTTCTCAGGCTACTGCTGAAATCATTCACTTAATCTACTTATTTTTGACTAGGGTGCATTACCTATATTGATCAAAACAACTTTCTGATGTGGCAAACCAAATTCAATTTAAAACAAATTTAAAAAAAATATCGTAACAGTGTGAATATGCAGAATATTTTATACATTTCAAAATGCTCGATTTATTTGTTATTGTCATTCTACAGGATTTGTAAAAGACAATTATCGACAAAGAAAAATTTGGACAAACACATGGAAATACACACGGACATTAAACCTTATATATGTGATCAATGTGGGCATTCAACGAGGTTAAAAGAATCACTTGTAATGCATAAAAGACTCCATACAGGTATGGCATATGGTTCACTTGTGTGGTTTGGTGAAAGTGTTAAGCACCAATTTAAGCTACATCTTTAACATTCTCACAATGGGTTAATCCATGCCCATCACTCAACCCATGGTGTAATACCTTGGGTAGGCTAAGCCGAACAGGAAAAGATCATATCTTTCCAGCAATTCTAATCCTGCCCGTCTATACGTGGCCACCAGTACAGGGCCTTGGACAGGGGATCCACTCCTTTGGGGGATGCTTACATGCGAGAGGATTGCTGGATACCTCCCGGGTACTTAACCTCCGGTTATCGCTTTCTCTACTAATCAAGGAAAATCAACGATTCGAGAGGAACCCTTATCTGGAACTAGTACCTGCCTAAGAGGTCTTGCTTTGCCATATGATTTAATTCATATTCTTGGCTCCCCTTTTTACAGGAGTAAGGTCTAAACCCAATCCTTCCTAATTGCTCTGGTTAGCAGCAACCTATATGTATAATGTGGATTTGATCTGGTAAAATTTTTTTAAGCTCCTGTAATGTTCTGTAAAACATAATAAATTTCATGAACTTTTGTATATTTAGTTAGTTTTCGTCCTCCATTTTTGAAAACTTTGGGCCTTTATCTCAATGTAAGATAAATGTCTAGTTTTTGGCAAAATATTTTGAGCCTGTAGTACCCATTGTGATTAGAATTTGGGGACCCTCCAATCTGTATTGTGTATTGTGCAATTTCACTATGTGCAACTATGGTTATACATTATAAAAAGTGTTTATATGTTTGTAAATGTAATGTCTGATGGTACCAGAATATCAGAGTATCAGAATAACGGTATTCTGCTAGCAGTCAATTTAAAGGATTTGAGAATAATGCTGATTTGGTCAGATTAATTGGTATTGCTACATATTTGTAAAGTAATCAATTGGCCTTTTTTCGATTCAGGTGAAAAACCTTACAAATGTGAGATATGTGATTATGCAACTCCAGATAGGTCGTCATTACGAAGACATAAACGTACACATACAAATGAAAAACCGTATAGTTGTCAATATTGTTGTTATAGGTAAGAATTTTTCAGAACATAGTTTTTTTAAGACATAAATGGATTAGTTCAAAACAAATACCTTTGCAATGTGGAATAGGGATGCCAATTGGAGGTTCAAGATTCAAATTGAATATGATGTCCAATTCGCGCGTAATCACATTGACCAAAGATTTCATTGGCTATGTATGACTTTATATACTTATATTTCAAAAATCTCCACCATTGTAATGAAAAAAGATTGGTTGTTCATTGGAACGTCACATCATTTTTGAAGAAGAATCTTGATTCAAAACTATTCTGACACGGAGGGAAGTATAGTGTGTGTTGCAGATTGACTGAATACCAGGTATTCTGCTAAATCCGAAACACCTAAAGAACATAGGTGTCACGAGAAGAAAATTTAGCTGATTGGCAGCGTTTCTTCATGATATATCTCTTACTATGAGAATAAAATGTCTCTTTTTTGAGTGCCTGGAAGCAACCAAACGGTAGAATAAATTTCCAAATCATCAATACTGCTATGAAATAGCAGTAGTGATGGTTATGAAGTTATGAGATGACAATATAACATAAAATTATGTGTACGACCCTTTGTTGTGTGGTGCACTACAATGCTGTAGCACATACGGTAACTATCTCTTGTGGGATACAAACAAGCTTTTTCTTCATAGTAAATTCAGTGATGTGTAGGTCAAAGCTTGTTTCTAAATTATTGATTCACAGACTATGCTATACAGGCTGGACTTACCTACTTAGCTCACAAACAGAGTAAATAGTAATATAGTACTTTTGTTCCAAATCGCAAGCATGGTTGGTTGATACAGCCATAAATTTACCGAACATCTTGTACTGCTAAATGTACACAAATCACAAAATACTTCAAGTCTCCCTCAGAGTGCTTGAGTGTACCCTGTTGTTGCTTCAAAATTGCCCTGATGTACTCCTTGTGTTTTGACTTGTAAAGGGCGACAAAAAAGAAGAGAGAAATGGTAAATAGTTTTCACCTTCACTGCACTTTATAGTGGTTCAGTTCAGCATGGAATCTTTTCCGCTTGCATAGCTACATGCTCTGGTGCTACATTTGATCTGGAAAAAATAGTATTTATTTGGGTTGTATTACTTTTTTTTGATTCGTTCAAGGGCTATTCAAAAGCATTGTCTGGATACACATATGCGAAGAAAACACACAGGTGAACAATTTGTATGTGGACTGTGTCACTATGCCACACATGATCGATATGGACTCAATCAGCACTTCAAACGTCATCAAAACGCTGATGGTACAATCACACACGAAGTCGAAATCGTCGATTTAAATAACGAAGGCAAATCTGCACCAGTAACAAGTATCGCTGCGATCGATAGGGAGAATCGGTCTTCTACTTATATTACTCTACCGTCCGGAGCGGTTTTAAAATCAACGGAAATTGGAAAAGACACTGTGGTTAGTTAACAATTCGTAGATTAAGCTAAAGTTGGAAATATCCAAAAATCTAGTGTAAATGACATTCTGGTTGTGAGTGGTGAATTACCAGCTACGCTTTTCACGGTATATCTATTGTTAGGGAAATGAAATGTCTCTTCAAGTGCCTGGTAGCTAAGAAATTGTAGAAAAGGTGCAAAATCATCAATACTGGTACTAATAGGACACCGAAGAAGAATCATTTTGAATGTATTTGAAATTCAATTTAGTTTCTGAAATTCTGTTCTGAAGTTTCGTAGCATAAAATTCGCCATGTATTGTGATTTCATTTGCAAACTGAGAATTCTGTTTCAATTCGAGTGACCGAAATATTTATGTATTTACTCCAGATGTACAAGAAAAGCTTCATGACTATCAACTATGCTGTTTTGTAGCAGTATGGATGATTTTTCTCTTGCTAGAAGAATATAATGCTTTTTTTAGTGTATGGTAGCTAACAAACAGTAGAAAAAAGTTCAAAATCATCAATACTGCTATGAAATAGCAGTGTTGATGGTTTTGAAGCTTCCTGGCCACTCGAAGAAAATGACATGAACATTGTGGACACATAAAGAGGTAACCCTGATTATGAATACATGTCATCTTGTACGTATTACCTTTATTCAGATCGAAGAGTCATCGAAGAAAGAAATGCAAGAAGCAGAAAATAATAACAATACTGTTGTTGTACAAATCAACCAAGATGGAAGTACAGAGCATAGTTAGTAATTATGGAATACCTTAAATAAACATATTTCATACATTCAATTCCTTATGTATACTATTTTTTATATCATTTAAATCATCTTATTTGTTTCACCATGTTTTGAAAAATATTGTTTTTCGAATTTAATAATATATGATTTTTTACATTTTCTCATTGATATTCACTATGAGCAAGGCCGGAAGCACTGCTTTGAAGAATCTGACTAAGGACCACTCAATAGTGAAGAGCTACTACATGTTTTACCAGCAACTGCACTCTAAGCGAAAAGCATTTTGATGGGAACTGAACTGCTAGGATAAAGTACCTTGAGTGATGTCTGCCCTGGGCGATGGTGAAACCATCCACCACTTTCTTGTAGAGGGATTAACATAATATGTCCAATTTTAAAAAAATTTAAGTGTAAGGCATTCATATTTGTAATTTGTTAAAACAACCTGTCCGTTTGTTTTTTGAAATAACTGAGTTTCGCCTCAACTGCAGTATACAAAATCATTCAATTCATTTCATAATGCGTGAGCAAATGAAAATGCATTTAAGTGACGCCGAGAAACTTACTCTCCCACTATATTTATTTCCCACTGGATGCAAACCAACATCCAATGTATAGGATCATCAGAGATAAGTGTGAAGTGACTGTTTTAATTCTGAGATTGTTTATTATTTTGTTTCAGTTGTTAGAGAACCCAGTACATCAAAACCAGATGAACCTGAATCAAAAGAAGAGGTAAAAATGGGATAGAATTAGATATAATATGATGCATTTTTATTTATTTCGCCTAATGTTTATTTATAGTTTTTATGAACGATCATAGTAGGTAGAAAAAGTGGTTACAACCCAGCTAGAAAACGAAAACATGTTGCGACAAAGACACATACTTGGCAAAATGGAATATCTGATTGGAAAGTAGTTACGTTAACTAACATGCGCCGATTAATGCCCAGGCATTCCTCAAAGGTTTCAAGCATGTGTCGGGTTAGTTATCGCCCAGGGAAGATACCATGCACTGTACTTTACTATTATAGTTTAGTTCCGTTTGGAATGTTTCCCATTTAGAGTGCAGCTGCTTGTACTTGACATCTTGTAGTAGCTCTTTGCTATTAAGTGGCCGTTAGTTAGTTCCTTTTAGGCACTGCTTCCGTCCTTGCTCAGAGTTAATTTCAATAAAAAATCAAAGATGCGCAAAGTGTTACGAGTATTCCTAATTCTTACCGATTGAGCTGACCGGTAACCTCAGTTTTAGGGATTCCATGTGTGACAACACTTATTGGAGTTGGGTTAGAAAGTCAGTGTTTGTGTTCCCCCATTCCTGGTCTAGCATCTCCTTTTCCTTCAGCCCACCTTGTCTATCAAGGCTCCCTATGCCTAATTGGACGAAAAGTTGCGCTACATGAATGTGCCCAAGTTAAAGCGGATTTATTGTTATTAGGTGGCAACAGTTCAACTTGGTCAACTTGAAGCAAATTTATTGCAACAAATTCATCGTCCAGGTGATGAAGTATTTATCCAGGTAAGAAGGCTATATCAAAAAATTGTTTTTCAATCCCATCTTCTTTAGAAAAAAGCATCATTTTTGCTTCAAAATGTATTTGTGGGTACATTGCTAGTAATACCCTATAAGAGTTGAAAAAACATGCGACAATTATGGGCCGATGAGATAATGAAAATTAAATCCTAGCAGATGCTGCTTGTTGGTTCAATATTTTGTAGTAGCGCTTTGTCATTTAAGTTGTCGTTTGTTATTATGTCTCAGACTCTGCTCTCTTCATTGTAAAAAAGAATTAAAATCATCAACCTCACTATGAAACAGCAGTGTTAATGGTTTTGAAATGTTTTGTCCATCTGAAAAAATTGCATGAGATACTTGAGGAAAGCCAGCCACCTTGGTCTTTTATAATTTTGAATACCATAATACTACCTAAATATTTTAAACTTCTCTAAACAGTAAGTCGAATAACATTCTGTCACTCTGTTGTATAAATTATATTTCTTTCATCATTTACACATTCTTAGCTCGTCATTGAAAACATAATGACACAAAATGTATATTCACGAATCATAATTATATACTTTTCTTTTATCATGTTTGAATGACTTGGCTTCCTATGATCATTAAATATTATATTAATCAAGATGTTACACATACCATTACATAGTTAGTATGCATAAATACCGAAGAAATGTGAATATTATCGGAGAAATAGGGTGTTGAAATTCACACACACACTGCTTGGTTATTTGTACACAAATTCTATTTCTATGATTTTTTCTGAAAAGTTCATACTTCTACATGCAAGCATTTTGAAAGTGATGAGGCTTAAAAAAATTTAAATTTTGTATGTGATCATGCAGCAAATTTTTAAATCTCTCCTATTAGTTGCTACTTTTACTACAGTTTTCTTGCAGTTATCACACTTAATCAGCAGAATCTACAAATATGCGTACATAGAAGATAGGTTTTCTGTTTATCTACTTAACTACTTGATAATAAGGAAATTCAGAAATTTGGTTTCTGTACATTAATTATCACATTTAATTCTCATGGGTCGATCATAATAAGCCTCATTTTGATATTAATATCTTTGATTCTGATTCCTTCTGTTTGTGTCATAAAATTGAATCTATACATATTTCCTGCCTCAGTAATTTTGATTTGATCTTCATATTTTGTTAGAAAATTTGCTCCACATATTTTGAAATTGCAGTTATGCAGCGTGACAATGTACTGTTCAGAAAATTATTAATTAAGATTTATCTCGGGTGAGGATGATACTCTGAACTGTGTACCCATTTTAAAAAAGTTTAATAATTTTTTATGCAAAAAGAAAGCACATTATCTTAAATGTAGTCATTATACTTGTCATCAGTCACTTTGACTTAATTTACTAATCAATTGTGAAGATTAACCAGTTTTACCGTTATTTCAAGGAAACTGGTGATATTGTAATTCGTAGACAAGACGGTCGTCTTCTGGTTATTCATCAACAGAATATACAGGAAGAGGTTATAACAAATACAGATTTGAATAACAAAAAGCAAGGTACTTCTGATTATTTTTGAATTTGCATATTTTTTGGTTGTGTTCGAGTAGCAAAGCATTGATTACACCGACCGTTAGTAGGCTGCACATTTTAAAAGAATACTAAAAAGTTTAAAAAGGTAGACTCCAAAATGTCAGCTGATCAACTTCGAAAGAAGCACCCAAAAAAGGAAACAGAAAAGGGCCCCTAGTACGGCAAACAGTTACATGAACATACAATCATTATCTGTGCCCTGATCAGAAAACATTTTATGCTGAACATGAACCACTATGACAGATTGGCAGAATGTCAGATTTCTGAAAAAAAAGGTTTCCGTTGGAAGAAAATTCAGCATATGGGCATGATATATCTGTAGCTCCAAGATTCAGTTACTATTTTGTGTGTATTCAAATAAATTGTATGGTTAAAAATCCTTAATATATCTATGGAATAACAGTCAGTGTTGATGATTCTGACGTTATTCTGCTGATTCGATGAAAATGACATGAACATCTCAAGCACCACAAGAAAGATTCTGCCACCCTGCACTATGACCAAGTTCAGTAACTTTTGCTTTCTTTTGATTGCGATATGCAACATGCAGAAAATACATTAAAGGCAATTTGAAAACTGTCAAATACAGCGCACAAATTTCAGTTTTTCTTGCTCTATGTCTATGGAATCAAGTATATGTGATTGTTTTCATGTTCATTTCTAAAGAAAGTGAAATTTTATCACCGTTGGATCGAATCCTATACACTCTGAAACACTTTTTCGGAACATAATATATCATATTTGTTATCAGGGAAGGACGGTGAAGTTTTGGTTAATGTAAATGATAATAACGAAACCTCTTAACAAAAAGATTGCGACAATACCATCACCCGAAAATATTGAAATTTGTGATGGTGACGTCGAATGGAAATAGCAGCGAACATTGTGAATGCTCGTTTGTACTGTGGAAGAAAAGAAGATAATGCCTGAAAAGGTGGAAAGAAATGGATTCTTATTACAACAAAATATTGTGAATATATGTCGCACTGCGAAAAAGGCTCTACCAAATCTGAGAAAATATGTCAAACCATGTTTTCTTATGTATGAGTGATGGATCGCATCGATGAGTATAGTATGTAAACCATAGCTATTTTAAATAATTTCAAATAAAATTTCTGGAAATTTGATTTATCGCTGGTCAGTGGTCAGTCGCTGTTTGCATTTATACTTTTTTACATTATCATATTTTTGGTCGATTTTTTTTTGTCAGATGTAATTTATTTTCCGTTGTTTTGTGCATTATTTGTTATTTATGTCGATGAATAATACCCAAAAAAAATAAATAAATTGCAGATATCAAGCAATTGTTGCTTTCATTGGATTTTAATATGTTCATGAAAATGTGGGGATACATTCGTTTCTATATATTTGGACTAATGTCATAGATTCGGGAGTGTTTCCACAGGATTTTGAGTTTAAAACAAGTCAAGAAATAAAATGTTGATGACAGCTGTTCGTCTCTGTAAGAATAACACCTTGTGTTGTAAGTAAATAGGAAGAATCATTACTATGATATTGCGGTATATAGGGCGACGGAGGCTTATTTTTCTCCGGGCGTCTGGATTTTTCATGTCATTTTTTTTTGGATGGTAGTCAAGCTTCAAAATCATCAATACTACTGTTTCATAGCAGTATTGATGATTTTGAACCATCCTGTACAGTTTGATTAGTACCAGAGACTCGAATTTGGGAAACACAGGCTCATGGAATGAGATCTATCATGAAATCTTTCCGATTTGCTGAATTTTCGCCGGGCGTCTGAATTTTTCGTATTATTTTCTTTTGATATTGGCAAGCTTTAAAACGATCAATACTGCTATTTTATAGCAGTATTGATGATTTTGCACCTTCCCGTACAGCTTCATTACTACCAGACATTCGAATTGAGACATTGTAGTCTCATGGAAAGAGATTTATCATGAAATGTATCCCATTTGCTAAATTTTCTTCTTGTGTCTGGGTAGCAATGTAGCCAACATTCCGCCAGTCTGGTGGTGGGCATGGACCGCGCTGAATAATTTACGGCCTCCCATGAAACAGCATATGTTTCAGTCCTCGATAAACCTGTCTTTTGTAGCGGTCATTTACCTGCCCAGGAAGAGTCGATTTTTTAAAAGGCGAATCGAAAAGGCAAGAGAAGCAAAACCTATTACTTAGTTGGTCGATAATCTTTCGAATGTGATTAATCACGTTCGTCTGTTGCTAATCAATGGTGACATATGTCGAATTCCGCCACAAATCACACGCATCACACATTTCCGATTGTAATCAAAAGATAGATGTTCGTAACATTTCAAGCATACCGTAACTTGCCGTCGAGTTGTAGGTTTGATATATTCGAAGAAAAAGTAAAAAAGATTCATTCAAGCATGCCTGCTGTAGGAATTGACCTGGGCACTACTTATTCCTGCGTCGGTATTTTTCAACATGGGAAAATAGAGATCATTGCGAACGACCAAGGAAACCGAACAACACCGAGTTATGTTGCTTTTAACGATACGGAACGACTCATCGGAGATGCCGCAAAAAATCAAGTGGCGATGAATCCAGCAAATACTGTTTTTGATGCAAAACGATTGATTGGAAGGAAGTTTGAGGACGATACTGTTCAAAGTGATAGGAAACACTGGCCGTTCCATATTGTTAATGTGGAAGGCCGACCTAAGATTGAGGTTAGATATAAGCATGAGATAAAATCTTTTTATCCAGAAGAGATCAGTTCAATGGTATTGACAAAGATGAAAGAGATCGCCGAAGCTTATTTGGGAACAAAAGTGGAAGATGCCGTTGTGACTGTGCCTGCCTATTTCAATGATTCGCAGCGCCAAGCTACAAAAGACGCGGGAACCATCGCTGGTTTGAAAGTTTTAAGAATTATCAACGAACCAACTGCAGCAGCCATTGCGTATGGCCTCGACAAGAAATCTGGCGCCGAACAAAATGTCTTGATTTTCGATTTGGGAGGTGGTACTTTTGACGTCAGCATTTTATCAATTGATGACGGAATATTCGAAGTCAAATCTACAAGAGGCGACACTCACCTTGGCGGCGAGGATTTTGACAATCTCATGGTGAGCCATTTTTTGAAAGAAATTCAACGAAAATACAAGAAAGATCTCACCGAAAATAAAAGAGCGCTTCGTCGACTTCATACCTCATGTGAACGTGCAAAGCGCACGCTTTCGTCTTCCTCACAAGCAAGTATTGAAATAGATTCTCTCTTTGATGGTACGGATTTTTACACTACTATAACTAGAGCAAGGTTTGAAGAATTGTGTTCTGATCTTTTTCGAAGTACTCTCAAACCAGTTGAGCGAGCGCTACTCGATGCTGGCATTGATAAAGGTCATGTTGATGAAATCGTTTTAGTCGGTGGATCCACACGCATTCCTAAAATCAAAAAAATGTTGAAAGATTTTTTTAACGGCAAAGAATTGAATAATTCCATCAATCCAGACGAAGCCGTTGCTTATGGAGCAGCCGTCCAAGCAGCTATCCTTTCTGGAGATACGGCTGACGAGATTCAAGATGTACTACTTCTTGATGTGACGCCATTATCCCTCGGAATTGAAACAGCTGGCGGCGTAATGACCAATTTGATAAACCGAAACACAACAATCCCTACAAAGAAAGAAGAGAAGTTTTCAACGTATGCGGACAACCAACCCGGTGTCTTGATCCAGGTCTTCGAAGGTGAAAGGGGAATGACAAAAAACAACAATGTGTTGGGTAAATTTGAGCTAACCGGAATAGCTCCTGCCCCAAGAGGTGTACCACAGATTCGGGTGTGTTTTGATATCGATGCAAATGGAATACTCAACGTCTCCGCAGTTGACGAAAGCACGGGGCGTGAGAACAAAATTACCATTACAAATGATAAAGGTCGCCTCAGCAAAGAAGAGATTGAGAGAATGGTCAACGACGCGGATAAGTATAAAGAGGAAGACGAAAAAGAGAGGAATCGAATTAAAACTAAGAACAATCTTGAATCTTTTGTTTACAATGTAAAAGCAGCAGCGGAAAACGATAATATCAAAGACAAAATTTCAGAAGACGATAAAAATATGGTCTTGAGCAAGTGCAACGAAACAATCGTGTGGCTCGAACACAACGCAGCAGCGGAGATAGAAGAATATGAAAACCAACAAAACGAGCTCGAACGCGTCGCCACTCCTATTTTAACAAAACTTCACCAAGAACCACATTCTAGTGGCAGATATCCGGAGACTAGAGGGGCAGAGTCAGGGCCGCAGCCATCAAATGGGCCCACGATTGAAGAATTAGACTGATTTTTTTTCACATGTTTGCCAGACCAAATATTGCAAAGTATCAGAAAATGGACCGTCAGTTAACAGCCCTTAAATAAAGAGATACATATTTTTCACATAATTCATTGTATTGGTCCTTGTTGTTGTTATTAAATTAATATCCAAACGTATTTTTTTGCAGTCAATCATTCGATCACCCCGAGCAAGACCCTGTACTAGCGGCCACCTATAGGTGAGCCGGTTTGGTGTTATTTGAAAGATTGGAACATTATGCTTCGGTCGAGCTTCTTCCTTGTCGCACTGATCTATGTATAAATAATAAAGATTTATTTTGTGCTTTTATAATTATAGTTTATATATGCAGTTGCTTCATTAATGTAACATACGTTACATTTGTACAAATAAAATGATAATAATAACAACGAAAATGTATTTTTTTCATAAATTTATATAAATATTATAAAATCTATCTGGTGATATTATAAAATTTTGTGATTAGATCACGTACAGAGATAACAATAACGCTTTTCTCGAGATTTCGCATTTGGATCACTAATTTTAATACCGCGAGGTATAGTCTACCGTTTGTAAAAAGCCAGAAAATAGCAAACAATATATAAAATAACCTTTCAAAACAATACTGTCATGCCAACAACGAGAAATATTTTTATTTATACTAGTCTATGAGTGAGTTCCCTCAAGTATGCTTCACTAACGCTATCTCCGGTTCATGCTTTACAAAATGATATATTTGGTTGGGACGTACAACAACAAGTCAGCAAACATATATTTGACCTTTTTATCATGAAGAATGTCCTAATCGGAAATTATATTTGGTCAAGCATGAGTCACCGATAGACCGCGCCTCGGCTGTCAAATCATCATTTGATAAAATATTTCGAGCTTGGTTAGCCACGTATGACTTCTTTTCCACAAAGGCAGATTGAGTCTAGCCCTTGCATTGACATCGATGGCATATTTTTATTACTGCTACTATTCCCCATATGCTTGACCGCTAGGGCTGGGCGAAACCGAATCATTTGGAATTCAAATCTAATCAGAATATTTTTTTCGAATCGGATCGAATCACTAATTGTCTGTAAATAACAATTTTAAATAACATTTTTACTATTATATTTGTTCCCATAATGAAAATATAGAAATTTATGGTTTGTAGTGTATTTTCAATTCAAACCAAGAGCAACAATTTCCATATTTTAACAACGAAATATAACCGATTTTGGTCAAATTTCGATTGCATTTCGTCGTTAAAAATGGAAATCCTTGTTCACTTCTCAAGTTTTGTTCCTATGAACGATTCACGATCGATTCGAATTAATCTTGCTTCGAATCACTGAATCGATTTACCCAGCCCTATTGACGGCATTCACGGTTTATAATCAATATAATTGGTCCTAAACTTTTACCGGCCCCAAAGCTTTCCGTATCTTTGCTTCATTTTGTTAATTTTACTGATATTATAATAACCTTAGTTCAAAAAGCTTCCTGCCGCATTTTTTCGAACGAAATATGTTAGTGCTCCACGCAATTGGCTTGGTAGGTTCCACAGTGTCACAAACAGTTCGATTTTTTCATGAACCTCTGAACTATGAAGTTCATTGTATTTTCATTACTTTTCTGATTGTGTTGATTTAGCAGGCTATAGACATTAATACGTATCTTTTAAGGGTGAAAATTTCCTGGTTTTCATTCGTGCATTTTGTAGCTCTTTGCACACTAGTGGTAAGCATGCCCACCAATGTCCCAACTACTCGTATGGCAAGGAATATTGATTTCGATTCTAGCTCACTATTCGAAAATACCCGGTTACAAGTGATTCACCTTCAAAAATATTTTAAAAGAAATAATTCACAAAACCACGTATCAATCTTAAATATCCTGGAGTATCTTCTATCAAAAATGAATATATACAATTTCACATATTTAAAACATGTAATATTCGCACTCGGAAATTCAAGGGCAGCATGCAAATCTATTCCACATTAAGTAAAGGTCTAGGATTTTTAAAAAGTGAAGAACTAAAGTGAAAAACGATAATATCAAAGCAGCAGCGAGTTAGTGATTTATATAATTCAGTTGGATCGGCTCGAGCACTTTACAAACAAAATCTGATGTCGGGATAAGTGTTACGGAAAGGCAATATGAAGTACAATGGGAAGCATACATATTTCTAGCCAACAAAATCAAATCGAGTAAAATTCTGAAAAGAAATTAATCCACTTCTTCGATAGTTGGTCCATCCGCATTAGTTTGCCCAGTGCCCGCTTTGGGTGGTACGCCATCCGGAGCAGGTCCTCCCGCTTGATGAAGTTTGGATAAAATAGGGTTAGTGACATTTTCAAGTTCTTTTTGTTGATAGTCGTATTCGTCCTGTTCCGCAGTTTGATTGTTGTCAAGCCAAGTGATTACCCCCTTGCATTTATCAAGAATAGTTTTTTTGTCGGCTTCCGAAATTTTATCTTTGATTTTCTCGTCTTCTACCGAGGCTTTGACGTGGTAGGTGTACGACTCAAGGGCGTTTTTAGCCTGAATTCGACCTTTTTCCTTATTGTCTTCGTCTTTATACTTTTCAGCCTCATTTACCATTTTCTCGATTTCTTCTTTGCTGAGGCGACCTTTATCGTTCGTGATGGTTATCTTGTTCTCACGCCCAGTGCTCTTATCTACAGCAGAAACGTTCATGATGCCGTTTGCATCGATGTCAAAGATTACTTCGATTTGCGGAACACCTCTGGGAGCAGGAGGGATGCCCGTCAGCTCAAATTTTCCAAGAAGGTTGTTGTCCTTTGTCATACCGCGTTCACCTTCGTAAACCTGAATTAGAACGCCAGGTTGATTGTCAGCATAAGTTGTGAATATCTGAGTTTGTTTCGATGGAATTGTTGTATTTCTCTTTACCAAAGCCGTCATCACCCCACCAGCGGTTTCGATTCCAAGAGATAGAGGAGCAACGTCTAAAAGCAGAAGATCTTTCACTTCTTCAGATTTGTCACCGGATAGAATAGCTGCTTGTACTGCGGCTCCATATGCAACAGCTTCGTCTGGATTGATTGATTTGTTCAGTTCTTTGTCGTTGAAGAAATCTTGAAGAAGTTTTTGAATCTTTGGAATTCTTGTCGATCCTCCGACAAGAACAATTTCATCAATTTTACCTTTATCGATCTTGGCATCTCGTAAAGCTTGCTCCACTGGTTCCAATGTTCCACGAAAAAGATCAGAACAAAGTTCTTCAAATCTTGCTCTTGTTATCGAACTATAGAAATCTACTCCTTCGAACAAAGAATCGATTTCTATATTTGCTTGTGATGAGGAGGAAAGCGTACGCTTCGCTCGTTCACACGCGGTTCGAAGCCGTCGAAGAGCTCTCTTATTGCCAGAAAGGTCTTTTTTGAATTTTCGTTTGAATTCTTGAATAAAATGATTGACCATTCGATTATCAAAATCTTCTCCTCCGAGATGAGTGTCGCCTCTCGTGGATTTCACTTCAAATATTCCGTCATCGATGGATAAAACACTGACGTCAAAGGTACCGCCTCCCAAATCGAATATTAATACGTTTCTCTCTGAGCCAGGTTTCTTGTCGAGACCGTATGCAATGGCTGCAGCTGTTGGTTCGTTGATTATTCTCAAGACATTTAAGCCGGCAATAGTGCCGGCGTCTTTTGTGGCTTGACGCTGAGAGTCGTTGAAATATGCAGGGACTGTAATTACGACATCTTTTATAAAAGAACCTAAATAGGCCTCAGCAGTGTCTTTCATTTTTGTCAGAACCATTGAGCTGATTTCTTCCGGAAAGAATTTTTTTTCTTCACCTTTGTACTCGATGCTGATTTTTGGCTTTCCTCCTTCGTTGACAACCTTGAACGGCCAGTGTTTCATGTCACTTTGTACCGTTGGATCATTGAATTTTCTTCCAATCAATCGCTTTGCATCGAAAACACTGTTTGTTGGATTCATCGCTACTTGATTTTTTGCCGCATCTCCGATCAATCGTTCAGTATCGTTGAAAGCAACATAGCTTGGTGTTGTTCGATTACCTTGATCGTTGGCAATGATTTCTACTTTTCCATGTTGAAATACACCAACACACGAATATGTTGTACCAAGATCAATTCCCACAGCAGGCATTATGAAGAATGTGAAGAGTGTCTTGTAACGTTAAATACTATATACAATTTACAAATATACAATTAGCGTTTGATGGCCTTCAGCGAGCTTAGGCCGACTGTTAGACGATTTACGAAGTGGTTTCCCTCGCAGATACCCCGTGTATTTATAAGACGAGAGAAAAATAGAGCGGAAGAAAGCTTATAAGAGAAAGAGTGATTAAACAGCTGATCCGAAAATACATGTCGAGAACATTCTTACCAGATTAATGAATTGCCAGATGTGAAAAATTGATCGATCAATCCATGCCGTGTGTGGTACAATGATTAGAATGTTCCAGCAGTTTCCAAATCAGCAAGACTAACTCTACTAGGCTTACGCCCGACAGACAAATATGCAAGGGAAACTATAATAAAATTTTCTCGTATCTACATAAGAGCAAAATACTGGTCCTCAAGACGACAATAACAACAAAATAATAGTTATTATTAAAAAGTTCTATAAATTTTGAGCAACTTTGAAGAGTTTGTTGATATTATGTTATTCATATCCAATGACGTATTCCGAATTTTAAAATGTAAAATGGGTGGAGGGTGGGTGGTGCTCTACGTCAACGGCCACATCTATGTCCTTGATAACTCAGATTTTTCAACAGGTTAAGAGTATTTTGGACATAAATATTCTCTCTCCAACACGTGTTCCTGGAAAGAACAAACTAACGACCATTTATATATTGGAAAGAGCAATATTATTCGGTGATTCGAATCGCTTCAAAGCAAAAATTATTAAAATCAGTCGAGAACCGGCCATAGGAACAAAAACATACAAAAAGGAAAAGAATTTTCCATTATTTCTCGTCAATTACAGCTAAAATACTTTTGGATTCATCTTCAACAGTTTGTTTATATTATCATTGACCAAGTAGATAGAAGTAGATGTTTTTGATAGTCCGGACAATTGTCTTGGTAAAACAAGATATTGGTTCTTTATAAACAATGAATGACTCTGATGCGAATATTACAATTATGAAACACATTCGAATGCCAAATTATTCGGTTTTGTCCACTCTGACATATATTGTGAAAATTTGCCTTCATTTAAGCAAGACTAAAAGTAGTGTCTAGAATGGACCACATCGACTCACGGTGGTGGGAAGACAAAACTAGTGTCTTTCATAGCGTATTAGGTTCAAGCAAACCTAATCAATATTTTATTTCGTCAAGCATGAGACACAGATGGATGGCACCTCGGCGTTGCGATCATCGTTGACTCATACTTAACAAAAGATGTTTAGAAAGAAAGCTTCTAACTGGTAAAGGACATTTCGCAGCTTCGATGAGGCATGCATATTTCAAATCTTCTCTCGCATCGTTGTTTTGTTACACTATGATTTTCATGTCAATTACCCAAGATAAATTTACCGCGACTTTGAGAAAGTTTGCATCAAATGTTGGGTGCCCAGAATTTTCGAGAAAAGTAATATTATCACGTTGATTACATCATAGCCATATACTGAAAAGTGAACACTGCGATTGAGTACCTTATATTAACATTATACAATGTGATATTATGATACAATTATAAAAACAGAGTGTAACGCAATGGTACACCAAGATGAGTAAAGAATATTCTCTAATTACCACAGGAGAACCAAATAATCATGACTCGAATTAAATTTGGCCCATACGCGCGACATATCAAATATTTTCACTTTCGTGCGATGATGAACTGAAAGAATGTTCTAGAACGGTCACGCGACCATGTCTGCAAAACTCTCGAAATAACTCGTATGAGCGTGTAACTTCTCTCGTATTATAAAAGCCGGTTAAAATGGTAGGAAGGGTATTACAACAATATTTCTTGCGACAACAACCTGGGCTGAAACTGCTCGAAATTGTATATACTATTCAATTGTGACTTAAATTCTTCCTCAAGATGCCGGCTATTGGTATAGATCTTGGTACAACATATTCGTGCGTTGGTGTTTTTCAACATGGAAAGGTTGAAATTATCGCCAATGATCAAGGCAACCGTACAACCCCGAGTTATGTCGCTTTTAACGATACTGAACGTTTGATCGGAGATGCGGCAAAAAATCAAACAGCGATGAATCCAACAAACAGTGTTTTCGATGCAAAACGATTGATTGGAAGAAAATTCAATGATCAAACCGTACAAAGTGACATGAAACACTGGCCATTCAAAGTTATCAACGAAGATGGAAAGCCAAAAATTAATGTCGAATATAAAGGGGAAGAAAAGAACTTTTTTCCGGAGGAAATCAGCTCAATGGTTCTAACAAAAATGAAGGAAACTGCCGAAGCGTATTTGGGATCTTCCGTGAAAGATGTTGTCATCACTGTTCCAGCATATTTTAACGACTCACAACGCCAAGCAACAAAAGATGCCGGTACTATTGCTGGTTTGAATGTATTAAGAATTATCAACGAACCAACAGCGGCCGCAATTGCCTACGGTCTCGACAAAAAATCAGAGAAAAATGTTCTGATTTTTGATTTGGGTGGGGGTACTTTTGACGTCAGTGTTTTATCCATCGACAGCGGAATTTTTGAGGTAAAATCCACAAGGGGAGACACTCATCTCGGCGGAGAAGATTTTGATAATCGGATGGTCAGTCATTTTATGCAAGAATTCAAACGAAAACACAAAAAGGATCCTTCTGGCAACAAGAGAGCACTTCGACGACTTCGAACCGCATGTGAACGAGCAAAACGTACTCTCTCATCATCAACACAAGCTAATATAGAAATCGATTCTTTATTCGAAGGAGTTGATTTCTACAGTTCGATAACAAGAGCCAGATTTGAAGAACTTTGTTCTGATCTTTTCCGTGGAACATTGGAACCAGTCGAACAAGCTTTACGAGATGCAAAGATCGATAAAAGCAAAATAGATGAAATTGTTCTCGTGGGAGGATCAACCAGAATTCCAAGAATTCAAAAACTACTTCAAGATTTCTTCAACGGTAAAGAACTCAACAAATCAATCAATCCAGACGAAGCTGTTGCATGTGGAGCCGCAGTGCAAGCTGCAATATTATCAGGGGACAAATCCGATGAAGTGAAAGACGTACTTCTTTTGGACGTTGCACCATTGTCGTTGGGAATAGAAACTGCTGGAGGAGTAATGACTGCATTGGTGAAAAGAAACACAACAATTCCTGCGAAACAGACCCAGACTTTTACAACCTATGCAGACAACCAACCAGGTGTTCTTATTCAAGTTTACGAAGGCGAGAGAGCTTTAACAAGAGACAACAACTTGTTAGGAAAATTTGACTTAACAGGCATACCACCTGCACCGCGCGGAATCCCTCAAATCGACGTAACGTTCGACATCGATGCGAATGGAATCATGAATGTGTCTGCCGTTGACAAAAGCACAAAACGGGAGAATAAAATCACAATTACAAACGACAAAGGTCGTCTCAGTAAGGAGGAAATTGAGAAAATGGTTAACGAGGCTGAAAAATACAAGGAGGAAGATGATAAAGAAAAAGATCGAATTCAAGCTAAAAACAGCCTCGAATCTTATACTTACCACGTAAAAGCTTCGGCCGACGACGATAAAGTTAAAGATAAACTTTCCGAAGCAAACAAGCAGACAATTATCAACAAATGCAAAGAAATAATCACCTGGCTCGACAATAACCAGACAGCGAACAGAGATGAATATGAATATCAACAAAAGGAATTAGAAAGAGTTGTCAACCCTATTCTCACTAAACTTCATCAAAATGGCGCGACTACAAGTGATGACGTTCCTCCACAGCAGTCCAATGGGGGCGGCCCCACAATTGAAGAGGTTGATTAAAACATTTCATGCTATTCTCAATCGATAATGTCCACTTTTATAATGTTTGCGGTCACTGTTAGATCGTACTGTCTGTGAGCTGTCAATTGGTAACTTTTTTGTGTGATTTTAATGCCTCACAACTGCGCCAGATTTAATGCGTTCTCCTCAACATGGAATGTCGATAAATTATTTTCTGTCACTTTTCTCCTATAATTATTTTTCCTTTTTCAGTATATATACCTAAATAAAGTTTGTTTATTACATTGATTATAAGCGCGTGTTGATAATCGGGAAGATTTGATACCTCATTAAACAATACTATAGACGTTGGCTCTCTGGGATTCAGCAACATCCCAAACGTATAACTGAACCGCCCTAATGTATGATAAAGTGCAGTGAGTGGCCCTGGGTATTACAAAATCCGACCGCCCTAGGTATTACAGAATCATCTATCCCTTTGTTTCCTTTAAATCGTATTCTGCGACACGCAGGAAGGATGGAATTTTATTCGCCCCCAGGTTAAATTCTAAAACCTTTATTTATACTTTATTTTTGCCAATAGAAAATATTTTAATCTTTTTTAACCAATAATAATTGATTGAAAATAAATAAACACAAAATAATAGATTTGACACTCGATATATTCGACTAATCAAGTAACCTATATGAAAAATACTTGCGCTGGCTCTATCAGTATATAACCTGGTCATCTGAAAAGAATTATTTAAAAAATTATAAAAAAATACCTTAAAGTGATATTTTTTTGAAAGTACTCACGACTATCAGGACATACTTACTTGAGATAAAGGACTACTCACAAGCGGGGGCTCAGCATAAATTGCGAGAAAACGCTAATTTTTCTTGACCCTTAGGCGTGAATTTTTAATTTCTTGCGTTTTGAGTGTCAGTATGTCGCTAACAATTCATTCTTGAACAATGACTTAATTGGTATAATTCAATATCTCTTTCAATTAACGAGGAATAAGAATTATGGGATATATTTTAATATATAATATGATTATGAATTAATTTTTAGAAAAATCATATCATCGATAAACCTTTATTACAAAAAAAATTGAAGCAACAAATAAACACTTTTAATCATAGTATATAGTGTAGGTGACAGACTCAAACATGGCTAGATTGTTATAGTATATTTAAGCTACCCTAAACTTGGGATTGGATAGTACAGTCGACATTGAAGTACCAAAAAGAAATAGTGCCAGGATATAATAGATTTCGAAAGTGCGTGTCATTGTCGGTATCTGACTGCCGTATTGTCTCAACAAAAACAAAATATGCACGAAATGGGTTGTAATCATATAAAATCTTGTAAATCTGACAATGCCGTATTAATACTATTAAACTTTCTTATGTAAGAAGACGCTCAATCCAGTGTTGCATTGTGGGATTATCCCTTGAGTTACGCTCGCGACGTTCGTTTTATGCTCGGGTCTGAGTACCCGGAAGACAGGTGCAGCGGGGTCACTAAAGTCATAAAATTCTGATCCCTAATTTTTTGTAACCGGATGTATCAAGTAAGCGTTCTTTGTTCAATTCCCATTTGAATCCCACAGCTTCGTTTCGTCCTAACCCAAATATGAATAAGATTATTCATTGCCAAGTTCTCATAGATTGAATCCATTGGATTACAAACACTCATCGATTTAGGTTTGTGGCTTTCAATATGAATATACGGGTATTTCTCTTCACCGAGTTTCATACCAATGTCTCTTGAAAATTCTGCAATCAGTTTCATTCGATTCGTTGCATTATTCGATTCTTGCGATATCGGTGGAGAACGTCTTGTCTTTCAATTACAAGAAGTAGATGAGACAAACTAACATTTCGAAATTTAGGTGGACTAATTTTATATAGCCCAAATTACCTTAAATACAAGAGCGGTAATTTATGCAGACAATAAAGAGCATTAAATCCAAGCAGTTAGTCTCCTTGTCGTTGAAACACTAGTGTTTGAAAAAAGCAAACTTTTATTTGTTTTAATTGCACTAATGAGATCTTTTGGGAGCTTTATGAGTTTCAATGGTTTACAGAGACAAATATTAGATATAGAATCGAACGCTTTTTTGTAGGTCAATCACTTCCTCACGATACTCCTACGATAGGTTGTAGCCCTGTAGGTGCGGGCTTCAAAATAGTTCTAACGTATTTCCTTCGTGTCGTAAGGAGCGACAAAAGGGAAGCAAAGTGGTATATAGTTTCACCCTCCACCAGGACAGACACCACTAACTGCACTTCACCATGACTGTTCCAGTTCATACGTTAGGAATGTTTCCCATTTAGAGTACAGTTGCTGGCACTAAACAATTTAGTAGCTCTTTGCTGTTACGTGGCCGATGGTTGGTTCGTTCCGGATGCTGCTTCTAGCCTTGCTCAGAGTGAATTTCAATGAAAAAATTACCATTTTGAATATGTCAGAACTGTGACTACACAGACCTTCTGACTAAGATTACAGATCGGGCAGCTTTGATGCTAGAGTGAAATAGCATAATAATAATACAAAAAAACAGCGCGGATTTTCAATGAGACTTTCGCTGTAGCGAAACTCTCAATTATTAGCGATTTCCAGCACTCTAGTTTTGGTATGCGCGTGAATTTCTATTCTAAAATTTTTTTCTGCGATTTACGCGACTCACAGCTGAGTGAGGAAGCATTTACTGGGTTAATCACTGTATGACAACCCAGTTCTCATATCTTAAAATTATTTTCAAAAAAAACGAACCACTAAAACAACTGATCACTTGCTTATCACTTGTGGCGCGAAAACCTGTCTCAGTAAATTTATTACCTACTTGACAGGTTCTAAATTTGCATTGTTACGTCATCGTAAGCACTTTATGATTGACCCGAGTGTGAACACGGATTAAGGCACTTTCATTATTTCGGTTTTAATCAAGATGTCATAACCGACGCCCCTCCCCAAGTCACAACATTTAAACCGAGGTAAGTTTACCCTAAAACGTTTTATCCTGAAACAAGCCCATGATTTTAATCATATGGTGAAGGTTTTTTTTTGTTTTTTATTATTTGCTATGGCCTGTCCGTGAACCCACCGGGGTGGGGGTGGGGGGGGGGGGGGCTTATACCCAACAACCGTTAGTTACGGACCTTATTTAGTGACTGTGCAGTCTGTATCTGTTCTATGTTAAACGGTCAAGCATCCGCCTTCCGGACAATACGATAGCGCCTAACCGACTGACGAGCTGGGGTTCATATGGTGGAGGTTTTTGGGCTATTTCTCACCATACAAACTACAACTAGTATGGCAACTCCTATTTTAGGTAAAGGCGCGCCGAGTTGCGAACAGCGACACATAGCGGTAATATGGTTAAATCCTGTCAAAGCACGGCACAGTACTGCATACAGTACTGGGGTTAGTGGTCATATGGTTTTTCCATCGTGGTGCGTTTACTTTGGCATGGATGTATGTATGTTTATTCGTCTCAAAATAAATACATTACAAATACACGATAATAAGAAACACATTATGATTATGAGACATGCTGTTCGTACAGGACTTATTTGGCCAAGGACACAAAGTGCGACGTAGGCCTAAAAATAAATTTTCTGTACTTGTCCGCCGTTATCGGTATTAACCAGGGTGGCTGCCAAAGCAGGGGCATAAGCTTGCACAGACATTAGAAAATGAATGCCTTCACAATTCTGCGTTTCAAAATGACAAGAAATATTCTTGTTCCTTGAATTTATTGACATCAAAACTTGTACATGATAAAAATATGAAGTAATCTGTGAAAATGAATATCCAATTATTAGAAGTGGTAGGATGTTTTTTTCATCGCAAAGGGCAAGTGCCACTCACCTTACTTGTGGTTCAGTTATTTTTCACTGGAAGTGCAGTTACTAATATCCAAGTCTGAGAAAGTAAGCTCATTGTTGTCAAACCCATTATAATTACGACAACTAGGGTTTTGGTTTTTTAAAAGTACTGATACTTTTTTTACTACAGGTATGGTTGCCCTTATATTTTAGTTTAGACCAGTGGTTCCCAAACGTTTCCAAAAATTTTACCTGGGGGACCCTTTTCATTTTTTTGATATTTCGCGGCCCTATGAAAATCAAAGAACGTTATAGGAAACTTTCAAACATCACAATAAAAAGAAATCAACACTAAACAAACCAATGAAAGAAAAGGCGAAAACTGTCAAATACGGTAAGAAGTTTAATAGGATTGGTGTTTTCAGATTGAGTAGAATGAAAAAGGCTGCCTCGCACTCATAGTTGGTTACAAAAGGAACGAGAAATTTTGAAGCCAACTTTTTAGGAGGCATTTGAAACAATATCTTTGCAATGCTGATAATATAATTTACTGAAAAACGTTTATAAGAACTGATAAATAGGTCTAAATTTGAAAGCTTAATGAATTACCGATAACAGTGTTTTTCTAGCGACCAAAACGTACTAACCGTATAAACAGTAGTTGACTGTAGTAAAGCAAGTGGTATTCTAATCATAACAACTGTGAAAACATTAAACAACCGAGAAAGCATTATTATCGAATCACAATTACTAATTCTCTTTCCCGGACCCTCTGAAACTGCTGAACGGATCCCAGTTGATCCGCGGACCCCAGTTTGGGAACCGCTGGTTTAGACGGTTTTCGAAATTCACTATATAAATAGAGTAATGTTTCAAGATTTTGGATAAACAAAGTTGCTGATATCTGACCATATTACAGCATTTGGACATAAATCACGATTTCACTGGAAAACTGATAGATCATGGAGTAATCAAAATATGAAGTCACTTTGAATCTAGACTTCTAGAATGTTTTTTTTTATCGAAATTCACTCTGAGTAGTGCCTTCTCTTTAGTCGTCTCTCACCAAACGCAGACAAATTTTTATGGTAATCTGATATATGGTACTAAACTTCTTGAGACCCCAAATACTTTGGTAAATATTGGTGATGTCAGATATATATTTCATCCAATAGTAAGTAATATTAGCATGACATAAAATGTGCGAAAAATATCTGAATTTTCATAATTATTAACACGCCTTTATGATATAAGATAATATAGACAGGTCGTATATTCTCGTTTTTTTTTCTGGTGTTTCAATTGTTCATGTCATTTTTGCAGATGAAAAAAAGCTTCAAACCCATCAACACTGCTATTTCGTAGCAGTATTGATGATTTTGAACCTTTGTTATACAATTACATTATAATTATGTGAATTTTCTTCATATAGAACCCATTTTTTGGGGTATCTGAGTACCTGGCATTCTGATATAGAGAAATTGTATTTACGGAATTTTGTGGAAAGATTTTAAGTAATCGAAATTACTTTTGCTTTTTTAACATATTCTTAATTATGATCCAATGTCAATTTTACAACATAAAATGTGGAACTTTCAAAGAGGACATCTATAAGGTGCAGGGAAAAAAAGGTTAAATCGGAATTGAAAAAATTGAAGAATTTTAAAAATGTGACCACTCCAGGTTACTTTCTGAATAGGGACTCTACTATTTTGTAAAACCGTTTGCATAACTTATGGTAACAGAGATAGGTTTATAGGGAAGACAAAAAAGAATGATAATTGTGTTTTAGATGAAATTTTAAGCATATTTTATTACCAGGATAATGGAGAAACACTGGAAATGTTGCATGGTTATTAGAATGAAATAACTGTCATGAAAACTTACAGTAAAAGTTTATAACGGAATTTCAGATTTCTGAAAGTGGATAAATAGCGTGCTGCGTGGAATTTATATTTAAACTGTTGAATTCGAATAATTGGTAATAATTGGCGACAAGTAACTTTTAGTGATATGTTTGGGTACATATTAAGAATTGGATGAAACTTCTTTCCAGTGCAGTATCTCCTTGAGTACAAGCATCTGAAATAGAAGCAAAAAATTATTTTATTCAGAAACAAAACAACATGTTTCGGCTCGCCTTACCACATAGTAACATAAAGGGGAAAAACTGAATGTCTGTCAGGCTACGGTTAACATCCGAAGCCAGAATGTAGTTTTGTGCGTTTTTAAAAGGTCTTAGGCAATTTTTTATGGTCATATTTAAGAATAAATCCATTCATACCTAGTTTGCGAAACCATTCACATATAGGTATTACAATTCCCGCTTCTTTGTATAATGTTAAGCCTAAACTATTCGTTTTAATATGACACAAGAAATCTCAGACATTTCCAGCTAGACTACGGTACACAGTCAACAGGTCAATGTTGTTAATACTGAAACACTGAATTTGAATTAGATTCAAGATACTTTTCTTTACTGTTCAACTTATCTCTTTCGGCGTAAAAACTACTGTGGCTTTGGTCTGTCTTACCTAGCCTATAGTTCAGACCGGTTGTTTATCCGGTCAGTTGAAAATCCTAAGAAGGTGGGCGGCTCTTTCAGCTCATACACGTCCACAGCAAAACTTGATCCTTGCTTGATCTCTCATCTGTGTGGGCCCTTCGAATATTTTACTGCCCGAAGATATACCATAAAATTACTTAAAATGAAACCAAACTCACAGACAACACAGCCACTATAGTTTGTGGGCAATCTGTTTTGCATCCATCGTCTTGCTTATATTGTTGAAGGGTGTCCTAAAATTCGTCGTCAACTTGTCATAATTAGAGTATATGACAGGGATGTCAATCGAATATATTCGAAAATCAGCATATTAACCAAAATGAAATTCATAATATAAATATTTTTCCGAATAGTGACATATAAAAAAGCAGGCTGACAGGAAATCAGTAGTATGTTAGTGCCTCCATTATTGCTATTTCCGTTCAAGTAAAAGAAATTGCGGCCCATACTCAATTTTGTTTTATGTGGTTAAGTTTTCTCATCAACCACAAGGCTGGCATTAGAGAGTATTAGATAGCTATTTCAAATTCGGATATTCTTAATAAGGTATTAAAAATGGTAAAATATTTGGTTTCAGCCATCCATGGTATGTGATATGGGAATTTATCTTCAATTAGACCATAGACATAGTTTATTTCGACACCTCTGTCGACACAAGAGGCGATACAAATAAAGACATAACATCACAGAGCTATCAGGAAAGCAAACAAAACCGAAAAGAAAATTTAAATTAAATCAAAGCTGTAAGATTTGTTCTGATATTTGCTAGGAATTACAAGATAATATAGGTAAGTAGAAATTTCTCACATTTGCGAGGGCTTGCGCATATAAGGGTGTAGCGTACTATATTATTTGGCAGATAAAAATCAGCAAACTCCTTGTATGAAATCATTCCCATAGGATTCAAACCTGCGCATATGACTACAAAGATGCGTAGTTGAAGCGCTTTCCTAATGATGCTTAATCGGGCAGCAAATCGTCCCCTAGCGCTCAGTTTTTCATCTCGTTGAGTAGTTTCAATACTTATGTTGTCGAATATTTCGTCTTCCGTTAGGTCCATCGTGATCGTCCGGGGTAGTAATAGGTAAGTGAGGTACGCGCGTCTTCGTTGCTAAGGAATCGCCCCTATTACCGCTAGAGGCGCAGTGATCAATGGGTCGAGATAGAGCTTTCCCTACGAGCTGTAATCTGTATGTTCTCACCGCCACCTGTTCATGAACACAGCTGGCGGAGGATTGACGTTCTGCGTTTGCATGTGACGTTAAGATAGTGATAAGATAGATGCTGTCTTTTGGTGGCAAATCAAACACGTTTAATATACTATGGGAAACTATTTTTATGTTGCAAAATTGAACCACCAATATTCTCATTCAAATATCGTACCGGTACCACTACATTATATATTTCATGCCCAAATTGCCTACGCAGTACGGCATGTAGCGTCAGAGAGTCGACGACACCCTCAGTCCTCAAGCGGTCTGCTCTCATGCACTGCAGACTGGGGTAAAGTCTGTTGAATGTATTTGAAATATATAATATTATATCATGGGATAGACTAAATAGTATTGTGTTTAATATTTTTTGTTGTTTTTTCATGGCTAATTTAATGTAAAATATTTATACAGTGTACGGTACCTAATCTGTAATTATATCTCGATATTCAGTATTACTGATTACCGTATATATTCTGTTGGAATATTCAAAAAATTGACTGGATGGATATACCAATGATGAATGAATGGTTCGTTTTGTTTTCTATTACGCTTTACTCTGTATGCATATTTTAATGGCTATGGGAAATAAAGTATGCACTTCTTGTGTTTTTAAGCTTCGTGGAAAGTTTTGTTCAACTGCCTGACCGTTCTTTGGTGTAAGGAGTACTGTATTATGTTTTACGAGTAGAAGGTCGAAATAAATCTGTTTGGGCTATCCCAATTCAGCTTAATTACAGACTAGGGGTAGTGATTTTCTTGCTTCAAATTTTCTGAAATGTGGCTATTTTTGATAGGTCCACCTCTGCACTTCAACTTATACCCAGTATACCGTATGACTAGGCGACCTCTGAAGATATTCGTTATTTCCAGCCAACAAAAAATCTGGTTTTGCAAAACGGTTTATTCTTTCTCAATACTAATACTGTAGGTCTACTGTGCTGGCAGCTGGTAAACAATAAATTTGAGGAGTTGTGGCCCGCTCCTAAGGTATTGGGAGGAACAGTCCTTCCAGAAAGATATTCCAACATTTAACATTCTCAAAATTAGGCACAATTTGTTGCACGCTTCTGGTGTGCGAACACGTGTTATACAGTATAGTGTTTAACCCCCATAATGGTGTAATTTTTGAGAAAAGGGCCGAAAAATTTTTGTGCGGCTTCCCCATTCAGGGTGGCAATTTTAAAATATTTTCATTTCAGTAAAGTCAAAGCACGAAAAGCTGGAAGGGATAATATTGAACTTGAATATTTTTTCTCAGAAGTCGCCCGGTCTGCTGGTATTATATTTTACAAATTCTTTCCCAAATCATCACACTCTAGGCTAGTTGAAGGAACATTAGTTTCCTTGGGCAGTTGGATGCCTGGTTAGCTTAAAAAAAACAGTAGCTTGTTGGTCCCAAGTAATGGCTGCTACGGATCGTTACAAAATTTTTAGGCGATGATTAGGCGGCTGTAATCAGGGGTAGTAATGGAATAGAATAGAAGCGAACGGCGTCCCTATCTGCTATTCATTTATGAAGTACGGGGAAATGTATTATCTTCCGGTTTAACAACCATCTTTGGATCGTGACTCCATTTCATTAAAAAATTTAATGGTTTATAGCAAATGATATTTTAAGGATTTGCAGCAACAACAAACAAAATCTGAAATAACGAGTGGACAAACAATAAAACAACAGAGTATCAAAGCCACTGATGGAATTTTAAAACACTCAGGAGACATGAGCTTTTAGCGGGTTCTTGCAGATTCGTGATCTCTGCTTGGTATAGCTAAATCCTAGCTGCTTAGTTGCTGCTAGGAATGTCATCCAAATTATTAGTAGTCTAAATATGTGATTATGAAAAATTATTTTACCCATTTGAATTTAGGCTGAACTACCAGTACTACTTATTTGATACATTAATAAAGCTGTTATTTTTTACTACTCATTTGATACATTAATAAAGCTGTTATTTTTGTTTGACCAAAATTGCAAAAATATTTTTCAATTATCTCTATTTTCACAGTAGCAGCATCGTATTTTTGCAATGATCATTGTATAAAAAATCAATATGCAACTTTGAATCCGATTAATTTTGTTTTAGTGTCAATATTCTTATTTAAAAAAGTACTTTGATAAGGCTATGTCCTTCTGTCGATCAACGATTCATTATAGTTTGACGATACTCGATTCCTCTAAAAAGAATTTGGACACCAAAAAAGCATGATTATCATGTTTATTTCAGTTTGACTTTGTACTTGAATCATTTTCTTTTTCTTGTAGTGAATTCCTATTATATATGTACAGATTAAGTTATTTCCGTCCCTTGTACCAACTTCCTCTTCTTCCAACTTCCTCTTCTTCAGCCCAATTTATTTTGAACTACCGTTCTCCTCAAATTATATATAACTATATTGTTTTTGTTGACATGCTGGTTAGATAAACTAACTCTCTGTGCATTCGTGTCTTTTGCAACCTAGTAGAGTGCAGAGAATTGCATCTACCCTGGGAGGAGGCAAAACTATCACCTTTTCTTAGAATCAGGGTAAGCCCACATTTCAACATCTAATGTATAATTTTTGTTCATGGTTATTAATAACAGGTACAAAAATGTCTAAATTAGCCAGAGTGGGAAAAACTTTGCGAAAGCATGTTGTAGAGGAAAAGCTTCCAAACATAATAGACACTGTAATAGCTGCCAACCGTGCTTCAACGGGGCCACCGTTGGGTCCTATGCTTGGCCAAAGAGGAATTCCAATTGCTAAATTTGCTTCAGATTTTAATCAGCAAACGAAAGATATAAAAACAGGGATCCCTCTTGATACAAGGATACTTATTGATGGAAAAAACTTCAAAACACAGGTGTTTTCACCTACTTTGGAGTTTATGATACTACAAGCTGCTGGAGCTACGAGAGGAGAAAGGGAGTTGGTTTTGGGCTCTGAGTTTCTTGGAAAGATAAATTACAAACATTTGTATGAAATTGCAAGCGTGAAAATACACGATGAATATTATACTATACGTGATTACACAATGCAACAAATGTGTGAAGAGGTGGCTCAAGTCTGTTATAAAAATAATATTGATATTGAAAAAGAAATTGATCCTGAAGAATATGATTTATTTTTGCAAGAAGTTGAAGAAAAAGAGACTTTGTTCCAAGAGGAAAAATTGCAGAAAGAACTAGAATTAAAAAAGAAAATGAAGTTGTTATGAAATTTAATATTTACATTACTGATTTTCAAATTTGGATCAATATAGACATAAAGCACTTCAATTGCGTGTATAGTCTACTCGTAAATTAACTACCATATATTGGTTAAGTGGTGGATATGTGTTTACGAGCGAACTTAATAGGATTCAAGCCTGGGATCGGCATCAAGCCATGTCCAACATATTATTCACCAGGTCAGAAAATATTCCTGGGAAAGGTGGACCGTGCTCTGGTGAAGTGACAGGGATTCCCATAATCATCAAAACACCTAGAGTTATTTAATTTTCAAGTTTTTGACACAATGTCTTGACACATCTTGTTTCTAATCTATATAGAACTGCTAAGGACAGTAAATGGATTTATTATTTTTTTCTTTTTTCCAGATGAAACCTATTTAAATTAGACATGTTTTCTATACTGAATATATTCAAAAGTGCATGTCGGAAAGTAACATGCCTCGTTGCTAAATCTCCTCAAGCAACAACAATTAGTAAGCAACTGTTTATCTCTGATGTCTTCACACTGAACACAAGCTATAGTCATGTCATCACAAGAGGCATGAAACGACATGTTGCTGTGCACAGGCGATGTCCAGACTGCAAAATATCACGACCTCATGGGCGATTAATTGTGACTTGTGAGACCCATCCTCGGCATAACCAAATGCAGTGGGGCAGAAAGGATCAAAAACGTTTCCATAAACCCTACCCATGGAGATGGCCAGACCCTTTTGAAAAGAAATATAGTTATGGACCTTTTGGTCATGATAGATATTTGGAAGCTTTCAAAAAAGACTGAGGCGATGTCGAATTGTCGAACCCGATAGAGATTCTGTTCTAGGTTGAATATTAAAAAAGCCAGTGGCATATAATTAATAGAACTTTATTATTTCGGAGGTTGTCCTGGTTGCTTCCTTTTCAATATCTCTGACTTGCGATACTGTATTCTAGCTTGCATGCAGACTGCAAGAGTGACAATCTTGAAAATTTTTCAAATGAAGTGTGCGAAACCTGAAACATGAGATTCATTTATATCTTGGGATGAACAACCTATACTTTCTTGGTTTGTCTTTGAATAATTAATGTTTTTGGTCGTATTTTTCCAGTTGGCATCTATGTAGAGGGTAGTGGAGTCTTGATTTTCTCAAATGTCTGAAACATGTCATATTTCTTTGGGTGACCAAAAAGCTGCAAAGCCATCAACACTGCTATTTTTAGCAGTATTGATGATTTCAAACTTTTTGTGCAGTGCCGTGATGGCATGGTGAAACTCATGATAGCTGGCGAACGTAATGCCAAATGAATGACGATGTTTCAATCTTGACAAATTATGGTCAAGTAACCCACGGCCTTGGGATGAAACTCCATCACCTTATTGGTTCAATGATTCCATGCCTATGGAATGACAAGACCAAGATAAATCTGGTAACCAGATATAATTGTAATGTGTTGTTGTCGATTGCATACTGTGAAATGGAGTCCATTTCATTAGTTACTACCACACACTCAAGGCAATTTAATCTTCTAGCGAAAGCAATAGCATGAAATATTGTTCATTTGCTGAACTTTTTTTCTGATGAAACTCCTTTTTGTTAGGGTGTCATTGAGGCTTTTCAGTGGCTGTCCTGATAATAAAAAATTCAATGTCCAGCGGAATACTGTGGAATTTTATGTGTGTGGTAGTTGGAGACCGGATGAATGCACAAGGTTGATGTAGTAGCAGCCAAAGTCAAACGGTGTGGGCGTGTGTGGTAGTAAACACAGAGGAAAGAACAAGCAATTGGGAAGGCCTTTTAGAAGACGTTGCATAAACTGGTGACGGTTACTCTGGTGTTTACAGGTATTCTGTAGAGTGCCGCGAGAAAGCATCTTGCATTTCGTCACGATGGTGTGCTGCACGCCCAGAACGACAAGGGGGGTGTTTGTGTTTCAATTATGACGCATAATCTGCACCGCAAGCGAAAAATAGCGTTTTTGTTCTAAAACATTGGTCGAAGCCTTGGATAAATAAGTGTGGTATATAATGCCCGCTAAAAGCGCAAAAAAATGTTGGGGTTTCCTAAGTTTTAAAGCACTCGACCAGCATTCTGCGATTAGCTATGTAGCTGGTGAGTATGAGTCAATTGTGCAATTCAACTTGACGGTTAGGATTTATTTATGAAATATGACCAACGAAAACGTTTGACGTATAAATGGAATCGTACTCACAAAAGGGGGTAATTTCATTGTTATACTACTGGGGGGGGGGAGGGGGGGGGGATAGTCGAGAATACATTTTGAACATATGGCGAACCATGACCTCTCGTGCAGTCAGGGGTTGAGGTTTTTGCTCCACCGATTACGGATTTTTCCTGTGCATTGACATGGTTGGTGGAGGAAACCCGTAACATGCGGTTACGTGAAACACCGTTTTAGCCGATCTGTTGTTCAGCATTCATCTCCTATATAATCATCTTCCACGGGGTTGAAACCCATAGCGGGAAGCGTATTCCCAACGCTTGTCGGCTGAGCTAACCAGCCATTCAACCAACCTTTGTGGTTATAGAGTGAAAATAATGTAGATAAGAATTTGTCCCAGTTTTTGGCAAAACACTGAATCCGTTATCGAATTGAGCGAAATTACGACAGAGAGTTTCAGAGAAATGGGTGTACGGAGCTACATTTCGTACATCGTAAGACATAATTACATGAGATTTTTCAGTCCTTATGGAGTTGAGGGTCGAAAAATGTCCTCACTTTATTCACTATATTATCCCCCGCTCAGATCAAGGCCACGGGAGTCAAATCATACTTGAAAATTTTCCTGAAGCCACTGAAGTGCAAAGATCTACATGAAATGCAGGAATAGGAACTAAAAAGAACCCCCCTCCCTGGCAGATGTTTATTAACGCGATTTTTAAACCCTTGTAGATCAACACGATCAGGAAAGCAGTGAGAAAGCAAGAATTCCCAAAGTTTAGAGATTCTTGGAAAAAAGCTTCTTGCATAAAACTGTTTGTGACATTGTGGAACCTCCATGGTGAATAGGTGCGAATTGGTAGTCAATCGTGTTGACCGATTAAAAATTTTGTTCGGAAGAAGGAGAGCAGAAAGCTCCCTTGAACAAAGACCATTATAATATCGGTAAAATAAACAGTGAAGCAACGTTGCGGCGGTGTGACAAACTTTGCAGACCTGAAGAAAGTTTAAGGCCAGTTTAAGGCCAATATTGATCACACGCCGTTGAATACGGTCGAGCATGACAAGAACAGTGACAGCGGCACTGCTCCAAATGTGACAGCAATACTCCATGCAGGGTCGAACCAGTTATTTGTACAAATGGAGAATGATTTCGGGAGGGAGATAATGGCGAGCTCGATAAAGAGAACCAACTTTCATTGAGGCTTATTTAGCAATACTAGTGACATATTCATTGCAACTCATGTCCTTAGACAGTGTGAGTCCAGCGTGACGAATATTTGAGGATTCCTCCAGAACAGTACCAGATAATATAATTTGAATTGCATTCGTATTAGTGTAACGATTACTTGATAAAACTTTGGTCTTCTCTAAGTTAAGAGTTACATGCCTAGTGTTACTTCAATTAGATATAGAGTTGGAGTTAGATATATAGTTAGAGAGATATAGAGTTGTACTGTCAGCGTAAATTACCAAATCACATATCAAATTATCAGGCGGGTCATTAATATATAGCAAGAACAAAGTTGGACTAAGAATTGATCCCTGAGAGACACCAGATGAAATGGAATAAGTTCCTGAACATTGTACGTCCAGATTAAAGCTACAATCTACAAAAATTTGACAGATCAATGTAGAAATACTAAAAACTTTTATGGGTTCGTTTTTTTCATTTTTTGATCTCTCTGTATGTGACGTATTTTTGACGAAGTAAGCCAAATTCAGTGCGGCAATACGGGCACTGTTTATCTTTCTCTGACCGGACAGAACATGTCAATTGTTTAATAATGCAATATCTCGACAGGTCATTAACGACACCCGCCAAGACAAAAGAGACTGACTTGCTCACCAGTGGGGGGTATTGAGTCATACCAGATGTTGATCTGTTTTGTTTTGTGGTTGTGCACGTGCACCGTGCGTGAGTGCGCGCGTTGATAAAGCACGTTTTTTCTTCATTTTTGTTTGTGCAAAACGCTCGATTTCACGTTTTGTTTTCTCAATTCTCACAGCTCTCGTACGATTTACTGGACGGTAAAAGCCGTTGCCCGGCGGTAATTTTCTCCAAATGAGATAGTTTTTGAGTGGAGTAAGCAACGCGCGGATATTGATATTTGAAAGCTTTTTAAACTTGGTAGCAAAATTTTGACATTTTATTTTGTCAAGTATGAGACACAGATGGACTGCGTCTTGTAAACGCAATCCATCAGTGGCGCACACTTGACGATAGATGTTTTGACAAAATTTTTCCGACAGGGTCTGCCTTGTATATTTCGTACACGAATTGCAAGACAAGCGAACAAATTAACTGAAAACGTACAAACATTGTCGGCATCGTTAAGAAACTCAATTTGCTGCCGCGAATGCTTCGCGATTCATCAACTGTTCATTTTTGCGATTGATATTCATATATAAATAGTCTATACTTGGGAATGGTGTTATTTTAGCAAGGCAATCTTAGATTTGATTTCAACATATAGTATTTATCTTCGCAGGCGTTATATAAATATATGTGCTTCGTTTTATTTTGATTTGTTCCCGAAGTTCCCGACTTTTGTTCGAAAGTTACCGTGCAAAGTAGCCATTGACACTGGTGCAATTCGTTTTAGAAGTGGATATGAAAACTTCGGGTTTGGAAATGAATATAAACTCGAAATCACAAAAAAATATTCGTCGACGATGCTTAACAATTTTCGTCGTAAGTTTGACGGGGATTTTGATTTTTGCAACACTTTCTTCAAAGTCACATCTATGTCAAAGGATTATTGCTTCATCCACTGGGAAAGGAAATTTTCGGATTTTTGACAATTTTGCGAACCGTTTCGGCACATTTTCCTGGTATAGTCCAGAAGTAGATGAAGAACATTCAGTGACTTTGAACGACGTCAAGTACAAAGGAACGAAAAAATTGCCGACGGCACTTATCATCGGGGCTAAAAAGGCCGGTACGCGGGCTTTACTGGAATTTATTCGGGTACATCCGAACGTTCGTGCCGCCGGTCCGGAGATACATTATTTTGATAAAAATTTTTCAAAAGGACCAGAATGGTACAAGTAAGTTTAGTCAGATTGTGTTTGTATTTTGTGCCAGTTTATATAGGTCTTTAAGTAAACTGTTTTGATTTCTGTCTCATTATTAACAGTGGTTTGATTGTTTTTATTGTTAATAAAGAAATAAAATTATTTGATATTTTGAAATAAGCTACTCTGATTTTATTTTTCACTATAAATGTTCCATAGATAGTTGTGCCATCATCTTGGCCAGATCGCACTTATTGCACTTTGCTCTGGCGGTTTAGTTCTTCTTCGTACTGTTTATCGCAAAACTGAATCATTTTTTGCAAAGTTTAACAACACATGTGGTTTTGCTGTATTAGGCTTTGAGAACTACGAACACTATACATTCTTTTATCACTTGGCTGGGTTGGCATTATATGTAGCCTATTTTTCATGCAATTCAAAATTTTTACTAACTATTGTTGAGTGTTCAACATTATTAATAATCTTAAAATTGAAAATTACTTTTGTCAATTACTGTAATGAATTTTTTCAATGTACAGGGAGATGATGCCTACCTCGATAAAAAGTCAAATCACAATAGAAAAGACACCCAGCTACCTTATCACTCCTGAAGCTCCAAAACGTGTCTACGACATGAATCCGTCTATGAAATTAATAGTAGTGTTGAAAGATCCTGTAGATCGAGCCGTTTCTGATTTTACTCAATCTCTACTCAAGGTATGTCTATTTGACTTGTGACGCTTTTATTATATTGGATTATTTGGAGGGATGCCAAAATAATTATGTTTACAGAATATTCACACTATCAAAAGGATACGACAGTTTCATCAAAAATTTATGATATAAATCTTTCATGCCCCAGTCTCTGTGGAATATTTAGACACATTCAAATTTTGGTCTATTGAAAAATTTGTGTAATTTTTTCTGGGTTTTGTATATCATGATCCCTTGTTTATTCTATAATTGGAAATAATTCAATGTCACAACATTATATTGTAGTAAAATTTTATATAAATCATGATTCTGCTTCTTAATATACCAGTACAAATTATATATATTATATATATATATATATTGTCTTCGTCGGTTTAACATATCACTATGCCTTCATGAAAGCAGATTTGTGTGCTATATGCAAGGATGCTATAGCAAGAATATTAACTGGACTAGAGGTTCAATAGTCTTTTTTAACACATAGACAGATTTTGTTTCTGTAACGTTTCTTCAAGGCAGGTGAAACGTTAAAGAAATAAAATTTGTGTAAGTGTGTAGAATTACTCTTGAACCTCTTGTAATGTATTTATAATCACTGAATGATTTTTCATTGATTGCCCACAATTGCCATCAATTTATCAATTGCCCTTGATGTGTTTTTCACATGTATTAAGTAAGATAAGAGGGGTTTTATTGATGTTTTTTTAACATTGCTCAGGGAAGATGGATAGATACTACTCATTCTACCCCATTATAGCTTGGAATGTTTTTTACTTGTATTGCAGTTGGTGGTTTTACTTTTCATTTAGTTTTTTGCCAAATTAGCGGTTGGTTCCTTTTGGGTATGTACTTCTGCAGAGGGTGGCAAAATTTTGCTTTTCTTCGGATGTCCGAAATGTTAATGTCATTTTCTACTAACACGCAAAAAAGCTCAAAGTGTTATTAACACTGCTATTTCATAGCAGTATTGATTGTTTTGAACATTTTTATACAGTTTGGTTGCTACCAGAACCGTGTTCTCCTATCAAGAGTTATGACAGGAAAATTTGTTATGTCATTTGCTAAATTTTCTTCTGATGTAACCCATTTTCTTTGGGTATTTGAGTAGCAGAGTAGCTGGCATTCTATCAATCAGCTTATGCCTAGGTTTAATCCCCAATAAAAATATGTGATATTTACTTCATAACACAGTGGTTTTCAAAATTTAGCACTACCGTAATTTTGTGCAGCATGATCATGATTTAAAATAAATTTAATTCAACTAAGAACTAACTATTTATTCCCTTCATTTCATTCGCAGCACCGAAGGCGGCACACATTTGAAGATTCGGTTTTCATGGAGATTAATCATACTCTTGTTGTCAATGATTCCAAACCAAATATCAAAACCGGATTATACAGCAAACACTTGAAGATGTGGTTGGAATATTTTCCTCTGAGACAATTTTGCTTTATTAATGGAGAGACTATGGTAAATTATGCTTATGTGGAAGTAGCTTTCATTGATCTTTTCTCCCGCTAGGTTATGTATCAGTATTCTAAGATTTGAGTTCTTGGTAGATGGTTTTATCATCGTCCAGGGTGCACTTCATCATGGCGGTTCAGTTCTCTTTGGATGTTTTCCGCTTAAAATACAATTGCTGGTATTACATCTTGTAGTAGCTTTGTTATTGAGGGATTGTTAGTCTGTTTCTTCTAGGCACTTCTTCCGGTCTTGCTTTGAGTGAATTCCAATAGAAAATTAATATATGCCAAATTTCATTCAAAAAAGCTTGAGAGAAGTAGTGATTTCAAGGCTTAACTATACTGTACTGAGTTCTGTATTGCGTTTGATCATTTACAATTTATGCAGTTCTTTCACATATTAGTGGTCATTGGTCTTTGATTGATTCCTTCTGATTGCCGCTTTCGACCTTGGTCACTTCAAGAAGTTCGGAGTGAAGTTTTAATTCAATAAAATCTGAAATCTTCAAATACAGTTATACTAAATAATGGTTCATTGGATTAGTATTACGTATTTGAATATAGATATTCCGAAAGTGAGATTCTCAAACAACTTCAAATTATATCTTTATCAAATTTTGATTTTCGAAATATCATTCCTTTATATCCTGATGTAGCATAATCATGGTGTATACTGAGTAGTTTAGTGGAATCTTGGTTTTCCTCGGCTTTCAAAATTGTTTGTTTTATTTTCTTCGGATGGATAAAAAAGCTTCAACAACATCAACACTGCTATTTTCATAGCAGTGTTGATGATTTTGAACCATTTTATACAGTTTGGTTTGCTACCAGACATGCAAAAAGAGACATTCAAATCTTCTATCTGAAATATTGCCCGTTTGCTAAATTTCTTTTGATGGTGCCCATTTTAGGGTTTTGCGTAGTAGAGTTGAATGCATTCTATCATTCTAAATCTGAGTACCGGTTCCAAAGTTTTTCTGGAAAATATTCTCTTAATTTCTATAAAAAGTAACATCACAATAATCGTTCAATTATCATTAGTTATGATATCCTTTGTGTGATTTGAATACAGGTACAGTAATTTGTGACAATATAGTTTTTTTTACTATATAATCCAAAATTCCAATAATTCTCTTTTACCAATCATTGATTGGTTGGCAATCAAAGCCTTCAAAAACCTTTTTGACTAGTATTTTTATTTTTGGCTTGATTACTTGTTGATGGGATTTAATAATTTTGTTGACTATTGTTTTATTACTTATGGAACAAGTTTTTGTTTTTTAAGCATCCGAATATTTATTTTTTATTTAATTTAGACAATATTCAGCTATAATTTGTATGGCTTGCCTGGGTCTTCATTTTTTTAGACTTTATTAAATCCAACAAAACTTAGAACACAGATGAACTATGAGCGGTGACTCATACCAGAAGGTAAATTCTTATCAACAACAAATATTTTCCAGTTCTGTTAACCTAATAATCTTAATTCTGCTTGAATTTTCAATTTGAAATTTGATTTTGAAAGTATATAATTTTTTACTTTACAGGTTACAAATCCAGCTGTTGAGATGAAAAAGTTACAGGATTTCCTTGAAATCAAGCAAGTAATCAATGAAGAACATTTTTATTTCAACTCATCAAAAGGTTTTCCTTGTCTAAAAAAGCGGGAAGCGAGTGGTACACCTCATTGTTTAGGTATTAAAAAGGGAAGACAGCATCCTGTGATCCCATTAAAGGCATCTTCCATGTTGTACGATTATTATCGACCATCCAACTCTGAGCTTTATAAAATAACTGGAATCAACTTTAATTGGGAACGAAATGAACCTGTTTTATACAAGAAACACAGGTGATGATTTATTTCATGATATCACGTTCAATCAAATATATATCATGCTTGAACATGTCTTATGCTTGTTTGAATATGATTTTGGTGGTACATGGTTGATGCCGAAACCATGGCTAAAATATTTGAATGTGGATGAAGTCAAATAAATTTCTATTCAGATCATGGACCATGTGGCAGCATGAGTCAAGTTCACTGATCTTGAATTTATTTGTATGAAAGACCAAAAAATGAATATAATATTCAAAAAGTGGACAAAGTTAGCAAAGTAACTGCTCAGACTTGATGAATTTATGTGACGCCAAATGCAATTGAGCAAGATAGAGTATTGGTATGTTGACAGGAATCCATTTTTATGAATATTCGAAATACTTGATTGGATTTAGTCAAGCTGGACCATTGGCAATTTGGACCAAATTTGCTGTGATCAAATGGTCTATTTGAATATAGATATCTCTCAGGTAAATTTATTTTCGAATTGGACAATTGATCACATAATGGATCCTATGGACATGGATGAATATATTACATTGCCCTTTTTTATTTCGATCAAACTTTTGAAAAAATATTCAAAATTGTAACATATTCACTGAAATTTTAGCTCAAACCAAACCGAAATTATTTTTACACGTTATTGTTGAGCTCTACTGATACACTGATAGAAAATGCTGTCACGACGCTGTTCAAATATTCCTCATGCATGATAAAACAAAGTTATTTGGGTTGGGAAAATCTTTGAGGAATCGCATTGATGAGTGTTTAAATAGGAATTGCAATGTCTTCGAATCGATTTGATTAGAGTCTTGATTCTAGAACTGGTATCTCTACGGAAATCATAAATTATTAGTGACAAAAACAACATCTACCATATAATATGCGACATAGCATTCTGGTCAGGATTTTATAGGTTTTTGTGATTTTAAATAGAAATGACCACTGACCACTCACCTCACGTTATAAATCAATGAATATCATTTACATTTGAAATTATAATCCTGATTTAGCGCAACATGCAAGACTCTCCGGTGTTACCTGAATATACAAACTCAATTATAAAAATATTATGCAAATGTTCCAGAGTGGCCTCGTATGTCTTCATTTTAAATTTATATATTCAATTTTGATACTTTTTTTATTCTATTTGTCGTTCTTGTTTATAAAATTATAGCAGAATTTATGTAAAAGTATGGATATTATTCATGCTTCAGCCACTGATATATTTTTCTTGTATGTCCCAGTCACGACTGCCTTCTAAATCAGGGAAGAATTATAATCGGACGAATAAATTGCAATGTTTAAATTTAATCCCATGTGAAGCCCGTTGACAGCTGACAGGACGTGTTTTTTCGGGTGTCTAAAATGTTCATGGCATACTTTTTGGGGTGGGCAAAAAAGCTCCAAAACCATCAACACTGCTATTTCGTAGTAGTGTTGTTGTCAGCTATTTCATAGCAGTGTTGATGATTTTGAGACGTTTTCCACGTTTGCTTGCAACCAGGCACACAAAAATTGTATAGATGTCAATTTTTGCCAACTTTTTTTTGGTGGCAACAATTTGTGCTTTGGATGTCTGAGATGCCTATGTTCTTTCAGTATGATATTAGTACTGATGAATTGTCTCAGTTCCTTTCAAACCCCACAATTATATTTAATTTATATAATTTAATAATGGCTTCAAAATTGATATAGGATACTGTTTTAGCATTAAAAATAAACGAAATTTCAGATATGTTTTACCATATTTACTGTTTTGCTCAAATGTTGTGATTTAGGTAACAATGTATGGCATGAAATTTGGCATTATCATGATTCCCAGAAAAATGTACTATTTAAGAATAAACGAAAAATCGAAATTGTATCAAAATTAATCAGAATTGTGGAACGACAGACTATTTGACTGAGGATATCCCTTCTCATCAGTGGTGCACCCTAAGCCGTAAGCTATTTACTTGCGCATGCTCTTTTTTGACAATTTGGCAGAATAAATTGTTCGTCGGAAGGAGCATGTTGCTTGACTTAGAAATTTTGTTTATTCAACCCTTTGAATTTAAGTATATTAAAATTGGGTCTTGTTTTTTAACTGTTTCTCGCAGTTTTATTACGGAAAAGCAAAATTTTCAAATTAATTTCGAGCCGTACAAAAAATTGTCTACGTCAGACCTTTCGACATATCGTTGCGTGATGACTGCTCGAGAAAAAAAATGTGATTCGAGGGGAAGAAATGCTCCTCGCCCCAGCGCAGTTTTCATTTGGTTATTTTTTGTGCCTTGACGTTATGGTTTTGATTCTCAGTACCGTGTACAAAGATTTGACACAATTTACAATCTGTTTTTTGAGCTTGAAATTATTCCAATTTATGTATTATCAAATTCTCACGAAGTGAATTTTTTTCGATAATGGCTTTTTATAACTAATTAGAATAAGATATGCCATTTTTAACGAAAACCAAATAACTCAGATATAATTATACATTGCATTTCGGTAAATGTAACTTCAATTTTCATATAATTCAAGTGACTCGAAACCTCATTTTGATTTTATATTTTGTACGTCAAGTGTCAATCATGATCCGATGATAACTCGAGCTCAAAGCTCGAGTTATCGTCAGATCATGCCTGATCAATCAAGATCATTGCAAACTGATACTAGCCATATATTTTTGTTCAATTTTGATATGTGTTGGAATCCTGAAAGGTGCCTTTTGCTTTCTCTTATTACTGGAAATGTTAAATATTTAACATTGTTAATAATATAAAATATATTTTTTATGCATAATTACCCTCTACCTCGCCTCATTGAATTACTATCTATGTTACAATTACTGTAGTCTTTAGTCTTATTCTGGAACTTTTTTTTTTCTTAAAGTTCATCGCAAATATGTTTATATTCCAGTCACAAGTCTTTTGAAATTGTATCGTTTTAGATTCAGTTTATTCGTTCTTATGAAATTATTTTTCCCGAGGGGAACGTTTTTCTGTAATATTTTGATGTTAGCTTGTTTTTATAAATTTAATGTAATTTGAAGGCCAGATATTTTTTATTTTAAATTAGATAGCGAAGTACGTTTCCACGAATTGATCAGTGCTCTGCGAGTCTTTGGTGTTCCAGCATGAGCCGAGCTTCGAACACGATATACGAAAAAGTGTGTTCATGCCGTTTGCTTCCACCCAGAACGGTTCAATTTCCATTTTTACCGCTTTTCCGCGTTATGCATGAGCTACCGATTGACCGCACATTGGCGGCGCGATACATCAGTGACTCATACTCAAAAGACGATGTTTTGATTAATAATATTTTTCTTACTGGTTGAAAGTCTGTTTGAAATTGAAAAATCTGTATTTCTTTCTGGCGTTTTTGCGGTTTGAAGTAATCTTTTACTGTTTCGGAAAAATCCCGTATTTTAATATGCATGAGTTTTCGAACTATCTAAAGACTTGTATACGAGATTTAAAAACCAGGCTTTTACTTAGTTTATCAATGTGCCATTTATGACCCGAAGATAATTTTAATTAGCGTAAGGAAAACGCAGCTTCTGAAAAATGACAGTTCTGTTGAATTACCAGTCAGAAATATGTCGCTTTGTACGGCACTGTAACAAAATTGCAGAAGGGGTTTTATTTGATAGTAACTTTTTTACTTTTGTACGAAATATATTTTTGTGCGAAGTATGGGCTGTTGGTGGATCGTGCAAGGGGGCACATTCCATCATCAGCGCATACTTGGCATAAATACATCTTATCCGTGTGGCGATTTCAAATTTTTTAATGAATATTCAAATACTGCAAATAGGCAGTAAAACTACTGGTCATTTATGACAGTAAAAACATTTCAAACTACTGTTCGCGTTAATTAGATGAGTATCTGCCAAAAGTTAATTAGATTTCCATATTGTATTCGTAGTTCAAACTATGCTATGCCCCTTTTACTTATTGCGTTGGACAGAAGGCAGGTAGGGGAATTGTTGTTCTGCTCAAGGGCTCTTAATTTAATTGTTTGGAAGTCATCTAGGGTCTTGCTATTCGCTGTAAAGTGATTTTGTCCAGCTGTGTGAATTTTAGTTGATATTTGAGCTTGAAAATTGCGAAATTTTGAAGATTTTAAGAACGGTTTATTTTTAAGGTTGAATTTATAAATTCTCTCGATATTTTTTTTTATTGAAATTCACTACAAAGCCGGAAGCAGTGCCTAAAAAGAACCAACCAACGGCCACTAACTAGCAAAGAACTGCTATTAAAAGATGTAGTACCAGCAACTGGACTTTAAACAGAAAGCATTCCAAGCTGAACTGAACCGCCATGGTAAAGTGCAGCGAGTGGTATCTGCCCTGGGCAATGGTGAAACCCATATATACAAAGCAAGCAATATGCCTTATTTTTATATGTGCTCTGTGAGTACGATTCTTGTATTTTTGGTATTCCATGTTCATTCGACCTTCGAATGTGTGGTCCAAAAATAGTATTCCTATCCCATTTTGTGAAACCATCCTTTGTTAAACATGAGCCACTGATAGATCGCGTCAATTGACGCGATCCAATCAGTGGCTCATGCTTAACGAAATAAAAAAAAATTCATTGGGATGTTTTATTTTATCTGTCACAATTTTATACTCTTATAAAAATTCCGCATCTTATATTTCAATCTATAATTATCATTATATCCATGGCATGTTCATTTTGCCAAATTCCGCATTATTACTAACTACGTTATTTCGAAATTTTTTTCATTTTTATTTTATTTTTTTTGAAATTTTCCGAATTGTCAATTTTTGTTTGTTTATTGTTGATATAACGTCTTTATTATATTTATACTTTACATACGGTATTTTTGAGGTGCGGTCGTTTTGATTTTGCACGTTAAAGTGACAATAAAGTGAATATACAAATGTTTCTGTTTTGTTTGATATTTTAGATTTAATAGGCAAGGTGTTGACTATCTCATATTGTTAGTGGGCGCACTGTCTTGGTGGTTACCATGTTGGCATCGTAGTTTGAATATCTCTGGTACGAGTCCGGCGATTTTTAAATGAAAATTTTAGTTTATTTAGCAAGGTTTTGTTCCTATTCACGATTAATTCGAACGAATTTTGATTCGAATCACTGAATCGAATTACCGAGACCTATTGCCCACCACTCAACCCAGATTGTAATAACTTGGTAGGCTAAGCCGAATAGGAAAGATCATATCTTTCTAGAAGCCCTAACCCTGTCTGCCTGTAACTTTGTCAGTCGCCGCTAGCACAGGGTCAGGATGCCCCAAAAGGTAGTAGCTATAAAAAGGCAGCCATCGTATTATATAAGCTTTTGGTATGTCAAGTATAAGTGAGTCACTGATGGATCGCGCCGATGAGAAAATTTCCGATTAAGTTACATATTACATAAATTCAAATTGGTTCGGCAGAAGTGAGAAAGATACCCCATTCGTGAAACAAAATTGTGATGAACCTCGTCATTTGGGCTCAATTAATCAATCGTTGTCCAACTCCTCAACAGAATATCGTGACCGTAAGGTTACTTTGTATCTGCTACAGAGCGAATAACGTAAGTTGAATATTCAGAACTTGTTTTTCAACTTTGGCGCCATTTTTCTTGCTGTTATCTCATTTTACTTCGTAGCACTTTAGACCGGATGACAACGCCACACTCGAAGTTACACTTAATCTAATCTTTACAAGTCGGTTCTTGGCGCGGAAAATTGCATGTCCCACGAGGCCTCGGTCGCATTCCACAGTCAATTAGCGACATTGTTGACTGTCAGTCAGTTATCAGTTGATTGTGTTTGCGACTGACCGTTTAGGGGCGTCGTCAAAATCGGATGTATATGCCGATAAATATTTAGCTGGGTGAAGTTTATCAGTCATTTCTTTAGGGTATTGGCCAATAACATATAATGTTTGGGACTCTTTATTTTGTTAGAGGCGCTACAGAAAAATTGTTCGAGAAGGTCGGATTGACTAATCGTTGAATATTTGAAATTAAAAGTTGCTCACCATGAAATATGCTCGGTTCGAGTTCGAGGCTATGTCTGTGTCTCATGCTTGGCAAAAATTAAGATATCGGACATGAATGAACTCCTTGTCAAACTGTTACGCTAAGGCCAACGTCCAGTTATGCTGACAAGCTTATTATTATTGCTGAGGCTTATTTTGACATGATGACGAACGAGATTGTATTTGCACAAACAAAATTCGTGAGCCTTAAAGAACTCGGGCGCCTTTGTGGAAATATCGTACGATATTATTACAGTTCTTCGTAGATAAACAATATAGTCAATGGTACGGCAAACAAAAACGTTTGCGTAAAGTATAATAACGCGGCTTATAAGCTTGTAAAACTGTTTGCGGCGAGGTATATTTCGACTTGCGTTGAGCTGATTGTCTTCTCCGAATTTGCTTTGTCCCCTTCCACAAAACAATATTTTAAGCACCCTGCACTTGAGCTACCTCCTACAGAAGAAAGCTTGGGATCCAGATGTTACTCATGTTTGTATCTAGTATGAGAAAAATAAAATATACTTATATGGGTAGACTGTCTCAGAAATTAAGTTCTGCCCAATTTCTTCGAAACTATACACCAATCTATCATGTACCAAAATTGACCGCGCGGTTAGGCCTGGGCAAAACCGAATTATTTCGAATTCGATTCGAATAATGTGTTCGAATCGGATCGAATCACTAATTATATGTAAATAGCAAATATCCCATTTTTACCATTATAACTTGTCTTATTGTGAAATTGAAGAATTTATAGTTAATAGTATATTTTCAATTCACACTCCCAGCTGTAATTTTCATATTTTAACGAAGAAATATAATCGATTTCGGCCAAATTTGACCAAAATCGATTGCATTTCGTCGTTAAAAAACGAATAATCCAAGTACATTTAACAAGTTTTTGTTCCTATGAACGATTAATCTTGCTTCGAATCACTGGATCGAATTGCCCAGCCCTACGCGCGATCCATCAGTGACTTAAACTTTACAAACATTCCGATATCAATAGTCGGGATGCTTTATGCGACTAAATTCGTGTTTTGACCCTGGATTGAACGGATTGGGTAATAATATTTGAATTGCCGATGTTCTGGTATTATTGAGTTTGATGACGCTTATGTTTAACGTGTGAATAGGCGCTAGATCAACATTTGTAGAAACGATTTTGAGTTTTAAAAATATCTTGTGACAAATAGAAAAAATATTGGGACTGTGACGCGGTGTCAGCATTGGCCCGATTTCTTTATATAAAATCTTTGTTATTTGTCGTGCATTTTCAAGAAAATTCTAATATTTTTTTAATTTAATCTAAGATTTGTTCTTTAGCATTTTTAAAAGGGGGGCATATTATCTCCCCCATGTTCTCCCATGGGAGGGGAGGTTTGTTTGTTCCCCATCTCTATATTCTATCACAACCTCTTTTTATTTCGTTACAAGTAAATAAAAAAAATAGAAGGTATTTATTGATAAGTCAGATAAATCTTGTCCTCTCATTGTAGCATGAGGAAAAATATGCAGTGTAAATTTGTTCAAGTCATACTATGCTTAACTACATCCCAATAAGTATAAAGTGGTCAATAATAATTGGTTTGGTGTGGTGAGATCATGGTTGTTCTGGTGACTTTCCAGGGCATTATTTCAACAAGAAATTGCTATGATCCCGACAACCGAAAATATACGGTTCAAATTAGAACGCCATAAAAATCACCCCACACATTGTATCTTGTCGCATACACCACTTTATTATTAAAAACTTACTTTAACTTCCTATCTGTATCTGTTATTATCTTTATAACAAAAAAAATCTGAAAAAGGGAAATTGACAGTACAACTGCGAAAACAACCTAGAAATTACGCCATATTGCAAAGGCTTTCGAATGAAAGCAACATTCCAAGGGTGGTGTGGAATGATTACAAATACTGAGGTGCGCTGAAGCGAATGCTCGCCAGAGCTTCTCAAATCAAGACTTCAATGCCTTTAGAAATGCCAGTTGTAAACAATTTTTTTTATTCACAAGTTATGGTATATTATTTTAGTTGTTATTTAACTATTTCATTTTGACGCCTGTCAGAGGCGTTTGGAAGAAGAAAGAAACGCTTCTCCATTCTCTACAGTCACAGCCTGTCTAATATCGCATTGTACCAGTCAATTTCGATCTCGCATCGATCATCGTAAAGAAGTGAATCAGTAGTCGAAAACTTGTCAATCATTGTGATGCCATTCCCTGTCGGAACATTTTTGCCAAAAATTCTTATGTTAAGCACGAGTCGCAGATGGATCGCGGCGATTGGACGCGATCCATCTGTGGCTCATGCTTGTTAAATAAAATTTTATAGGGTTATTAGCAGTGCTCGGAGTTGACCTATATTTAAGCCACAAAACATACACTGTTGAGTATTTGATTTTGTGTACCAGAGACCATTAAACAGCTAATCCCCATATTAATCCGCGTTCAAGCAAAAGATGTGTGACAAGTATCCGCAGGGCGGTGAACCGCCATTGCGGCGACTAAGCCCAAACATAAGCAAGGTCATAAACGGATCTGTCTCTTAAAAAAGTATGCTTGTTCACTTTTGTTGTGTCAAGCATAAGGTTGATTGCACCGACAATGCGCGGTCTATCCTTGGCACATACTAGTAAAATAAAGTTTAAAATGAATGAGGTTTTATTATGCTCAGCGAGAACGTTCTTGGTGTTTAATAAAGTAAGCCTCCGCTTACTTTATGGCCACATATGGAGTCAATAGTGAAATTGTGACTGTTTTGAACTTACAGCTTTTCTTTAAATGAGATGGATGAATTTTAATTGGGAATTCGTGCCCCTTAATATTTTTCCAATATTACGAGGATTGTGTCTGTTTTGTTTATGAGCTTACCATTATAAGCCAGCTGAGAAGCGTGTTCTGTGTACGATTGGTGATGATTTGTATTGTCAGTTGCACATTTTATACATTAATGAGGCGAATTCTAAATGGTATTAAACGATTTTCAATATATCGGAGAAAATATTTGAAATATGTGTATGAGTCGTGATATATCCGATGACATTTTTGCGAAAAATATGTTTTCAGCCACACCTAATCACTAAATGAGAGTTTGAAAAATCCCAAACAGAAATGTTCAAACCTGAGATTTCATTTTATCAAGCATGAGCCACCGATGAACCGTGCCTACTCTGCGCGATGCATTAGTTACTCATACTTAACGAAGCATAATTGAGAACATTTTTCTCGTAGGGATATCGAATCGAAGTCGTTACTTTAAAATAAGTGAGAAAATTTACAGATAAACCGAAAAAAAAAATATTCTGTCAAGCATGCGCTAAGGATGGACCGCGCCTTGGAAACTGCTCTCAGGGGCCCACTTTACCCTATTACTCAGGTGCGATACCTTCAAAACAAGTCTTACGTAACTTTTGCAGTTACAAGGTTGTGACATTTGTCCTCAACATTATTCAAACAATTACACAGACAGATATCTTAACAGAAAATTCTCTTGTTCCCCAGGGGAAAAGTTTCCTAAATGAGAGATGATTTGTTTAGGCGTTCAAGATATTGTTTACGAATTCCAGTGACCAATGAAGTAATGACGTCATATTGAACGACAGTACGCGATAATATGTTTCCTATATTAAATTTGAATACCACACCCATCGTGTTACACAGAACTCATTGTGTGTTACAAAAATCTCGGAAACATTATTACATCTTTTAACAAAGCAATGCGTATTATTGCGGAAGTTCGTATGGTCATATCATACTTCCTTTGTGCTAAGCGAATCATAACTAAATAAAAGAAAAAAAGAAAAACTCATACAATAGATCAAACACAGTTAATTGAAATCATATATCGAATAAATAGCTGGGATTGGCTGTGTAACCTACGCGCATAATTCCAACGGTACATTTGAGGTCGGAATAAAATGTCATTTAAGTCAGCTACATACACACCCTTAATGAAAATTGATATGTTTATTCGTCTTTTTCACGTGCGATCACAAGAGCATTTTTTTATTTTCCATCAATATTGCAAGCTTAACGAAAACAGGGGCATGGTTTGAGCAAAATTTAATTCATTCGCTCTTTGCGAATTGACAGAATAAATTTACCATTCATTAAATTATCCCATTAATATTCGAACTGAAATCCGATTCGAAAATATTCGATTCGCCAAGAAATTCTTTCCGAACTGCCTACCCATGATACTGCGACAATACAAGCAGGGCTGGGCAAAACCGAATCATTTGTAATTCGAATCTGATTCGAATACTTTTTCGAATCGAATCACTAATTACATGTAAATATTAAATATCTCATTTTTAGTATTACAAATATTCTTCATTTTGAGAATCAACAAATTTATAGTATATTGTAGATTTTAAATTCATACCCAGCGTCTTAAGGCAACAATTTTCATATTTTACCGGCAAAACTTTTCAAAATTTCTAAACCACGCGCTGAACGGGTGACCCGACCCGGGTCCAACACATTTCAACAACCCGATAACAATATATTATTGGGTGTTGATGTCTATTGTTTACTTGAATAAGACTGCCTTCGTTTACCGCTATAATCCATCATGTTTGAGCCGTTGATGAACCGTAACTGAATGTGTACAAATTTTCAACGATCAATGCAGGTTCGGACGTGATTTTTGTTGAAAAGAATGACAAACGCCGCCCAGAAGGTTTCAATATCATTTCTAAAGACTGGTGTAGGATTTCCAAAATCCGCGCCAAAAATCTTTATTGCGTAATGTCTTTTGTGTATTCTGAAATGCATAGTTTTGGTATTAACGATATTTACTCATTATTCAGTATATTTACTGTTTCACTAGCCAAGCTTAAAACCACTTCAGGTTATTAAAGAATGTTATACATTCACAAAAACACATACATAGTGATATTGGCATCAGGCATCTTTTATTGCCACAAATGGGCGAAAGAATGCGTCACATAAGCACAAACATCAGTTGCTCAAACCATCGTTGACTATAACTTATGAACTACTATTATATACGGTCTGCATTGTGTGCTGATGAATGTTCACTAAGGGTTCTTTGGCAGCAACAACAAATATTGTACGGCATGTTTTGTTGAGTTTGAGTCACTGTTGGATCGCGCCAACGAGGGGCGGTCCGTTAGTGACTAATCTTTTACAAAACGAGTTTATTTATTGAGTTTCCCAAGGTCTTTTTGTACGATGAACAGTGCTGGTTTCTCAAATCAGGTATTCAAACACTGTTGCTTGAGTGCATATGAATAGACGAAACACTACTCACACCTTAACACGGAAAACAACAAAATAATATTGAATAGCAGAGTAATTACTGACATGCTTTTTAACGAAAAGGAATTTAAAAATTGGCAGAGGGTTCGTTGTTATGATTTCCTTACAATAATTCATAACAAAGTAAAATTGTTTTTGAATATTTATCGCCTTACTTAAGAAGGATATAAGTTCAGACGTGTTCAAGACATTGAGAAAATATGTGATTACCAAATATTTTGAACTCGAAAATAAAAAAAAGCATATTTATACCTCAGTTATGGAAACAGTTTATATTGATATCAATCAGACATGGGAAATATATGAAATGCGCCACTGAGGTATATGGCTCATGCTAGAACAATAAATGTGCTTTAAAAGAATTCCTGCGGCCTCAAAGGTCCAACCGCTCTTTTCATAAGCAGCCGGGCCTAGCAAATTAATATTTCCTCGTTTCAATAAGCTGCTTTTTATGACGATGTCGATCTTTTTCTCCACTTTGTTATGTATGAATATTACATATTAAAATTATTACAGAAAAAATAAATTAGAAGTTTACTGAAAGGAGTTTTATCAGGCCTTCTTGAGTTTGAATGAAAATGTTTAAAAGACGCTGAAACGAGTAACTACATAATAATATGAATGGTTGAAATGTTTTCCTAAGCTTGTGCCACTGTGACGCGGACAATCTCTGGGTACATCTCGGACAATCTCTGGTAACTGGATACAAAAGATAATTTTCGGTTTAAATCATATCTCTGAGGCAGAATTATACGATGCCTTCAATGTGACCACAAATAATCACCTCATAGATCGCGCGTTTCATCAATTGTCGTGAATCAACGCTTTTGCCCAAGTCAAACAAATTTGTTAAGTTTATGACCGCCCACTTCAGCATATACCACTCATTCATATACTTCAAATATTAAAACAAATAGATTTGGATTCAATTCGTAACGCTAGTTCCAAAAATAAATTGGAAGACTTTTGAATGGGATCGTATGGCTGCACGAGATGCAATCCGTGCCAAATTCACACGTAAATTTGTTAATATTCTATGCACTTGAATATCATTTTGATAGAAGCTAATTGGCCAATGGGGCATGCCAAAGCACCAAGCAATTTATAACTGAAGAGATCGAAACATATTTGTTCTGATGGTGATGTCATTTGCGAAATTCTTAAAACTAAACAGCGATTATTCATTCATTGGTCTGGGACAAAAACGCGGAGGTTTATTAATTTTTTATGAATGGGCGGCTTAAAGATCCTTTACAAACGTGTTTACTATAAATACTTTATAAGAAGCTGGCTAAATGTGACATAACTAGTAGAGTTTTCAGACGCTTGGGAAAACGGGAATTATGTCTAAACAAGTGTGGGCGACAGATAGATTTTACAACTGAGGTGCGGTCAATCTATCAGTCATGTTTGTCAAATCATAAATAAATACATACACTCAAACTTAGGCGATGATAAACATGAGACGTAGTGACGCCAAAATAAGAACGAAATTGGTTAAATTACGTTGCGCCAAATTGTATGATTGAAGCGTTCTGTTTTGGAAATTATAAGAAATATGAATGTTGATATAACTGCAATTTTGATCAGTTTATCTAAATTTAAAACTTTTCGTGACTTTCTATCGGTTTAAAAAATGTATCTTAACCTTTAAAAAAAGCAAAAGGAAATAGAAAACGGGAAAAATTGATCGCGTTGCCTAGGCGCGGTTCCTTGGTTCATCGGTGCCTCGTACAAGTATGACAAAGTAAAGTTTTTGACTGGCTTTGAATTTGCCTACCGTTAATTACAAATATTCGTTTCCACTTGGTGTCACGGTTCAAACACATTTAAAGTAATGAGCTCGAAAGGTCGTGTGCTGCCACTTATGAATGACCGACCGGTACTTGGAAATTACCCGCAACGTTTGCTACATCAGTGAATGGATTTTTTATTTTATTTTCGCCAAATTTCCGAAAAATCTGAAAGTGCTTTTAAAAAAAGTTCCGTCAAATATTATTATTCTGTGGCGTGAACCATTTGTGGCACATTTTGTCTGTCGACCCTTTTTTAAGCATAAGTCACTGATGGATCGCGCCTCCGAGGCGCGGTGCATCAGTGACTGTGCTTGAACATGTATAATTATGTAAGTTAATAATAAAAAAGCAGAAAAAGTCCCTCTAGAATTTTTGACTGCTCGTTTATAGAACAATGCGAAGAACAATCAGGGTTGAGCATTCCAGAATACGTGGTGAGTTATATTATAACAAATACTTTATTCGATTCGATTCGAATCTCAAAACTTAAAATCGAATTTATAAAAGGGCAATAAAGTGTATCAACTGTTTTCGAATATCGTTCCTAGTAGTTGAATAGATAAGTTAAAATTCATATTGAAAAGGTAATGAATATGTTTTAAAATTTTACATCGCTGCATGGTCCCGTCTATGATAAAACACTGAGCAGCTACGCACACTTGACCTATTGGTGGCAGTAATATTTTCTCGATGCCGAAAGTGATAAATTTGAAAATGATACTATTCCATTCTTTTTTCATTGGTGCATCAATGAAACCTAAAATGTAAAGGAAATTTAGGAAAACCTAAATGTACCAAATGTTAGAGAAATAGCGTGGGTTAGATTCAAGTATAATCACTGAATCACCCGACTACCGGACTCTACATGATTAAATTCTTCCTCTTGTTGACGGTTTCTATAATATCGTCAAATAAAAAACAAATCAGCACATCTTTTAACCAACAAATTTCACTGATGGATATTTTTTCTGTTCAAAATTGTATGTTCAAGCGTACTTTATTTTGAGGCTCCGTGGGACAAATAAATATCTTTCAAACATTTTTTAAGCATGAGCCACTGATAGATCAAGCCTCTTGGACGTGGTCCATCTTTGGGCTCATACTTATTGAATTTTTAATTAGGATGAGACCTCGTAACTATGGCACTTATTATATGTGGCTTGGGAATGGAAATGCCTATCCCTCTACACTTCCGTGAAATATCTCAATGCGAATGTCTTTTCATGGGCGCCCCCTTGACTGGATCAAAAGGCGCGGGGTTGCTTTAACGACTTTGATAAACATTCGTATCAGTATTTTCGGGAATAAAGTATGTACTTTGCGTATCGTTAAAAGATTATTGCGGAAATAATAATTGTCTTCGAAAAATTAAAACTGAAAAATGTACTGTCAGTTAAGAGCTATCGATTACAGCACATTTTATTTAACACTCAGAGTACGTACAGATGAAACATGTATTTTGGTTTTGTGATCACAGACTTATTTGCTGAAACATTTTTGCAAAAAGTAAAAAAAATCAAGCCTCGGTGCGAAATTTTGGAAAATATATTGATTTGTATGACATGTTTATACGCATCGAAAATTCCTCTGGCGAATATGATACATTGTTAGCGAGGTATGCATATTGCTATATATTCTCAAACATTAAATAACACCATCCAAAATTACACATTAGCAAATATTTAATCAAAAAGATTTTTCTCGATTATGTGCCACTGGTCGATCACGCAACCCAGGCTCGTGCTTATCAAAATGGAGTAATTTTCGTAAGATCCGAAAAAGAGATCAGTAACCGCAGTGTATGATATTATCTAATAATTATATTACAAACATTACTAAATACCATCATTAACAAACTGTAACGTGCACAATTACCAGGTTTAATTGGTGTTAATTTTAATTCCTAGTTACTTTAATATCCGTAAGCTGAATATTCCGGAACCAGTGAAAAATATTTTTGTGA